>JAODLC010000085.1:20265660-20279643 GCA_026781145.1 Hippopotamyrus pictus | reverse complement strand
CCACCCACCCACCCACACACACACACACACACACACACACACACACAGAGTCTGGGTTACAGATACCAGAGTCTTTATGGAAAAGGGTGTAGGGGTGAATATACATATTGTATCATTTATTGAGCAGGGATGGGGGACAGATTCAAAGCCAAGTCAAAGTATCTTTATTGTTATCTTCAGCTATATGATGAAGTGATGGGTCATTCACTTGATTACATTTCCAATTTGATGGCCATGGTGCAAAAAATCGTAGTAAACATAACTGAATGGAAATATGTAAGACATATTGAGATATAGATATATGGGTGTATACAGAGGCAGAACCACAGGGGCACAGGCACCAACTGAAAGCTGATTGGCCCCTTTCACTGTCAGTCACTGATTCAAAACATATCACTGGCTAATGATAAGGTCAGCCCCTCTGTATGAATTATGGCACCTCTTATACCCCAAACCTTAAACAAGTCCTAGAACCACACCTGTATGGACATAAGACAATAAATAAATTAAAAAATACACTTTAAAAAAGTTTTAAAATCAAAAGAGGAATACAATGAGGAATGTGCAGTAAGCAAGATGCTCTCCAGTGTCAGTATAGTACTGTGCCAGGGGTGTCGTCTGACAGGCAAGGGAGGGATCTTGGCTCCCATGGCGAAGATAAGAAGAACTGGGAAATAGAACTTGTTCTAACGGGTCTGGATGCTGTTCAGCCAAATGGCTATTTCAATATTAGTCTGAACACTAGAACTCGTGGCCATAAGTGGAAACTAGCGGGAGAACATTTTAAAACAAATTTGAGGAAGCACTTCTTTACACAGCATGTAGTTAGAGTATGGAACAGTCTTCCTGCTAGTGTAGCGGAAGCTAAATCCCTGGGTTCCTTTAAGTCAGAGCTAGATAAGATTTTAACAACTCTGAGCTATTAGTGAAGTTCTCCCCAAACGAGCTTGATGGGCCAAATGGCCTCCTCTCCTTTGTAAATTTCTTATGTTCTTATGTTCTGTGTCCGAGTATGAAAACCAGCACCCTTGGGGCGGGGGGGTGCGTCATGTTGGGCGGGTAAGAGAGGGTGCCCCGGCCCTTCGTGAGACAATGACTCACGGGTCCTGAGGAGCCACTCAGAAAGGGGCTGTTGTCAGAAATTGCAGCAGAATGGGAGTGCCAGCCATTGCCCTGCTCAAGTGCTCAAGAAAAAAAAAAAAACGGGCAAAAAAACGGGCAAACAAAAGAAGCACGACAACAACAACAGTGACAAAACAAAAACGCAACGGTGCTCAAAAAGCACTACACTGAATCACCTCCAGAAAGGTCACCATATAAATGGACTCCCTCATTCAAGACAAACATTTTGTGTGATGGGGAGGTGGGGGGGGGGGCGCAAATACATTTCAAAAAGTGTGAAAGTAGAGGCCGGCGCAGCGAGCAAGAAGCTTTGTGGAGGCGGGGGGTCAGCAGTTTGACCACACACTCTGAATGAAAGGAAGGAATGACATGTTTGGGGGGGGGGGGGACGGAGGGAGGGTTAAAGCCTAAATCTTTCGAAAGCTTCACTCTCTGACAATCACGGGGGGAATCGATATTTCACGGGAAGGCATTCCGATTGACAAAAGCTCTTTGTCTTTGTACAGGACACTTGCTTCCTTTTCATGTCACTCCTTTCTTTCTCACCCCATCCCCCATTGACATTTTAGGCAGAATCTGAGATTTTTTTCCCCCAATTCCTGTTTCCCGTTTGTTTGAGCCGCGGTGCGCCACGCATACTAATAACGACCTTTTTAATTGTGTACGAATGAGGGGACGGGCAGATAAACATTCCCCACGGGAAGCGGAGTTCATAACCACTGTAGCATCTTGTTGGCGCGTCAGTCGAGGCACGTTCGACTCAAGCCTCGGGGGCGGTTCTGCCACAATATCAACGTCTTCAAAAATCCAGGCCGAAGAAATGCGGGCGAATGCTGTGGCACAAAGCAGCCAGTGAGCACCGCGTTAATCTCTTCGCCACGGTTTAATCCGGCCAGGGTTCACTTGAGTCGCGCAGTTTATTCATAAAAGTTCCACGGCCTCAGCTTGCGGTGAAACGTTGAGCAAGCTGCAGCTAGTTCAGCAGACGAGCCTGATCTGTGGGCTTCATACTTGTAGGAGGAACATCTTGACATCAAACTGGGAAAGTTTGATGGTTGCATGGAGGTAATAATAACCATATGAAACTGAAAGTGAAAGTAATGACCGGTTCTATTAGCACACTGACTTAGTTGTACCACTCCGGTTTTTACCAAGGAACAAATTCTTTGGGTTGTTGCACACAAGAGAGGAACAGACCTGCCTTAGTCTCCCGGATCAGATCCGACATAATTGCTCAAACAATCCTGATAGGAGACTAATCCCTGCCATTTGTGATTTCCTAGGCTCACGTTTTACTTCTCGGTTTTTGTCCATTATGCGCGAGAACAAAATCTCTTCATAAAAATGTCCCGATCGAGTGACAAGGCAGATGGGTGCCTGCTCCATAGCTACAGCAACCCCCTGTCTCCTGCAGCACAATGCGCTCCTGACACCACCAGCACCTCCCCCCTCTATGAGGTGGGCCTGATGCTGACCCATCAAGTCAGCTCCCCCAATACACAAACACATACACACACACACACACACACGATACAGTGTCCTATTTAATATTTGCGACTGTTCTAAATAACTTCTCCACATACAGTAGAACTTTGGAACTCGAACACCTCAACTCAACCAACTTGGACATCGAACGCGTCTGCTGAATTTTTTTTTGGTAGGTAGGTATGTTTAACTATGCAATCATTGGGGGTCTGAGTTTGACTTGGACCTCGACCAAATCGCAACTTGACCAGCCGAATTAAGTCCATGTTCCAAGGTACCACCCTATTTCAATTGAGCTACAGCACTGATTGTACTTGGACATGCATTTGTTATACTAGGGTGATACCCTAAGTTTGTTGCAGACAACAAAGAGGATAAGGTTCTGGGCAACAACCAGGACCTTATTACACACTTAAAGGGCAAGGTTGGACCAAATTTTGGGGTTCATCAGCCATGATACCGCAGGTTGGGGAATGGGGAAGAATTATCTAGGTCAGAGGTCATGGTCAAGAAGCTAGAGATCAAGAACCAAGACATTCACCGGAGCAAAACGAGCAATAATGGAAAACAAGATGTAGGAATAAGCCAAATGAGAAAAGCAGGAAAAGGGGAGGATATAATTCTACCATCAGACTAAGCAAATGAGTAAATAAGTAAGTAAGCAAGTAAACAAATAAAAAAGGGGGGCATTTGAGACTTGACACAAAGAAGCAACAAGACTGAATAGCAAACTAGCCCGCCAGGCTGTTTGCAGAGACAGCCAGGGTCGCTGGTTGCCAGCACTAACAGGTCAGGTTGTATGTCACAGAGGGTATCAACTGTGATCATGTAAACCCAGCACCCCCTGCAGGACTGGAGAAGATAAAACACCATTAACTTTTTAAAATTCTAATAATGTGATAAAACGGTGATAGTACAGAATACATTTGTTAAGTTTGTTTATTTGTGTACCTAATACTAATAAAATGTTAGACTTTGCAGGGGTAAAATTATCACAATTCTTCCTAGACCTGCACAAATTAGCTGAATGATTAGTATACATCTTAATTAAGACGAGCTAATTAAAATTATCTTGTTTGAAGGCACAAATTAATCAAGGGAGATGACTTTTTTATTAGCTACACCACACGTGTAAAATGTCTTTAAAAGCCCCTAGCTTGTAACGTGCAAAGAGAAATGACATTCAGCTCAGGATTTTACATCAAGCGATCAAGCAATTCAGTTTTAGCCGGAACAAAAATCAAGATACACAAGGCAATCCCTAGAACCAGGGCTGGTAAGCAGTGGTGTCTGTATGTGTCAGTGTAAATCAGTAGCTTAATCATACAGATCTTGACCTTAAAGTGCCATGTGACATTGACCAATCAGGCGGAGCGAGTCTTAAGAACTGATATTTCTCATTCCGACAATTAACCACATTGACATCATTTGATTTTTTTTTTCTCTGTTGTTTCTTCACGATATTGATGAGATCATTTCGCCATAAAGATGAGACACACTAATGCATTTTCGACTGACATGTGACATCACAGAGAGTTCAGTTGGATCTAAGGAATGGATCTCGTCACGGTTCTAGGGGAAGATTATCTCCACCCTTGGCTCTGTGGGACATCTGAAAATGAGTCAGCTTAAAGCCCTTTGGTGCTTCTTATCCAGACCTCAGAAACCACAAAGTGACTGTCTGTTATTTCAGTTTTTAATTGTTTTTTTTTTGTATAGTTTGTTTGTCCAATATCAGTTTTAGCAGATTAATTTGGGCAAACATAATTAACTGACTAAGACTGAGATATCTAACGCATTTATTAATGAGGCAAGCGCGGTCCACAGGGGGCGCTGTCGGGGTGTCAGCTGTTCGTCCATCAGGCATCTCACAGGAGAGGATGCAGAAGCGTCAGCCTACAAATTGGCTGGATCACTGACTGCTCCCCCCCCCTCACCCCCTACCCCACCGTCTGTTCACGAAGTCTTGTGTCCTTCCCGTTACCCCCCCATACACACCAACCACCCCCCCTTCCCCCTGCAGCATCCGTATCCTGCCCGTTTAGCTAATTGACATGAATCGTGAGCCCCACACAATCCATCAACGCGCCGTAATCGCTGCTCTATGGACCCAGATTGATGGCCAAAACGATTTTGTGTCCTGAGATGGTGTTTATCAAGCCCCCGCAGAGAAGAGATACAAGCACGGACTGGGGAAACAGAGAGATGAGGGGGGGTGGGGGCAGACATCGGGCAGTGGGGGGGGGCTTCGCTCTTCCATAGCGTTCCAGAATGCCGATTCCAACAGCAGAAAAAAGACAAGTAAACGACACTGACAAGGGCGACAGCATCGATTCAGTGCTTGAGGCCATGTGTCCAAAATTGGTGGAGCCCTACATCTCACTGACGTTCACCCAAATAAGCCTGAGGGACAGGCCTCACCCCCCTGCAGCCCAGGTGGGCCCCAATCAGCTAAAAGGTGATAAAACATAATTAATGAAATCACCCCACTCACCCCAGTGGAGCAATAGAACTGTCCATCAAACGGAATGTTTCTAAATCAATCAGCATTTTCGCCACTGCTGGCTGCCCGAGGAACACTCAGTAAGCTGTACCCAAGCACAGAGTAAACACAGAGTAATGTGGAGCAATGCAGAGGTCCATCACCGTCGCACACCTTGAAAATGCAAACGCACGTCAACATATTTAGGGAACTTGATACAGATACCTTCAGAAATAACTGCAAGAAGTGCTGTAGCTCGGACGTATGCCATACAAATGAATTTAAGCTACATCATTTTGTTGAGACTGTCAGAAAGCTGTGAGCCAATCAGAGAGCTTTTAGACTCCCCTCGCATTTTACGTTATGCCGGAGATGCCCCCCCTCTCATGAATCCAGGACTTTTCCGGTCACGCAGCCATAGTGCAGAAGGTAGGCTCCACACTCTGCTGGCCATTTCCATCAGTCCTGGTGAGAGAGCCCCCTACTGGGCCATATGGTGCATTGCAGACCAGGGTGGGTTGCATGCATTTCAGAATCAGCCGGGGTGACAATTAGCAACGGAAAATGACTGTAACCTCAGCGTGTCATTAGCATGGTGACACTAAGCTATCCGTTTGGCCATCAGGGTCAAGTGGCTGGCGATTATTACAATGAGGTGATTTATGATCAAACGGGGGCAGGGGGGGCGGGTGTTTGTGGGTGAACAGGTGGGGAGCATGGGTTACGTTAGCCTCCGACTCCCATTAAAACAACCTGATTTACGAGTCGGTTAAATGAATCATTGAGTCCAAAAGAAGAAAATGAGATTTGGCCAGAGTTCTGAAGACTGGAGGGAGGAGGTTGGGGGGGGTTATGGTGAGGGTAGGGACAGACGGTGATTAGAAGAAAGCTAAACAGGCTGTGGACCTCAGGAAACGTGCCGTGAAAATGAGGCGCAAACAAGCGCCCTTTATGATCATCGATATAATTGCTTAGCGGATGGTTTTATGTACCGTGACTTATCTATACAAAGCCGCTTCATTTTACACTTAACCGATTTAGAGAGTGGGATATTATACTGAGGAAGTTGCTCTTTGTTCACTGTTTTCCCAGAGAGAGACACGGAGCTCTAGCATAAAGGTTAGCAACCCCCACAGCAGTCAGTTAAACTAACTATCTGTAAACATTAGTCAGCGAAGACAGTACCAGCCAAGCAGGCAACAATGCATATAAAGTCCAACGTAAGGCTGTCAGCCTTTAAGGAATGGGCAAAGCTCCGTGGTGTTTTTTAATGTCCTGTATTTATAATCCATAGCCCACCTGAGGAAACTAGCAATAAGGCAATAAGGCGAGTGACAACAGCCGTCACAGTATCAAAATGGCAAATGTCACCACGGGAGAAGGCGGGAGATTAGCTGTTGCGGGAAAATAAAAACAATCGCATCTGGGTTAGGCCCCAACAAGGCCGCTGTCAGCGTCCACACGGGTAATTAAATCCCAACCTTCGTTTACAGTCCTCTGCCGTTAATACGCATAATTAATTTAGCTATTTTTCACTTGGAGCGTTCGGGGGCAAATGACTTCCTCCAGAGTAGAGGGGATAAACGGCATGTAATCGCTCGTGCCTCTTTGTTGCTCACTTCCAATTATAATCGGGGATAATAATTTAGAGAACAACAAAAACACGTTTTGAGTTAGTATCGAAATTGCCAGCCGACTGCTCACTGAACCTGTGCGTGTTGAGAGAACCGTATCATAATTGGAAAAATATGAGTAAATATATCCCATCAACCCCTCTAGTTGGTCTAGTTTTTTGATCAAACTGGATACCAGTAAGATGGTGGAAGTTGTGCCAATATACTGCAGATTTGGATACACAATCCATTAAACTGCAATATTCATACGTCAATTCATCTTCCAACCACTAATCCAGCAAAAGGTTGCAGACAGCCTGTAGTCTATCCCCAGGAAGCACAGGGCAGTGTGATGTAAACAAATATAGCATATTAGAATACAGAAAACAAAATCCAATTTGTTTGATAAAAAGCTGGTGTGAAATTTGTTTATACCTGCCTATTGTTTACACGAAGATGTGTGCAAGTACATGTATTTATTTAGCAGATGCTTGGATCCAAAATTATGTATGTTTATAAGAAAGCAGGGTCAGACAGTCCCTGGAGCGACTGGGATTTAAGGGCCTTGCTCAGGGGTCCGACAGTGACATCACTCTGCCCACCCTGAGATCTGGACTGACGCCTGAACCATCCAAACACAGCCACAGCGTCCGAACCGGCTGAGCCACACACCACCCTGAAAGAAAGAGAACTTTAAAGTTTGAATGGGCTCCATTATCATTCCATGTAGATCTGGATGTGTTTTATCAGTCAGACTGGCCTATATGTTGCTGCCTCAGACACATGTTCTCCCTTCAGCAGGGGTGTCGCTTCGAGATTCATGAAAGTGTACCATGCTGGACCCAGAATAAACCATGTTCCAAAATTTTTTAGGGCCCCAGTCAGTCAGGGGCCCTTGAAATCCCCCTAATCACCCCCCTTTACAGTGTGCATGCCCATCAACACAGTGTGAACAAATATCATGTGAAAGTCTGTTGGCTTACACACCAGCCTTGCTAGTGCAAGCCCACCCCCTCACCCCATCCATAATCCCCCCCCCCCAACCAGGTTGTAATGCAGCCGGACAGCAGAATATTTGCTCTGGATCATTTCCCCGGACATGCCCGTCGATCTCGCCGAAGGCAGGATGGGAATGTGCTGCACCTACGGGGCACGGCCACCGTGTGGCGAGCTGTCTGCCTCATGTCAGCTCCTGTGGCTTCTTTTGTCTTTGTGCTTGGTCCAGCTTGCACAATGAGGCAGGGAGGAACTCAGGTCAAGTACCTCCTCTAGAAAAGAGACCAGGTTGAAAAAATAAAACGTCACAAAGACTTGCCCCACAGGGACTCACAGTGCCTCAAGATGACAGAGGCCACAAATTGAAGATGCAACGGAAGCCCCTGTTGATTGTTGTCGGCTCTGACTGCTGTTCGGATCGAATTATCCCGCCAAGATCAGCCTTGTGCACCTTCAGTAGCCAAACAATGCAAGAGAACATAAGCTGAACGGAGCAACGTGATGAAGTTCCTCTGCTGGCAAACTCTGAAATATCCCAGGAACTTCTGCAAGACTTCTCTGATCAAAGGGGACAGCTGGACGTACGCAATTAGCTAAGTCAGCATTGTGAGTATTGTTAGACGATATGTGTCAGTAGAGGCTTCAAGGAAATATGAGACAAGACCTTAGGCAGCGGGAGTTTAGGCTACAGAAGCCGACAGAAAGAGCATTACCCTATAACTCCCAGAATCTCATGTCCAGTATGTCTGCACAAACTTTGAATTAGCTTTGGGAAGCTAATACTTAACTGACAACACCTTAAAAGCCAGTGTCAAACCAAAAGCCCCAGTGCCAACAAAACGGCCAAAAATCACTCCAGCAAAGGATTTCAGGAATAATTATGTGTCTTGCATTTGACACAAATCCTATAGGCCATTCTGATCGGTCATGAAAGGACTTCATATCCTTTTGTTGTCTTGCTTGACTTCCACACCGAGCCACAAACGCTTCATTCTGCGAAGGAATACGGAGGAATACGGTATATCTAAGCTGTGTTAAATTACTCATTAGCAGGCTTGCAAATGTTTCTAACGGGCACCTGGGAATGTTTGGAATCACCGATGCACGTAGGCCGGTCCGTGGTGCATTTCTGTGGCGGTGTGAGCAAAGGAACAACCAAACACCACGTTAAGCTACTGAGAAATGATGAAGCCAGGGCAGCAGGTGTGATAATCTTTGCCTTGCATTGATCTCGCTTTCTCCTCCCCCCTACTTGAGCCCTCTGAAAGCTTGGTATCACCACCTTTGTGAAAATGACCTCAGGTACTTCAGCGGAGAGGAGAGAGGGGTACAAATTCCACTCAAGTGCATTTTTCAGACACCTTGCTCCATTCTTCCTTAGAAAGCTTCTTATCCATGGTGCCGAGCATCAGGGGGTGAGGATAGTAAGGGCCAATGTGCAGCATTAAGAGCCAACACCCCCCCACTCTTCACTCGCAACGTGCTCCACCTCCCAGCCTCTACACTTGTTGTTGAGAGCGAAGTAGTCAGACATGTTAGAAAAAACCACTAACCCTCTGGCACACCGGCTCTCAAACTATCCACTGCTGGATTGCACCCTGTACCACTCCGAGACACGTGTGCTTAACGACAAAAAGTAGGCCTCAGCACTCACCGCGCTGCTGTCATCCCAAAAGTGACGACCGTGTCCATCTCGCCTCATTTCCACATGGACTGAAAGGTGGCCCGAGACGCTCCGGTGGCTCCTAAAGATGAGCGCCCGCTCATCTGTTGGCGAGATCTTTCAGCCGAGTAGTGCCGGGGTTTGAGAAATAATGAATCAAAGAGCATTGCCGATGCTCTCAGACTTCCAAACGGGCGTTCGAAGAAACTCGGCCGGCCGGAGAGGGGTGTGGGGATGCGGGTTACGCAAGGCAATGAAATGACTCCGGGTCGTTCTGTTACCAGATCCTCGGCAGTCTCTGGGCTTTTCATTTCTAAGTGTTTCTTCTTTCTGATTATCAGCAGAAACGGCAGAAACGTTTTCCTTTTTGAAGTCAGACTAGCCCTTCTCTGGCCCCAGTCTACCTGAAGCAAAGCTTCCCCTCCTTGCTCTCCGGACACCTGTCATTTTGTGATAAATCTCTCCTTTGGCCGCAGGAGCTGACCAACCTGACGATACCCTACGCAAACAATCAGCACAGGTTGAAAGCAGGTGATTCCTGCGATTCAGGAGCAGCCGGCGTCTGCACAGTCGTCACAAGTGGCACAATTAAGGCCACCCTCAGTGGACCTCCTGAAAGCTCAAGCTTTCATTTCCCGGAAACTCTGGGATTATTTATCACACCTCCTCTCAAAATAAAACCCTTCTCATGGTTCACGGGAAGCAATGATCTATTTACATCTGGCATAAACAGGAATACTCTCTCCCATTAAAATACACCGTACAGCTTCATTAGCGGATTTCACTAGTGGCTTTTCGTGACTAAATCCTGACCTTCCTCTGGGGAGTCCGGCGACGCTCCGGAGCATATTGATTTTAAATTGTTATTCCATTGACTGCGGGGACTTGAATGAGGACTGACCCCCGAACGAGGCCCATCAATCTTCCAGCACAACACCCAACCCAAGCCAGAAATGAGGAGGTGTTAGCCGTAACATCCACACTGAGGGATTAGTCTACTGAGATTTATTGCGTGCACAAGTAACCCCCTTTTGTTTCTACAGATTTTTTTCATTCTTGGAGACCTAAAAAGTGGTAGCAAACTAATCTATTATATTTATAATCACAAGCATAAATTAGGATACAGGTAAATCAGTCTTGCTTTAGCAACCGGGAGTATGTCTCTTTGTACGCAACTTTAAAGCAATTTATTGAGCAGCCATCTTGGAAGAGCAGTAACCTCTTAGATCCTGGTGTTGGGGTTGGGGGGGTAGGCTATTTGGGAAGGGTTCTGGGGTGCTGAGGGAGCCATCCCAGGAGCAGAAACCTTATCAGTTACAAAAAGTTAATCAATATTTGATCAGAACCATTAAATTTAAATTTTACATCTCGTAAGAAAAAGCAAACCTAAAATTCTCTACCCGAGCACATACATAATCTAGTACACGCAATACATATTGTCCCACGCATCCAAGTACATAAAGTGGCTAACACCTAATAGCATGCTCACAAACATGCTTGATGTAAACGAACCCTTCCTCACTTAATTCCCCTTTGTCTCCCCCTGATAGTACGGGATAGATGAAAAGGTTTTCCTTCACGCCCCACAGATACGGGATCACTTTGTAGTGAGATTTCGGTCTTGCCACTTTAAATCTCCGGCAAACAGGGAGCGGCCCCCCTCTCATCTCGGCGACTCTGAGACTTACCCGCCCTCTCAGAAATCTCTTCCCCTTTCATGTTTGTTCCCCAGCGGCGGTGGCGGCAGAAGCCAAATTCGCCAGGAGTGTCAAGCCCAGTTCCATCGAGCGTTACCATGCCGATCACCTGGGAGACCAGATTGCTTCCAGGTGTTATGAGTACAGACTCCGCATCCCAGTGCCTCAGAATCCACGGTCAGCCCATGAAACACTACTCTGCGCTAAACTTCCACGACTCTTTGATCCTGTAGGTCTTAGCCTCAAATTTCAGCTACGAGAAGGTTTTTGGTTCATCTGTGTGTCTGCTGAAAATCCACCATAGACTAATTATCACCTGTGTAGACTCATCTGATGTATACTGTAGTGGTTGTGCAGTTTGATTTATAATTCAAACCCAAATATGTACAAGGAAAACTAATTGATTTTTTTTTTTTAATTTATAGAAAACAGTGTGTAGTTTCCACTTCACATCCTTGAGAATCGCTGTTATACATCATTCTCCAACCACCCTGGGTGATGAATTAATTATTATGGAGATTTTGCCTTGAAATCCTTATGCTCTTCATATCTTCTGAAGGCATACCGTTGCCAATATATATGAAAGCTAAGATGTGATTTCTTTTTTTTGTGCATTTATGTCTCTTGTGATTAATATGACACTTGGGCAGGAGTCTTTGATTTAATAGCTAGCTGTTTTAAGTACTGCCATTAATGTGAAATCCCACTCTCCATTTGTAAAAACAAATAATACCTTTTTCTCAAAAACTGTTAGCAGTGAAATCTCTTAACATAAAAAAAAGGAAAATACTTAACCAAAGTGGAATAAAACTCCGATATTATATGAACAGTGAGGGTGATTTTTTGCTACTGTGTTGTCAGCATTGGACAATCACCTTAAATGACACAGTGACAAATCAGACTTCCTCCCATTAATTACACATGTATGTTCCTAAATACCCTATATAGCCCTTTTCAGGGGCTGTATGACTGGGACTGTATCTGAGCGCAAGCAGCTGTTTAGCGGCCTGACTGTTTGTTAATGTTAATCAAAGTTGAAAAGCACGAGGCTTGGATGAGATCGGACGCACGATACTTAGTCACACATCTGAACAGCCGTGACTGGACGCCTATTATGGTGGGCGGGACTTATTGGTGGAATTACACGTGCTTATTACATGCAACATATCTCACTAGCTGTGTCCAAAATCAACTGTATCCAATCTATTTCTACGCTGTGATTGTGGGCAGCCTCTACAGGCCTTGTTTTTGGACCTTCCTTCCCCTCAATAAATGGGACGCCCCCATTTTGCGATAAGACCCCCCCCCCAGTTCAATTTGTTCTGGCAATTATGGCCTGGGCTTGCTGACCAGGAGGGGCGGCCACGTTTGTGCACCGATGTGGAAAGCCACGCCGGCAGGACAAAAGGGGGGTCTCAACCATTCTGGGGCGCTACCCAAGCGTGCGCTGACAGATCGGCCGGGGCTGTAACCAGGCAGGCCCCCTGCCGGAACAAAGAAGGGAGGGAGATGAAGAGGAAGAGAATGGACTGGCAAATGGGAAAGGGAGACAGTGAAAGGAACAGGGGAAAATATACGGAATTGATCGGTGCTGGTACCTTTTGACCATCTGGTCGCCCAGCTTCAGTTTGCATTTTCTGTGCCGTGCAACAGACTAAATTACTCTGTCAGGAAGATTAAGTAGCTTCAAAGGAGGTAGCGGAGAGAGAGCAAAACGTTTGCAAAAGGGAAAGATTTAGTCGGAGGGAAAACTCAAGGTGTATGACGTGACAGGGCACAAAAGCGAGGTGGAATGAAGTTTCTCCCGCGTGTGATACACTCCAAGAAAGAAAAAGAGGGGGAGAAAAAAAAACTCATTTATTCTCAGATCAGACGAGCTCTGAGATAGTGCAACGCTCCCGGTCTTTTATTTTGTGAGCTTTTTGTCTTGTTTGCTTACTCTCCACATCTGTTACCTTCACATGGGAGGCTGATTCTGTGGCCCGAGACACGGGTGCCAAGTACGATAAAGAGCCAATTTAAGAGTGGATTTGAATTTTAGACCAGAAGTATTTTAATGAGGCATGGGCACGGACGCCTCTGCGCAGAGGGTCCTTTTGGGCACTGAGTAGCAGCAAATCTGTTTCTCAGACACACTCTCTTTATGTATTATTTTAGCCCAGATTCCTTTCCCAACCTGATTTTCAAGGTTTTTATTTCTTTGATCTACACTCCCAGGGAGACTGACGGGTGACACCCCGCTAACGTACCACTTTATCGCTCGTTTTTTTTTGGGCATCAATAAAGAAAAAAAAAACACTTGGCAGCAGAGCATCCATTTTTTTCATTACTGCTGGTGGTGATGTCACACACTCTTGGGTTACAATATGCAGAAACTGATGGGGGGGGTGCGACCCTGAAGGTCATGGTTTATTTCATAAGTATTATCCCTCTGCATTGAGGGGGGCTGGGAAAGGTTTGTGCCCCGTATGGCTTTAACTGTTAAAGAAATACACCCCCCCACCTCCCCTAACAGCCCACCACACTGCACTCGTAGACACACAAAGAGGAACTTCACATCACTCTCAAACACCCTCGAGTAGAGTTTGGTGGCCTCTATAGTGAGACCTGCCCCCCCAAGGTCCCAAAAACCCTCTACCAGCTCCCTGGACTGATGCCATTGATTCCCTCGACCAGACTGAGGATTATGACAGTGCTGAGGGGTTACTGAGGGCCGCCTCTCTCTCTCTCTCTCTCTCTCTCTCTCTCTCTCTCTCCCCTTCACCTCCCACAATCCTTGAATCTCTCCCTCCGCCCGTGGAGTATTTCTCACTGACGGAGAGAGCCAAGATGAAACTTTGAGCGGACTGGGGAGCTCTACACGTGTAATAGGCGCTGAAGGTGACTTTGCTGGGACGAGTGCGGTGAGTCGGCAATGAGGGCTGC
>JAODLC010000085.1:20235533-20261574 GCA_026781145.1 Hippopotamyrus pictus | reverse complement strand
GGGTGGGGGTGTGCAGGCAGTAAAGGAGTCTGTGAAACATGCAGACAGATGGATTACTGTTATGCCTCACACAGGGCCCCCCCAAGGCTATGCAGGGGTGGGGGGGTGGGGGGGAACGGTGCTTCCAGAACATCACACCTCCTCCAACGGTAAGAGTCTGAGGATGCCCAGATATCGGTGGGCGGTGCAGGTATGAGGACAGGGGTCCAAATCCACCCACCAGGGGTCCTCGGTGCCCCACGCCGTCATCCGAAGGGCTCTGAAAGACGGTGATGTTGGGATGTTACTAAAAGGCACCAGATTTCAGTTTTGGATAATAATTCTGAAGGCATTGTCCTTAACCGAAAGGTATCGCTGTAAGACCAGCAGTGATGTCCATACCCAACTTTAGTTGTGCATTTATATGCAACAATTTACATCTGTCGGTTTACGATGCAAAAAATGCAGAAGGTCGTGTGGCACGTTCTTCACGAAGCTTCAGTCTGGCTACAAGTCCCAGATTTAACACCTGTCATATATTCACTCTTGTTTCCATAGCAGGAGGTGACTAGGTTGATTAAAGACATGGAAGCGAGCTGGTTAACTGATCGCCTGGGTTGAATCCCGCCTCGGTCGGGTGGGCGTGGAGTTTTGCATGTTCTCCATGTTCCATGTGCATTTTCACCAGGTACTCTGTCTTCCTCCCACAGCCCACAGGGATGCGGCATCTAGCCGGGTTAATGTACCTGTCCGTAGTGTGTGAGCGGAACCGGGCAACCCATTGGGCAACAAAGGCAGTCACCTAGGGTGCCGTCTTTTGAGGAGGCGCAGACTTAGCACGCTGATTTTACTCGGACATGAGGGGGCGCTAGCAGTGAAGCTTGGCACATGGGCTTTGACCGACACTGTGTGTGAGTGGGTGTGCTCTATGATGGACTGACCTCCTGTCCAACCCATGCATCCTGTACTAGATAAGTGCTTGGAGAATGGATGGATGGATGGATTTTTATTAGTTGCTTGTTTGCTTTGAAATAGACATCTGAGTAGGACTCCACTGTTCTTCACTACAGGACGACAGCAGATCAAGAAGGACCAGGAGTGGACTGCCTTCTGTGGATTTCACGGCCGGCCAAACGCGTGATCTTTGGACAAACGCGTGTCGACTCTCTGTGTGGCCACTTGCGCGACTCACCGCCAGCATCATGTTCTCCGTCAGCCTGGGGATCCTTAGCACGCTCGTCCTGGCGATGACCGTCCCGCCGTCGTGGTCTGAAGAGCAGGACCCCGGCGATGGAGTAGAGGAGACGCTCCGGCGCGTAAAGAGGGGCTGGGTGTGGAATCAGTTCTTCGTCCTGGAGGAGTACACTGGCCTGGAGCCCCTATACATCGGAAAGGTACGCTGTCACCGAGGGCCTGGGAATATGGGCCCAGCAGTGGCTCTGCTGGTCACCCAATCGTAAAAATGCTCTTCTGAGTGCGTCCAGCTGTGAGATGTATAGGGTCTTATATATTTAGAAGGTTATGGTCTTTGAAAAATGTATTTATCCAAAGTAACATGCCTTTTTGAAAAAGCACAGCTACCAGGGCCTGGGGCAATTAGGGTTTAGGGACCTTGCTCAGGACCCAGTGTGAAATCGCTCTATCAACCCTGGGATTCGAACAGACGACCTTCCAGTCATAAGTATAGAGGCCTAACCTGCTGAGTCTCACACCACATTTATTTAACTGGTCCTTTTGTGCAAAGTAGCGATGTACGTCTCTTTGGACTAATGATGGGAAAAATGATACTCATGAACCATTTTCTGTATTTTTTGACTCCACTAGATGGTGCTGTCTGTTCAAAAAAGGGCTCAAAGCATGCCCCAAATCAAGCCAAGAGCACCATCTAGTGAGGTCAAAAAATACAGAAAATGGTTCAAGAGGCTTCATCTGCCCATCACTAGTCCGAAGAGACGTACAAGTGAGGATCAGAGTGTAGCAGCGGCTCAGCCAGTCCCTAGAGCGACTGGGGCTTAAGAGCCTCGCTCAAGGACCCAACGGTGACATCACTACACCAGGCGACTGGTGACCCTCTGATCACCGGCACAGAGTACAGACCCTTGCTCTCCTTCAAAAAAACAATAAGGCGGCAAACGATAAAGTGACCTTTGGTGGACAGGGAGGCAGTTCTGCAGATGGTTTCACTCCATGACCGTCCGCGGCTGCTCAGTATCTCCTCCACACACCAAACTGTCCCTCAGATGACTCTCCATCTGCCAGGGCTCAGCCTCCACCTTCAGCAGGACAGCATCCATCTACAGGCTCTCTGAGAAGTTCACAGAACAGAGGTACCACCTGACACCCCAGCAGAAAATAATCCTGTGATATTAACCATAATATTGACCGTGGGGCTTCTAAACAGGTATGACACATAAACGGTGATTATAAGACCATAAACATTTCACCAAGGTGCTGTATTTAACAGACTGTGAAAGGGTTGACTCCCAAGCATATTAATAAGCTAGAAAATTCCCTGCAGTCTTTGCATGGTGTCCCGAGAGACTCCAGCCATCAGCACGAGCATCTTGAACCCATTACCCATGACAAATCCACCCCATGGTCAATTGTCCACAGGACATTATTAAGAGATCTTACACACTGTTCCTTTTTACGGGGAAAGTTTCAAGCATTCGAATCAGTTATACAAGCACCAAGGTATCCCTGAAGTTTCCCATTCCACGTACCTGACATTCTTATTCTTCTCAATTATAGAGTTAAATGTTCTTCCATCTTAAAGGTAATCAACAATTATGTAATTGACAATAGTCTCCAGTAGAAGGCATCCTCGCTCCCAACCTTAGCAGGCTACAGGTCGCTCAGTTTGCACTGGTCACGTGAAGGGGGCATTTCTGTTGTACCTTTGAGCTAACTATTTAATCTGAATGGGAATTGGTGTGCAGCCAGGCATGCGTGATGCTGCGTCGATCCCAAACCCAGTTCCCCGGAGCATCCCCGGAACGAGACAAAAGATGAGTGTCATGTGCGTATCACCGTAAGCGTTTGGAGGAAAAGGCTCCGCTGCTTGTGCGCCGCTCCCGTCTGCGCAGAAAAACGATACAACTGTGCTGCACCCGCGGCATTTTCCCAAAAGGAGCCGCGGGAGTTTAGTATTCTAGGCATTTGGATCCCTTGGTGCAAGCTGAAAGGAGATGGGGTGGGTGGGGGTGGCTCCAGTTTACGCAGCGCCTGAGAGAAGCGGAGCAGAATGCCAGATCGGGCCCCCAGATGCATCAGAGGGTGGGGGGGGGGGGACGCGAGTGTGGCAGAAAAAATAATCACCCGAGCGATGCGCCGTGAAAATACAGTGCCTCAGTTTTCTGCGGTGCCCCCCCTTTCATGCATCACCACGGGAACCGTCACCAGGGGCGATTGGGGCGCACGCCACCGGAGCGTGACGCTCGCTGCTACCCGCTGCCGGTTGCCCATGACAGCCTGGTGTTTAATTGATGCCTTCGCCTGACCTCGTTTCACTGGGGGCAGAGGAGCCCTCGTTAGTGGGAAATCCCCTCCAGGCGAAAGGGAAAGCAATTGCGGTTCGTGCACCGGGGGCTTCGAGCCCACAAGCTGGGAGATTTCAAGTGGAATTGCAATTTGACCTGACGGAGGAGTAGATTGCCACGCCCTTAGAAGATCCCTGAAAAGTCTTCATTTTCCCTCTGGGATTAAAGTGTTTAGTCTGTCTGTCAGACAGTCAGAGTAGGAATGTTTCTAGGTTTTGGTCCATTTATGGAGATTTCGGCTTTGATCACAGTCCCAATGGATGACCTTTAACCTTTTTAAGTTCAGGACAGTCCAAAATTCATTCTTTACCCTCCCCAGCTCCACTCGGACATGGACAGGGGCGACGGCTCTATCAAGTACATCCTGTCAGGCGAGGGGGCAGGTTCTGTGTTCACCATCGACGACGTCACTGGCGATATCCACGCCGTGCAACGGCTAGACCGGGAAGTCAAGGCCCAGTACGTGCTGCGGGCCCAGGCCCTGCAGAGGCAAACGGGCCGCCCCTTGGAACCCGAGTCTGAGTTCATCGTCAAGATCCAGGACATCAACGACAACGAGCCCAAGTTCCTGGATGGGCCTTACCAGGCCACCGTGCCGGAGATGTCCGAAATTGGTGAGGGCTTGGGCTACGACTCAACGTGTGTCTGAGTGTGTGTTATCGCATCGAAATTCGAGAGCCAGGTCTCGGTTTACAATATCCTGTCTGGACCAGTTTACAACTTCCTTGGCTGTCTGGACCAGGAACTTTTAGTGCTCCTGGTCACTCTTACACCACACAAGAGAACTGGGACGTTAATGCTAAATAAGCATGATTCTAAACTACACCGTCACCCCAAAACAATGGAGGATGAAGAAGTTGTTTTGTTTGTTATTTATTAGTTATGGGGGGGGGCAATCACAATTAAAACGGGACACACACCCTTTTATTTATATTTTATTCATACGACACGCCACATATTTATATTTCATTATTAAATCTGGCTAGCAGATCGATCTTTCAGTTTCACAGAATAAAAAACGATGTAATGTTATTCTGCGCTGGCAAGTTTTACCGCTGACAAAAGTATATTGGTTAGCAATCAAATTTCCCAATGCAGAAATATTGAGATGTAAGCAAAAAAAATTAACTCATTTAAATGTACTCATTTAATAATTCCATCCGCTTTATTTTTGCTCCGCTCATTATATCTCTTTTCCCTGCACTTCCATATAACTTAAGTTAGCGCTGGTGCTTGTGGTCAACCAATCAGCAAGCTGTCACTGTAAGCACCTCCCCGGTAGTTCATGTTCAAACGAAAAGTACCTCATCTGGAGTAGGTACTGGAACTACCTCTGAGGAACTACAATCAGGCTGATTTTCTACGATGTGAACATGACAAAAGTTCTGTTTTGGAAAAAGGTTTTGGTTCCAGAAAAAAGTTCCTGTGGTATGAAAGCGCCCTTTATCCGATGGCTACAGATGGGACAGTGGACTTTTTTCTGGATCATTCTCTCCGCCTCTGTCTGTCCATTGCTTCCTTATGCCAGTCAGTCTCAGCTCAGAAGAATGACTTGATCTCCTCTGACTTTCCACCTGTGTCCTGCTTCATTCTTAGCTTTAACCCTGCCCCCCTTCCCCCCAGGTACCTCTGTGATCCAGCTGACGGCGACTGACGCAGACGACCCCACCTACGGGAACAGTGCTAGGGTGGTGTACAGCATCCTGCAGGGACAGCCCTACTTCTCTGTGGAACCACAAACAGGTGGGGGGCAGGTACCCAAATCGAGCAACAACCACCCCCCTCCCCCCCAAGACTGCAACTTAAAACATCCACACAAAATTATTACATCATATCCTTATACGCAATGAAAAATGACATCATCATCCTGAAACATACCTGCTAAATTACATCATCATACCCTAAATACATGCCCACAAATGACATCATCCTGCAACAGAACCACCCCTGCTAACCATATTCATCATAACTCCCCTACAGTAGGAAACAATAAATTAATATACTCAGGCAGGCAGTTTTTTTGGTTTAGCAAAGACCAATGATGAGTGAATGAGGAGGAGGTCCGGACTATTTCAGGATCTTACGGAGATGGGGACAAACCCGTCAGTCCCATTTCTTTCGGTGAAGTGAACTGCACTAGTGAAGCAAATGGGGTTTTGTTGCTCTGAAGGAACCCCCCCCCCCAGCATACCATGAGATTCTCCTGTTTATTTCATGCCATTGAGCCGAGGCCCATTTGGATCAGCTATAGCCAATTTATGCAGCCAAGAGTACCAGAACGAGCTGGCGTGTGGGTAGGCAGACACACGGCGTCCCGCTCTCGCCAGAGACAAATGACAGGCAGCTGTGACCACAATATGATCACATGGTGTCACGTCCTTGTTGATCGGTGGCAGGGAACCATCTTTGTTCCCTCTGTTTCCGTTACCGGGTCAAAGTGAATGAACATTTCTCTTTTCGGCTGATTAACTCAGTGGCTCCATTCCAGATTGAATGATCCAAGAAAAAGGGGATTCTGCTGTCCTTTTCTGAAGGCATCATTCTGTTTATACTAAAGTGTTTAAAATCCAGGCAACTTCGCCATCTTGTGGTCATTACCTGACATTACAAGCACAGTGGAAGGAAGTCCAGTATTAAGCAATAATTACACTGTATATACGTATTTCCTAAGGAGCATGGCAAGTGTCAGTTGATTGATATGGTGTATGAAATTGATATGGTATAATAATTTTGGAAGTTTTAACTGCAACACTGCTCAATCATACCTAAACTCATTATAAAACATAAAAATGTGTAACAGGCCAAAACAGGCAGTAATTTCTTATGTTATTCTTGTGATAGTGATTGTGTCTTTTTGATGCCAGAAAGTACTGATTTGTTTTATCTGAATCCCACAAGTTAAACATCTGCTCTTAAGTTAAAAACTGACAAAACTGACTGGCAAAAAGACAAACCAATGACAGACAGAGCTGACCAACCTGATCTACTCCCCCAGGCATTGTGCGTGTCTCTCTGCCAGACATGGACCGGGAAGTCCGCGAGGGCTACCAGATCGTCATCCAGGCCAAGGACATGGGGGGCCAGCTGGGGGGGCTGGCCGGCACCACCACCGTCAACATCACGCTCAGCGACGTCAACGACAACCCCCCACGGTTCACTCAGAGTCAGTACTAACCTTACCCTTCCACAGAAACGCACTGTGATGCAATCATCGCTGTATCACATAACCATTGCAAGATTTCTGTATATATAAAACTCAGAAACAACGCACACTTCTCATGCTATGACATTTCTCCATAATAATTATTATTATTTGTAGTAGTAGTAGTATTAGTAGTAGTAATAGTAGTAGTATCTTCGTATTTCAGCTACAGTATTATAAAAGTCAATGAAGAAAGGTGCACTGATCTGTTTTGTGTTAGAGGTTTAGCAGCAGGATATATAAAACAGGATTTTCATTGCATAGTGAAACCGACTATCTATTGTGCACGTGACAAACTCTTGATACTTGAATGAAAAGCTGATGACCTCTATGCGATTCACTGGCCAATGGCGCCACCATGTGGTAAAGAAGCGATCTATAAACAATGTTACGGCAATACAGTTCTTCGCGATTGCTTTGGCACGTTTTCCGAAACGTGCTTAACATTATCAAGAGTAAAAGGGCATTTCTCTAAACAGTTCATATAGCACAGCACTGTGGTTTAGCTGCAAAACCCTGTAACTCACCCAAAACAATTAACTCACGTCTCAAAAGCAAATAATTGCACCAATCAATTAGTGAGCGCCACCAAAATTGAAAGTACGATCAGCATTGTTTTAACTATGAGAGTCAAAATGCTTAGCTATATGCTCAGTATGCTCCAGAGCTCCACAATTTTGAGTGATAGCCGGTTCCCAATTTCTCATTGTCACTGGCTGATCATTTTTCTTTCGCAAATACTTATTCAAGTCAAAGGCAAGGCTGTACATTACAGTATGTAAAGTTCACTGGCAAGATAAAGCACTCGCATGCACACGAAACTTCAGGTCTCAAGGCACGGTGCTATAGCAAACAAAACAGTCACACAGCAAAATGACGATACAGGAACAAAATGTACTGTGGGAACCAAAAACGCAACAATGGCATATCACTGTAACGCATGAAATATATGTATTTTAAAATCATTTTGAAAGCCTAGTTAATTGTTTTTTATGTGGTGATGATGTACATGATTATCATATACATAAATAGTTTTGGGTGTATGATTATTACAATGGGAAACTACATAATCTAGTTTGACCAACAGGATTAAACAGGATTAAACAACAGGATTGTACCAAATGATGACAATTGCATAAAACCAGCTGCATATACAGTATGTACTAAAACATTTAGAAATGTGTGTTAATGTTCTACTGTACAGAAGTGACATTATAGTGTGGGAATTACACTTTTTTGTTTTGCAAGTGTTAATTCTTGGTTAATAAATGTGCTGAAGCAATCGAGAAAATCCATAAGTGTTCGATCTAGCAGTTTAGTTGATGCTGCGTCTTTCCACCTAAGCAGTTTACATCCGTGTGTTTGTGGTCCAGGGCTGTATCAGATGAGTGTCCCAGAGTCGGCACCAGTCGGGTCGGTGGTGGGCCGGATCAGAGCCAAGGACCGCGACGAGGGCATCAACGCGGCAGTGAAGTACACCATCATCGACGGCGATGGCCGGGACTGCTTTCACATTAGCACCGACCCTACCAACCAGTTTGGCATCATTACCGTCAAAAAGGTGGGTGGGGGCAGCAGGGGGGCAGCTGAGGGTGTCGGGGGGGGCAGCAGGGGGGTGATTGGGGGACGACAGACGAGATGATCTGAGCCCAAGCTATCTGTCACACGCTTGCTGGGTGACAGACAACTGTGACATGGCAGCACAGAGCTTATTTAAAGTTATTCAATCCTTCAGGAAGTTTGTTTGTTGTTTGTTTGTACATCGGTTTGTTAATACAGTTTTTCTCAACTGCTTTGGCACATTTCATGAAAATTTAAAAATACTTAAAATTATCAAGAGTATAAGAGCATTTCTCAAAACAGTCCATGCATACAGCACACTATGGTTTAGCTGCAAAAGCCTGTAACCCAAACAATTAACTGAAGTATCAAAAATAAATTCCTCAATGAATTAGTCAGTGCCACCAAAATGAAAAGTACAATCTACATCGGTTTAACCATGAGCGTCAAAATGCTTAGATATATTGTCAAAATGTCAGTGTAAGTAATTCTGAATGATAGTCGGTGCTCACTTTCTCCTTGTCACTGGCTGATCATTCACAGACACCTGTTATAACATTGCAAGGCTCTACATTAAAGTATATAAAGTTCACAGCCGAGAGAAAGTACTCACTAGCACTACATGTTAGATCTCAAGACACAGTACAATAGCAAACAAAAAAGTCACCCAGCACTGTATAACACAAAAATAGCAAAATGGCCGTACATGAACAACAAAACAACAACAAAATCATGTACTGTGGGAACCAAAAACATAACAATGACATTTCACTGCAATTTATGGAATATATTTTAAAATTATTTTGCAAGCTCAACTGTTGTACTTGTGGTGGCTAATACGGTGATCACATAATATATATAATGGGTGTAAAATTATTACAGTGGGAAACTACATAATCTATTATGACCAGCAAGACCAAAACAACTGAAAATCATGCCAAAGGATGACAATTGTACAAAACTATTTGCATATATGCACTAAAATATTTGAGAATTTGTGTGAAGCATTGAGAAATGATGTTCTGCTGTGCAGAAGTGACATTATGGTGTGGGGATCACACTTGTTGTTTTGCAAATGTTGATTGTCATTTGAGTAATATGCCAAAGCAACTGAGAAAATCTGTAAAGTGACAGACAGCCCAGATTTGCATTATAATTTCTTTCATAATTACTGATTGCAGATCCTGATGAATAGAGTTCTGGGTCCATGAAACTGTGATATTTCACCTCCCCCCAACAGCGGCTGGACTTTGAGACCAAGCGCAGCCACACTCTGAAGGTAGAGGGCGCCAACACGCAGCTGGATCCGCGCTTCCTGAGCCTGGGGCCCTTCAGTGACGTCACCATCGTGCACATCAGCGTGGAGGATGTGGACGAGCCCCCGCTCTTCGATGCCCCCGCCTACTTCGTGGAGGTGCCCGAGGATGCCGAGGTGGGCACCGTGCTCAAGATGGCCTACGCCCGGGACCCCGATGCGGCCAATAACTCCATAAGGTGAGATGCAGGCGGCACTCAGAGGGGCGCTGCACACAAATATAGGGTAAAATGGAATTTTATATCCGAGCCAATTTAATAGCCCCCTGGTGGGGTTAGAAGGAATTGCAAGGAGGATGCCGACAAGGGGAAGAAAGAGAAGTTTGAGGATTTGAGACCTATTTCGAAAATGTTTTTTAAAATATACCTGTATACATTATATGATGCAATTTTATGCAATTTTTTTTAATAATTAAAGTTATTTTGGGGTTACAGTGGGGAGGCGGATCAGGACAACTATATCAGCCCTGTCAAAAAAAAAAAACGTTTGAATAACAATGAAGTAATCAGAAAATTAAAACAGTCACCAGGTGGCGCTGTTGCCTTACACCTCCAGGATCATGGGTTTGATTCTGACCACATGCTTGTGTGTGCAGTTTACATACTCTGCCCTTTAAGTGGCCCAAAGACACATATTTCCTTTTTTATGACCAAAATCAAAACAATGTCATTTTTTTTTTTTGTGCGTCTGACCATTTCCACATCTCTGCTGTATTCTTCATTCTTAAATCACTAGTTATACTAACTCTCTGTCAGTAGGTGGCAGGATTGTCACATATGTTTGTGCGGGGCTATCATCTATCTGTTCTGAGGTCAGTAAATGTGCGACAGTTGTGGTGAGCATAAGCTTCCCGGGCCGTGAAGCCAAACACAACCCGCTCGACTCTGCGGGAATTCACAGCCTTTTTAATTAAGGGCCCGTTCGGCTCCGTTAAATCCGTGTGCTGTTTCCGCGCATGAATCCCTACCTCCCGCCAATCTCTCCTCACCCTGATAGCAGCCAAGAGCCTGTCGGTGTCAGTTGTTCATGTTCCCCGCGTTTGTCTCATAAACATGTTTATTCGTTGATTCATTCTATAAATTTAGGCAGCTTATTCCCTTCACCCATGCGGGGTCTTGGGCTCTCTGAAAGGGTAAAAGCAGCAGCTTGTGTACAAGCCCAGACAAAGAGGAGTCGGTTCTGCCCCGTTCCCCGTGATCTGCAGGGTCCTTTTCAAGGACGATGTCCCTTATCCAGTGGACCAGAAGCCTGAGGCCGGAATCCATCAGCCGAGCTTGATAAGGATTAGCTAGGAAGACCCAAGAGCTGGAATCAAGACCCGCAAATAGGGTGATAGGCAGTGGCCAGTGCTGTGGCTGCTGTGGAGGATTAAGAGGCAGCATTCCTGATAGAGTCAAGCGCCGCAGAGAGCTGTGGAGAAAATTATCAGACCAGAGTCTGCTGAGGATTTGAGTCTATAGTGAAAGGAATGCCATTGTCGACACTGAGACCGAAAGAGACAGTCTCTGCATCAGAGGATGCGTCTGGAGCGTGAAAATGTAAAACGGGACAACTGACCTAGCGTGCGCCATAGGGCAGAGTCCATTGCTGCAGTCTGACAATCAAGGGTCCCCTTGGAGAGGAGAAGCAGGGCACCGGGCAGCGGAGGGAGCCTCTGGGGGAACGGCTGATCTACCAGACAGCTGTCCCCCTCCCGACCTCCCCGGCTGCTGGGCTCGGCACATTCAGAATCACCCTGGAGGAAGGGTCAGGCACGAGCAGACGATCGGGGATAGGATAATCCTCAGGCGTCTGCTGCTACACCGCCCACAGCTGCCTCAGGACACCTACTGGTGCTGACGTGGAAACCACACCGGCGCCATTAGGGCATTGGGGGTCGCTGTGGCATCCGGCATGTGTTTCTCTTCATAATTATTACCATCCCAGAGAGTCTCCTCCGTCAGTTTGTCCGCGTGATCTTCAAGAGATTGCCCATTTCAGGTTCTCCGTCAGCTTGTCCGCGTGATCTTCAAGAAATTGCCCATTTCAGGTTCTCCGTCAGCTTGTCCGCGTGATCTTCAAGAGATTGCCCATTTCAGGTTCTCCGTCAGCTTGTCCGCGTGATCTTCAAGAGATTGCCCATTTCAGGTTGGTAATTACAGGACAGCTCAGGGACTGCGCAGTTGGGGGATTAGCCGAAGCTGCAGCTGAGGAATGGCCATTTTAAACGATCATCCGATATCATGTGATAGCGAGGTGCTTGCAGACAGCCCCCACCACTTCTGTAATGAGAGACAAAGCTTTCCCACTCAGTATCCTGGGTCTGCATCACAGCCGGTGATGAGTATGCTGATCGGGGAGGAAAGGCAGTCTTCGTTTGCCTGGGATGAGAAGGCAGATTGGACGTAATTACGTGATGGACAAGAAACAGCAGCATCAAGTCTCGAAAGACCTACCATTAATAGCCACCCTCAACCCCCTACTTCTCTTCTCCACCAGTCCCACTGATGTGATAAATTACAGACATTGTCATACACACACACACACACAAAAAAAAAACGCGCAACTGTTCAACACTATTCATTTGACTATTTACTGGTGGAAGAATAGTGCAGATGTACTTCGGGGGAATTTCTTTTAGTTTCCAACATCCGCCGTGCCTCCTGCCCCACCCCCAGCAAAACAGGAGCTGTAAGCACAGGGGCTTTTTCTGACAGAAAACCAGCCTGATATCAGCCCCGACAGGGAGGAGGCAAGCAATGAGCCAGTCATTCTTGATGCGTACGAAGAAAAGGGAAATGAAACCTCAATAGACTGCTGGGGATCTGTCTTGCCTTACAATCAACTTTCCATGGGTGTAGTGCAATTTATGTTAGATCTATAAGGCTGGAAAACTGACAATCATTTTTCAGGCTAATAGCCCGACTGTAGTAGGTCTGTGCAAGAAACATCCCTCCTCTGGCAGATGAGTCTCCTGAGCCCAACGTGAATGGCTCATATCCTATCATGTCAAACTGAGTCTTGGAAAACCTTGCAGTTCCACATCTGCTTACTGGCAAGGCCCCTCGCTGAACGCAAAACCTGTGCATCAATGGCAGAACGTAAAGAAACCCTTCTGCCACTTGACTGATAAATCAACACCAACATACCAACATCCGTCTTCCTCTCCGTCGCCCATGTTGGCTGGTCAGGTACTCCATCGAGAAGACCAGTGACCCTGGGAAGTACTTCTACATTGACATCACATCCGGAGCACTGATGACTGTGAGGCCACTGGATCGAGAGGAGGTCACCTGGCACAACGTCACCCTGCTGGCAATGGAAATGAGTGAGTCATGCGCTACAGATTCCTCAACATGTAGCCAACTAGCGAGACACTCAAGCCTAGGCTAAAATTGTAATTAACACCTGCTGGGAATCTACACTCTGGTTTCCTGATTCTGTTGATAAACCCAACACCTTAGCTAAGATACAGTGTCTCGTAATTTTGCAGAAGCTTCTACATCTAATGTTATCCATATTGTACATGAGTTAATTAGTGCTATAGCATGATACGTGCCCGTCTAATATTCTTGTAGCAGCATTGCGCTTTGAACATTCTGTTCTACACAGCAAGAAAACAAACACATGCCAGGTACACTTGTAGAGCTCCTAGATTGTTTTTTAAATCAATACACAATCTTAATACCGCATGTCAGCATTTTTAAATGAAAGAAAACAGCAGCTATTCAAGCTGAGAAGGGTCTTTTCTGGCTTTCAGTGTCACCTGAAGTCAGTGGGAGAATTGATTGCATCTTCCTCTAATTAATTGATTGATGGAAGGACCCTGCATCAGTTAATACCACCACTTATGTGCAACTTATTTCACAATTACGCAGTTGATTAAGTATTGAAAATTGTTGTTGGTTATGATGAGTAATGGGGCTGCCGGAGGAGCGCCTGACTGCGCCACAGGGGCACCGCAAATGCCAAAATGTGACACGCACGACCCACAAATCCCACAAGCCTCATGGGAGTCTAATGGGCGATTCACCCCAGACTTCATTTAAACAGATTTGTACTGAGCTCATATCCTCTCCCCTTGCAGATAATCCCTCTCAAATCGGCAGCGTGTCAGTCACGGTGAAGGTACTGGACGTCAATGACAACCCCCCCCAGCTGGCACAATACTACGAAGCTTTCGTCTGCGAGAACGCAAAAGCTGGGCAGGTACTGTAATCCCGTTTGGGATCATTTTGGATAGCAGCTGGTAGTATAGTAGCTAAAGATACTCATCTCTGCTCGGAGCTCGACTGTTTTGCTATTGAATAAGGCACTTAAGCTGATTGCTCCAGTAAAATATCCAGGTGTACTGATTGTAAGTTGATGTGACCTGACCTTAGGTACAAGTGCCAGCTAAATACAAGCTGCTGGCTGTGTCTGAGACATAGCCTTAACGTGGCTTTAGCGATCAATGAAGTGCGAGCGTAATCCCAGGGCTCAACACTGTTCAGCACTTGCTGTGAAAGACACTCTGGAGAAGGCTGTGAGTTACAGACGTCACTGCGGATATGAGCATCTGCTGTAAAAATAATCGAATTTCACGGATGGACTCCACATCACTCCCGCAGTATGACTGAAGTACTTCACATTTGGAAGCTAGATTAAAATACATCAGCCTGAGTTGTCCAGCCATAGAATCACGTGATACAGAAGGAGCAGACAGCTGATGTGGTGACCAATATTGACTAAATTACATACACTTGCCGATCATCTATCAAGACAATATTTGTAGATCTCTCACTGCTCATATTTTTCTTGCGTTTCTTTGCTGGCTCACAGCTGGTTCAGACAGTGACGGCTGTGGACCTTGATGACCCACTTGGGGGGCAGCACTTCTACTACAGCCTGGCACCTGAGGCAGCCAACAACCCCAACTTCACACTCCGGGACAACCAAGGTAAGGAAGCTGGTTGGAGCAGGAGCAGCATCTCCAGCCCAGACTGAGTACTGATCAAGTATGATCAAGTATAGCTGTTATTTGAGCGCTCCGTTAAACCATCTCAAGCTCACGTCCACTAAAATTTGTGTTAAATCTACTTCCAAATTAGACTTTGCTGATGTTTTTCAGCATATGAAGTTACTGAGGCTTTCGATTCGTCTGATCCTCCTGGGTGAGTTGGCAAGCAAGCAGATCAGTTGGACTGGGAACATCAGTGTAACCTTGTGAAAGTTTCCGTCAAAGATTTACTCAACGTTACTGCAGAATGAATATGAAGCAGTTGTTGATCTGCAAGCTATGTGAAGTGTTTGCAGTCTGACGTTTTAGTCACTGAAGCTTTGCGAATGAAACCCGGTTACAGTGCATGGGGTACCGTGAACATTTCTTGCACGCAGCCTTCGGCAGCCTGGCCAGGAAAGGCTGTGCCTTGTGTTTCAGACAAGTGGCTCGGATTTAAGAACAGGCCTTCAATAAATTGACAGAGTCGAGTTAGCATGCTGGCTGCCAGAGGATTTAAGCCCACCGCATTATCTCGGTTGACTGCAGGAGCAGGTTTTAGGGACCTGTAAGATAGCGATTGCAATGAAGTGTGTCAAAGCGGTACACGGAATTGGAAATGACTGAAGTGGGATGCAAATTTTGGAAAGTGCGATCCTCGACAATGCAAGCCTTCCCTTTGAGCTGTAGCTCTGGCTCTCGTCTCAGTGCCGATGCGCGTCTTTCAATGATGAATCAACCGGCAAAATCAGAAGATCACAACCTTGATTATGAGCCAGCCAGGAACGTAGGGGATGTGCATGTTTCCAGCTGCCTCTGGCATTCTCATGACAGAGCTGCACATCTGTCGGACTGCAGGTCGGCCTGTACCTGGGCATCCAACCCAGATGTGTGCTGTCAGGTTTTTGGAACTAGCAACTGTGTCATCTAATCCCAGACAGATCCCACACGGGACGGTACCTTCGTACTACAAAGGAAAACTCCCCCGGCTGGCCAGCTGGCCTAGCTGGCTGCTCACTAACAGGCCGGCTCCCTCTCCTCTCCCACCCCCTCCAACCCAAGATAACTCGGCCTGGATCCTGACGCGACGTGGCGGCTTCTCTCAGCGTGACCAGAGCATCTACCGGCTGCCCATCTTCATCTCCGATGGCCAGAAGCCGGTACAGACCAGCACCGGCACTCTGACAGTGCGCGTGTGCAGCTGCGACGGTGGTGGCACCGTGGTCTCCTGCAACGCTGAGGCCTATGCATTACCTGCCAGCTTGAGCCGCGGAGCTCTCATCGCCATCCTGGCCTGCGTCTTCGTTCTCCTCGGTACCTGCCGCACTAAACTGCCATTATATATAAAACCATACTCAGCGACGCCAAATGACATCAATGCCTGTAGTATTAGTACTAATAGCACAATACTCAGTGTATCAGTACTACTGCAATACCCCCAGTTTTAGTACTAATAATACAATACTCAACTTAGCAGTGCTACTGTAACACCCATAGTATTAATTAATACTAATGCTGCAGTACCCATGGAAGTAATTGTACTGTAATACCCTTTGTATTAGCACAACATCCAGAGTTATAGTACCACTATAATACCTAGGAGTGTAATATTATTACGTAATGTGTTTCCTGTCTATACCAGAGACGCTTTCAACTTCGATATTTAACGTTTCATTAATTTAAATAGTTTATTGAATTCTTTGATTACATGCAAGCCTCTTTCCAAGCACACTAAAACTGAGCGATAATAGCTGCTTAATTAATATCTCTGCCGTACATCCTGCGGGGCTGTCAACCTTGGAAGAGTATCACGCATGAGGTTCATGTGACTATGATGGGGGTAGTCATGACAACGCCGGTGAAAGAGTAGTGGGGGGCTTCTATGATTACTTATAAAGTGATATTATTTTGGTAGCACATGGGTAACCGTCAGCAACAGCTATTTCCGTGTTAAAAGCAGCAGGACCAATTGCTATGTGTTCCTTGCTGCGGGTTTGCTACACAGCGGGGCCCGGGGCACAGGCCGCGTGATGTAACGTGTATCGAGGCTCCTCCGAGCACGAGAGCTGGTAGATTGGCGCTGACAGATCTTGTCAGCATGTCACACGTAAAGCCATGAGATGGGCTGCGGGGAGAAGGAAGCTACGTGACGTGGGGATGGGGGCAGAGTAGCGGGAACGATGGGCTCGACAAATTGAGGGGAACGGAAAAACGAAAAGAAAAGGGAACTGCGCAGGGTGTCAAGACTGCAGCATTGTGGGCCTGGGAGAAACAGCAGCAGTCAAGGCTTATAGGATCGGTAATAAGGCACAGGTGAAGTGGATGATGTCACGGTCACATGTCTCAGCTCCTACCCCATCTTAAAGTAACACGCACCTTTTAATTACAATGGACTACAATACATTTTAATAAGTATAAGTTTTTTGAATAGTGATTATTATAGCATGAAGACCATATAAATTAGAAATAGAGTATTTTTATTGTTTTTTTAATCCAAAAGCCTTTGGTGATAGGTTAGATAATAGATTCTGTCATATGAATACGCATATATTTGGCTGTGAACAGGAGAGGGCAACACAAAGCTGTATATCAAGGCTTTCCGGTACTATCCTGACCCGTAAATCCCTCCTCCCCCCCCCCCCCCAACAATGTCTCCCCAGTGATGACTCTGCTGGTCCTGTCTCTCCGGAGCCACCGCAAGAAGCCATACCTGTGCGACGAGGAGGAGAACGTGCACGAGAACATCGTGCGCTACGACGACGAGGGCGGCGGCGAGGAGGACACGGAGGCCTTCGACATCGCCGCCATGTGGAACCCCCGGGAGGCGCACCTGGGCCGGAACCGGCAGGACATGGTGCCCGAAATCGAGAGCCTGTCGCGGCACGTGCCGCAGTTACCGGTATCCGGCGGCGGCGGCGGCGTGCATGGCTATGTGCTGGCCAAGCTCTTCGAGGCCGACCTGGACCCCTGCGCACCCCCCTATGACTCGCTCCAGACATACGCCTACGAGGGGGAGGGCTCAGTAGCCGATTCGCTCAGCTCGCTGCAGTCCGCCACCTCCAACGGCGACCACGATTATGACTATCTCAGTGACTGGGGGCCCCGCTTCCGGAAACTGGCCGAGATGTATGGGGCCTTGGAGGCGAGCGGCCCGCTCTGGTAGCTCTGGTAGCCCCCTCCTTAACCCCTGGCAAGATGTGCCCTCTCCTCACCTTTGACCTCTGACCTCCGACCTCTTGAGCTCTCAAGTTCACATTGCTGCAGACATACCATTGTGCTCCAGTGCAGAGGAGGCCGGCTTTTCAGGATGGGCCTTAGGGGCTGTCAGGGAGGTCAGAAACAACCTGCTCCTCTTGACTCTATACTCCTGTGAGCCTCCGGCAAATGGGGGAAGCGGGAAATCAGGCGAGCGGTTCATTCGATAGGGGGCAGTCTCTAGTTCTGACGTGGAATACCATGGAGAAGAGCATGGATGTTGGGGAATTCTCTCTCATCCCTTTGTGTTTTTAGTATTCCTAGCTAGACCGGCTAATCCCGTGCTCGTGAAAAGAGCGTGGAATTTTGGGAGAATCCTGTTTTATGTTAGACAACCTGCAGGTCCATCATCCAGTATTTGTCACTGTTAGAATAATGTCAGTCTCCTAGGCTACACCTGTTCTGGACAGTTATATCTATTTATTCATGCGTGGTATATATAGTTTATATAAATTATTGGCTGAGAACTCACGCAAAACTTTGGGTGGGAAAACAAACATGACGTTTAAACCTAATGATGTAACGTGGTTATCGTACTGGTGTTTTGATGGTAATTCCATTTCTATGTGTATTTAAAGAAATTCCCCAGAAATTCTGAATGTTTCCAGACGTTCAGGAAGTTCGCAGATCATAATCCCATGTGGATTTTATGGTTGATATGTTTAATGTATTCCATAGACTTTTTTCAGTCTTTTTTTTGGTTGGTCTGGATGATGCACAGGTAGGGAAAAAACAGGAACAAAAAAACTTCATTGGGTGACCTGTCTTGAATCGGCTGCTGTGTGCAGACGCTGGCATTTTGTGACTGAGAAACACTCCCAGTGACTTCCATGGCTGACACTGTACTAAGTAATTCTGGAACGACATCATTATAGGAAAAAAGTTCCACTTCCCAAAACTGCTGACTCACTGTGCCAGTTCGAGTTGAAGATGTCTGAAGGTCATGCTCCACAGAAGCCGTAACAGCTTCCTGTGGAAAAATTAGCTTTTATTTTGATAATCGTGCATCTCTGAGAATCCTCCATTTTTTAAATGGCTGCCTGCTACTTAGACCACAGCCATGTCATCATTGCTCAGCCCTACATTGGCAACTGCCCCGTTCCACCAGAACCACGGGGTACCGCTCGGACCGGACTGCGAGCCTGGCCATCTGCAGAAGTGCCAAACATACTGTGGACCTTCCAAATGGAGTGGAAAGCAGAGCTGTCCTACAGGGAGGATGGCCAAAGGTGTGAGGACTTCAATGTGTGAGACCTGTCAGAAGCCAGTCTGCCTTGAGACTACCAAGGTGTATCTGAATGTATATAGTTTTTGTATATTTGGTTATAAAAACATCTGACAAATTTGTCTTCTTGTTAATTATTATACAAAACATTGGGATTTCTTCCTCTAGTCTTGTACATCTGTATCAGTATATAATTACTATCACTTTCATAACATGATAACAACCTCCAACCCAGGGTTAATGCTACAGCAGTTTGAAACTTTAGCATGTTTCTGTACATATCTTCAGTGCAACCTCTGCTCTTAGGAACAGGATAGATGCCACGCCCCCAACAGAATGGTTACAGTGTCTAGTTGGCTCCCTGCTCCATCAATAATTCACTCAGCCAATCAGAGAGTCAGTGGCAGGATACACCCTGGATGGTACACTACTTTCTGTGTGCATTCATACACATACACATACAAACACCAAGGGAAATATAGAGTCATTAACTCGGTGTAACACAGTATCTTTGGACTGTCAGGAAACCCAGAGGAAGCCTGATCCAGTCTTATGAAGAGACAGTGTTGGTACTGTAATCAAACCACGTCGCCCCCAATTTCTTAGCAGTCCCTCGAAGAGTAGATGTTCTGCTCTCTCTTTGTACCTTCTCATCTGCCCTGCTGTTTATTTATGAGAAAACACCAAAATTCAGTCATGCCACCCCATCCATGACACGGACCCAGACAAAATGGAATCAAGCAGATTGACAAAGGCAGTTTATTCAGGAAGGGACGTCAAAGGCCATTCTTGTCAAATTTTCTCCAAAGTTACAGCCCTTTTGCTAAAATGAGGAGGTGAATTGTGAGCCAATTGCAGAGCCGGCTGCTTCAAAACAGCATCACGCACTCAGGCCCTCAGAGAAGCGGCTCAGCATGCAACTGTGCTTCAATTCCGTCTTACCGTAGCGACGCAATTTGCACGACCAAGTTTGTTTTGCGGCCGGGGGTTTTTATGGATGATTAAAGCCTCATTTAATGCATGGACCACAGCACCCGAAGCCAGCTCATTAATTCATAATCACAACACTACTCATAGCAATGGAAGGTCCCCCGTAAATTCCCATCTCAATATTGACATCTGTGGCAATGTGAGACTAGCTGCAAATCTTTTTAAGCACTTTGTGCAAGATGGTTTGCTGTCTCTTGTGCACTTGCACCGATCTGGGTTAGTCTATGATCTGCAGACGTCCCTGTTGATATTATCAAAATATTTGAGTGGTCCTGTTGTAGCACCAATGCAGTCAGAGACGCATTTGTGAGAGCCCTGACGTGTTTAACCACCTGGCTCCCCGATGCAAGAGTGGCTTGACGATACTGCTGCGTCTTTGACAAGATGAAGGATCATTTGTCGAGGGTAATCACAGTGCACCTGCAGTCACTGTCGAGCCAATTTAAATCAAAATAACAACAAATAAGGGAAGTACCCTTTAACAAGAAGGACAGTGAGAAGAAGGATAAGGCAGAAGGCAGCCATTGGTATTCATGATGGTAGAAATGGCTGGGGAACAAGAGGTGTAGTCATGCATATAATCTGATGAAGGGCCTTGTCATTAATTCACCAAACAGGGGGCAAACTGCTGGGTAAAAGATACATATCGCACTTTTGTTCAAATGCAGATTAATGTAAACCTCCAACCCTAATCTTAGCTCAAATCCTAACAGTAACTCTAAACCTAGCTCTAAACCAGGGATAAGGAACATCCAGCCGTGGGGTCGGATGCACCCCACAAAACAGTTTGATCTGGCCCACAAGGCATTTCATAAATACAAAATAAATGACTCAAAAAAAAAAACACAACTCATGATACAAGGGTTATGATTCAATATATTGTGATACAGTGCAATACTGTAAATAAGGAGATATATTCTAATTTTTAAAATCTAATTTTAGGAAAACCTTGTAGTATAAAGAATACACTACCATATGCATACAATCTGAGTTTAAAGAGTTTCCTTTTTTATGCAGTCAGAAGATTGGGATCTGCATTTACATTTATCTCAGTCCCTGTAACAAAGGAAAGGAATTAACATTTGCCTATATCAGTAAGAAAATAAAATAAAAGTGCTTGTTAAAAAGAGCCAAGCTCTTGTACTCCTCAGAGCCCGTTAAACTCTTTCGCACTCAGCAATCGGTAATGTTTGTTGTCAGTGTGCTAATGTTAACGCTAGCGGTGTGCCCTTATGCTAACCTGGGGTGCGTTTCCCAAAAGCTCCCGTTAGCAACTTACGTAGTTGGACTCATTCAGTTGCATGGCTCCAACTATGTAAGTTGCTAATGTAGTTAGCAACCATGCTTTTGGGAAACGTACCCCTGTCTGAGTTTACGTTATTATGTTGTAGTGGACAAGTGAAATGGTTGAAGAATGATTACAGCATCACTGTCTAGCGGTTGGGGATTTCAGCACAACGCAAAATGAACCACCGTCTGCCACAAATCTTTACATGTAAACTATTAATTAAAAATTGATAGTGTTTTTGAGAATTGATACAGTATCAAGAAAACACAATATCTGGTTCAACGTGATATATGCATCCAGTACTTTAGTATGGCCCTCAAAGGATGTTATAAAAATTGAAATGGCCCTTGATTGGAATAAGGTGCCCACCCTGCTCTAAACCTTAAGGTAAACCTAAACCCATTTTTCTAATAACAACCCTAACTCAACCAGAGCTTTCAAAGGACAGGTGTACGGTCAGCTGGTAGTTTTTACATGATTGTCAGTTGATTGTTGGAGCGGGTGCTCAGGCACCCCCAGCCCCCCCCACATGCCACCCTAACACTAACCCTAAAAGCAGCCCTAACCCGACAATTAACCTAACCGTACCTCCAACTCTAATAGAGCCATACAGTGATTTGGGACCCCTCTCCCTTTTTTTCTTTCTTGTTACAAAAATGGAGTTCATTTATCTTTCGATTCAGGGGCAGGGTCTGGTGCCCACTTTGCATTCCCAGCTTTCCATTCTTCCCAAAGCCTATGTTTGCACTTGCGCGAAAACAACAAAGAACAGGTCAAAGCTCCGGAACATTCTTATCAAATGCAACGCTGGGATATGGCTCTTATCTGCCTGTTCTTTGTCAGGCAGCAAGATTAGCGGCGGAAGTTTCGAGGGTGGCAGTCCCGATTCACGTTACCACGACAACCGTTCGAAGAGCGCCAGATCCTAGGCTAAGCCCCAAAGTCTCAATGATGACAGGCATGATGCTATTCACCCATTCCTTTTCTAGTCAGTTTACCCCTGCTACGTTCTGGTGCACCACCAATAAAGTCACCTTCACTGTGATACCCAACCAAAATGACTTCGTCTACATACCTGGGCACACTTCATATGCTGACCTACCTTCACTTTTCGGTCTTTGTGCAGGTTGCACCATGTGCTGCGTAAACATTACTAGACTGAAGTACTTTGTTTACTGCATATTATGACACTTGGCCGGCGCATTTGGTGAATGAGGATTCTTATTTTATCCATTTGTTCAGCTGAGTCATTTTGGCTGAAGTAGTTATGGGCAGTACAGCCAAGCCTGCCCGGAGACACCGTACTCCCCCTGCCCTACTATATCCCACAAGTCTTGCCCCTCCCTAACCTCAAGTACCTTTGAAGTCCTTATGTTCAGCAATCCTTCCCGACTGTGCTTCAATTTCAAAGTGAACGGAAACTCCAGTGTGAAGAGTGAGACAGACAGCAAGGTCAGTATGAGGCTTCTCCTGCCAAGTGAGGCTTCGCTATCCCAGCATCCCAGTCACATGTTACACTGAGCCACGACCAGTACACTGAGGTAGCACCAGCAAAGTCAGAACGGACTCGGCGATCACGCATGGTTCACCATGCAGGCCAAATAAGCGAGGGTCAGAAAGCATCAGAGAGAAAGGTTATTTTATGTAACTGTTAGACTGTAATTATTGCTGATCGAGTCAAGTGGGTCTTTATTGTCATACCAACTATATATAGTCTACAGAATACAGTGATACAAAATAACGTTCTCCGGGACTGTGGTGCAGTATATATACACAAAGTGCAGAGACTGTAAAGCAGATGGGTGCAACACACAAGAGAGAGAGGAAACGGAGAATAACAGCTAATAAATAAAAATAGAGAATGTTCATAAACTAACACACAAGGGAGCTAGATGTACCCACACAATATAATAGATATGGCGGAGACTATAGAAATAGTAAATACAACAGATGTAGCAGTACGATATGACACAGATGTAGGGAAAATGTCCTCTATATCCTCTACCGCAAGAAGCACTACAACCTCATTATGCTCTTTTCTCAGACCCTGACTCAGGACCTCTCATGTTTCCTGGGTACCCTTGACTGAAATCATCGTCTCCTCAGCCAGATGCAAAGTCAACCGAAGAAGCCATGGATTTATCTGAGTTGCAGTGCCTGGGCTCCCACCAGAGGACCCGAACTCAGAAAGTTCAAAAGTGGCCTGCAGGCTTTAATCCTTCAGGGGGAAAGTGCGGGCCCAAGGAATGATCCTTTAACATGCCATGGAATGAGTACAATCGCATTTGACCAAAGCGGAGGGGGCGCACTGTCAAATCTGGCTGCAGTATGTAGCACCCCATGCTAATTCTAACCACCTCAGGTGGGACATCCGTCCACATTCCATGCATGGAGTTCATTGCCTTTTATATAAGAGGCTAAACTTCTCATAGCAATGGGAGAACAGTGTTTCTCAGCTAAGGCGCTGGATTTTGTAGAGAGGTAATTGCATACGGTGGAATCTGGGAACAAATTACCCACAAGTGGCCCATCTCTGTTTATTTTTCACGCTGGAGGGGAGGTTTGTTTTCTGGCGTAAAGTTTCCAGCTTAGCACCGTATCCAAAAGGCCCAAAACCACTTCAGCCGTCGAACAAGCAGCCACGGGGCGATCACCAGCTGTTGTGCCTTCAATACTGACAGAAGTGACAAATAATTCAGGTCCGGCGTGGGGGAGACCAACAGGGGGGAGGCCAGCTAGCGGTGGCTACCTAGCGGTGGCTGTCAGGATGTGTGGAGGATGGGAAGCGAAGGTGTCGGTGCTGGCAACTTGCCAAGTGTGCGACGTCAGAAGGAGCACCGCCGCTAACGACGCTCGGAGTTCGCACGAGGACGCGGTCCCGCAAATTAGGCCTGCCGCTGGAGCGCATTAATCCACGGCTCCGCGTGAACCCGACTGTGTCACGGGGGGGGCGCCATGGAAACGCGGCCTGTCTGAGCGGAGACAGTGCCCGTCACCTCCGTGCCTGGCCGGCGTGACGGTTCCACCAGGCAGCAAGTCCAGAACCGACGCTAACGAGCCTAACTCGGCAAGGGCCGGTTTCTCCCGTTCGTACCGGCGAGGCCCGGCTTCTGGGGGGAGCGCTCCATCAGCCCGCACGCCACGGCGAGAGCTGCTCTGTGTTCCCACACTGTGAGCGACTGGGAAACACTGGAGAAATGTTTAATGGATTTCCTGCTCCCGTATCAGCTTTGACAGGAGACCAGCCGGCATGGTCTCACCTCGGACAACAGACACACTCCCGTTTGTCTACGCGCTACGTGCGTTCAGAACATCTGGCCCCTGAGTTTGAATTTTTCCTTTTTCGTTCCACAGCCCCTTGATGTTTCACGCTTTCCCCCGCGTTCGGTTTCCGAGCTGCCGAACGAGGCTGCGGAGGGAGCCTTCCATGGCACGAGGGTGCAGCTTTTCCTTAATCTTTTCCAGATGGCTAACGTTCTGGATAAAGGCAAGCCGGTGGCGCCTAAGGGGAGGGCTGAACATCTCTGCCACTCGCTGTAAAGCAGGTTGGCATGTTTTTTTGTGCCATTTAAGAGACGCAAAAGCAGCCTGCGATATATTTTACATGCTAATGTCTGTCTTATGCTCGCGCTTGTGCTGGATGGAATCACGCTCTGCGTTTATCCTCGTCCCTGGAGAAAATGCCACCATATCACTGCTGCCACGGAAGTCAAGGCTCAGATGCAGCCCTCCCGACCTTGTCGTCCTTGAAGTGAATCGGTGCCAGAGGCACCCAGGGAATCATTTTGCCAGAGAGCTGCAGTTCCAGGGGATCTATCAGAAGAATGCATCGAAACTCTGCATCATTTTCAACCCATCTGCACTGCCCATCCGCAATTCTTCCACAAAAATATACCCAATACCTCCGTTTCAGGATCTCACAGACCTCCTTTATATGGCTCCTTATTACAAAGGTTATATACTTTGGCAGTAAATTAACATGCCGTGTAGAACTTGAAGCCATTAAAATGCCGGAAACTGACTCATTACAGAACCCTCCAGATCAGCCATTTGGCCTGGGGGGGGGGGGGGGATGGGGTGTGTGTGGGTCGCACTGATTCTCGGAGAGGTATCTCACGCTAATCTAAATTTCTACATTGCATCTTTCGACGCAGGCATTTTTCAAGACAACCTAGAGAGTTAAAGGGGAAAGCGTCTGGCAACAGAGTGAGGAAAAAGCCCTCTGGTTCCTCGGCTCCAGAGAGCTTCGATGGACGCCCGAGGCAGAGGCAGATACAGCTTTTATCGTTATTCATCATGCAGGTGATCCGGAGGCAGCAGGCCGAGCTCTCACCGGATCACTGCGGACGCCGCGGCAGTTCCGGCAATGGTAGCGCTGAGGGGATTATAGTGCCGGCAAAAAACCAAACGCCCAAATGAAGATACAGAGTAAATAAGCAGCTAGTCGGTCGCGCAGCATGGGGAATAAATGTGAATAAATCAGGCAGGAAGGATGGAGCCGGAGCGGAGAGGGCCACGTGACAGAGAGGCTGACGTTTCCCAAGCGTCTTTTAGGCCTGCCGCTAATGAGTGGAGCCTTGCACAGCCCCAATGCATGGCAAAACAGGCCTCTCGGGAGCTTTCACACACCAGGCTCACGGCGCGATGAGGGGCACAGCTCGAACTGGGACACACTGACCTGGGAAACGGGGGGGGGGGGGGCAGGGGTGCGGGTTTATTTTGGTATCCCCC
>JAODLC010000085.1:20186319-20197624 GCA_026781145.1 Hippopotamyrus pictus | reverse complement strand
GCCTCTATATCAGTTGGGAGTGGGGGAGGGTGGAGCAATCGCCCGTCTGCCCACATCACACATCATCAAGTCGGCGCAAGCAGGGATCACGACCCCGGGCTTCTGTGGGCATTCCGGCTGGCTTTTCTGTCAAGACTCCATCACAGCAGAAGACATTGAAGCGAGTGGCAGGAGATTCCCAGAGAAATGCTGGGAAAACTGGCCGAAGTATCAAGTGGATTAAAAACATACTGCTGGATGAGTGACGTCAGCCTGCAGGACTGTGCCCATAAAGAAGACCGCCCCAATCCAGCCTACAGCACCATTCTCTTCCTCGGTCCTAGTGATGCTGGTGGGGGAGATCCTGAAAAAGCAACACGCCATCCTCCTCAGGACACAGTCTGCTGCTTCCTTTACATTTTCATCCAGAGTGACATCATTTTTTCCAACTGGAGGAATTCAGGTTAAGTACCCTTTTCAAGGGTATAATAACTTGGCCCCTCCTGGGACTCAAACTAGCAACCTTCTGGATGCAGGTCCCCCGTCCTGACCCACTACAGTACCTGGCGCCCCAGTAAGAAAAGAAGCACACATTTCGGTCTGGCGGTTCACTGTTCCACAGATTAGCTGTCGGCTTCATCTGAAGCAAGTTCCACTTTTACCTGCCTGAAGCTGCCCACGGCAGGATGGATTTATTTTTAATTCATGAAGAGCACGGTCTGCCCGTATCAACGAAAGAGCTTGAACATGAGCGGAGAACCTGCAAAACTGTGTGCTGGGCTAAAAGGCAGCCCAGCCCCACAATAAGACTCGTTACTCAGGAGAACCACATCGATCTGAATGTTTATGTAAGGACTCCCAGCCCAGAGACTCTAACTGGGCGTTTCGCTGTTTGGTTTAGATGGCGACTGACCAATCAGGGGGGAAGGAATAGGGTAAGAGTTGTTGGGAACAGCAGCTGTTGTTTTTGACGTGCGGTTCTTCGGTGAGGTCTCACGTGAACACCTTGTTTTCCTGGATCCCTTAGAATGGCTTTCAGTCATCATCTGCCACATCCCAACTGGTCATTTATTTTAAATTGGGGGGGGCGGGTGCATGGGCCATGCGGAGGCGACGTGGTAAGGGCCATCGTTAAGAAGTAAGCAGATTGGAGGACAGCAGCACCCCCAGCCCGAGTGGCCTGATTGGATCTCCCGTGCAGTTGACAAGCTGTCATTATCGCCGCATTCTCACCTCTTCTGAGCAGGGAAACACACACACACACACACAGGTGCTAAAAACAGGCCACGGTGACCAAAGCCAGACGGATGAGCCGCCCGGTCGACACCACCCTCGTAATGGCTGGCCACCTGCAGGTCGGCCTCCCGAGGGCGTTCTCACAGAAGCTACCATCTGAATGCGCTAGGTCAGTGCCAGCGTGCCTGCGGCAACCGGGGAGGGAATGAGGACAGAGACATCCAGCCGTGGGAGGCTGTCCTGCGATAGGCGGCATTGTTCACAGGTCCATTTAAACACCCATCTCCTTACAGTGTCTTGTTAATGGCCCCTTGTTATGGTTTCTCATCAATACCCACCTCGTTACGGTTTTTCGTTAGTGCCTGCATTGTTACAGCTTTTCGTTAATACATTTGTTACGGTTTCTCATTAAATGCCACCCCATTACAATGTCTCGGTAATACCTACCTCGCTATGGTTTCTCATTAATACCAAACTTATTAGGCGCTTTCACACTGCAGGAAGCTTTTTCCAGAACAAGGAACTTTTGTTGTGTTCACACTGCAGGAACTCGGCCCGATTGCAGTTCCTCAGAGGCAATTCCCTTTTTAGTACCTACTCCAGGTTAGGCACTTTCCGTTCGAACACGAACTACTGGGGAGGTGTTTACAGTGACAGCTTGCTGATTGGTTGACCACAAGCACCAGCGCTAACTTGGAACTTGGAAGTGCGGTGAAAAGAGATATAATTAGCGGAGCAAAAATTGAGCAGATGAAACTATTTTTTTTACTTCGGTTACATGTGCTTGCCTCTCCATATTCCTGCATCAGAAAATTTACTCGATAGCCAATATACTTTTGTCTGATATCGTCGGTGCTGGAGGTGAAACCTGCCAGAGCATATTAGCGGAATAACGTTACACAGTTTTTTTCTTCTGCGGAAAGTGAAAGATCGATATGCTGGCCAGATTTAATAATGAAAAATGAAAACATGTTGTGGGTCTTATGAATAAAATATGAATATTACTATTTTTATCACAATCACCCCCAATCCCCAATGAATAACAAATAACTTGTTCATTTTCCAAAACTACACAATAACTTGTGTAGTTTTGAAGTATGTGTGAAGTTAACCTACGAGCTTTTTGCATTTCCCATGCTTATTTAGCATAAAGGTCATAGTTCTGTGCAGTGTTAAAGAAACACTTTAAAAGTCCTGTGTCGAGACAGATCGGAAACATATGAGCAGGAACCAGGCTCTGGAACTTCGATGTGAAACCACCTGTTATATTTTCTCGTTAATACTCACCTTGTCATGATTTTTGAATTACCTTGGAGTTTTTTTGGGGTTGGGATTAGGGGTGGAAGGGATTGGGGAGGACATGGGGCGGACTGGGAAGTGCTACGTCAGTGGGGTCCCAGTAGGGACAAGGACAAAATAAGGTTGTATCAGACACCAACTGATAACCCCAATCAATTCGACAAGCGCCTCAGTATTAGAGTCAGCTATGTTGAAGTTAAGCTGGTTCTCATACTGAGATATAACTGAAGGGCCTGATTATCTGTATCAGGTGTGGCTGTTCCTAAGCTCTGCAGGGTGGCAGCTCTCCAGGAGCAGGATTGGTCACCCCTGATCTAACGGTTTCTCTTTAATACTCTTGTTACTGTTCCTCATGAATACCCACTTTGTTATCATTTCTTGTTAATACCCATCTCATTATGGCTTTCCGTTAATATCCACATTCATTTCAGTTTCTCATTAATACCCACCTCATTACGGTTCCTTGTAATACCCAACTAATTAATATCCACCTCATTGCGGTTTCCTGTTAATAGCCAACTCGTCCTGGTTCCTCATTAATACCCACCTCATTATGGCTTCTCATTAATACCCAACTTGCTGCTACTCACCTCATTTGGTTTAATACCCAGCTAGTTACATTTTGTGGGAATCGAGAACAGCAATGGCCAGATAAGGCCTCTCCTACCAGGACACACCGGGAGCCCACAGCACCTTCTTCAAGGTCGTTCCCTCCCCGAATGCCGTGTCACAGCAGGCAGATGCGTCTCTAGCATTCAGGAATAGTCGATACATTCTGTCAGAAAACACACAAACTCCCAGCGGCCAAATAACCCAAATCAGGGGAGTGGCTGGAAAGCACAGCATCCCTTCTGAGTCTATACTGGTTTGCCGTTTACCATGGTAACCAGCCCAGATAATCATCTGCTTACCCGGTACCTCTGAGGTTTATCTAGCTGCTCTGAGTATCACTGTGTGTGGTACTGCTTTCATGCAAAAAAATGATTGTGCTGAAAATGAGCAGAATGCACAGCTGGAACAGAATTCAGGTTCTGGATTCAGATTCAGATTAGGGACAGTGTTGCCATTGAAGGTGTCTTCGGGGTCCAGACAGGCTAAAGACAGTGTGGAGAAGGCAGGGCTTACATCATGTCTAATTTTGGCTCTGAGGTAAGAGCAAAGAAAAGTACTTAACTAGGCCATCAGAGTGTACGTTAAAATGTATATTTCAGCATGTGGGGGGAGGGGTAGCCTGGTTTGACGTGAATGAAAAATATGTACATTTCCTTGGAGTTTTTTTGGGGTTGGGGATAGGGGTGGAAGGGATTGGGGAGGACATGGGGCGGACTGGGAAGTGCTACGTCAGTGGGGTCCCAGTAGGGACAAGGACAAAATAAGGTTGTATCAGACACCAACTGATAACCCCAATCAATTCGACAAGGAAATGAAAAAGCCTGGCAAAGTGAATCGCCCACGCGAACATCGACAACTCCTCCCTTGCTGATTTGCATCCCCTCAGGATGAGTAATTAGATTAGACCTCCTATGCATCTTGAATAACAATGGACAAATTAACAAGACACCTGTTCCGGCACCACCCATGCTGTAGGGGGCGCTGTTGCCTATATCTGACTTTTTTTTTTTTTTTTCCCTGGGTCAGAGGAAGGTCTCCTGTATCTCAGTTCCTCCCAATGAACACCAGGCCTATGGCAATCTGCATCTTTATGGACCCCAGTGCACCTGCCCGCTCTCTTTGTTGTCTGCTTGTCATAAAACACTGCAGTGCAAGTCAGTCAGTCAGCTGGAGCTAGGTCAGCAAACGGGAAGCCCATGGTCGACCATGCAAGTTTCTGTAAAGGACATCCTTTCCTCAGGTGGTTCCTCTGTTGCCGAGGCAGTCGGAGCGTGATTAAACCAAACACTCCGTCAAGTTATAATTAGAAGTGAAACGGTTTCTCCTCTGGCTCCAGCGCTGATAATCTTTTTACGTCAGTAGATTAATTGCAACAACCGAGTGAAAACACAATTAATAAGCGCAGCTGCTCCGAGCAACGTGTGACAAAACCCTTTAGCGGCAACGATGTCATTCAGGTTGGAGAGGACTGGCTGGCTTCTGACTGGCTGTTAAAATGCTGAGCCCGCAGTCAGGCTCCTCGCTGAATGTTCTGGCGGATCTAGAAAGCTTTGGACATCATGCTTCCGTCTTTCTCGGGAGAGAAAGGTGACTCTGCTCCGGGTGGCTCTGACCTCCTCTCGGAATGCTTCCTCGAATTGGAAGACGCCATTCCATGAAACAGGAACCTGAAGTGGAAGGGATAAGGTGGCCGAGATCATTGATTAACACACAACAGAGAATGGGTTCAATGAGGAAGTCACTCCTGGAGCGTCTGGTGCTTTTCCCGGTAAAGATGAAGCATTCCTAATCCAGTTTGTCCTTGTTGGAAGGGCCAGGGTGCACTGGCCCATCGCTCATGGAATACATCCCAGGATCCTTGTGGGCTTTCCGTGACTTTGGTGCCTCTGTCATTTCTGGTCTCCCTTCACGGGTCTTCACGACTTCTTTATGATGAACAAGCAGATTTTGTTTTTACGCCAGATCTACGATTCAAGTGAGACCAGGACCAGCTGCTTCCATACTAACAAGCGATTAAAAGCACCTTAATATAGCACAAGAGTGACAAAATGACTCACTGAGTGTCACTGTCATCACATGGTGGTCGGTCTCCATCTGGATTTCAGCTTGATCCCTACGCCGTTATGGTCCGTTTGTGTTGTTTTGTGTCCTACATGTGCCCCAGTTTCCTGTTACATCATATGCATTGAAAGGGCACACGCAGTGGCCGGTTTAATAAGTACACCTGTTTACTAATGCGAGCCGCCTGCTTCTCAGAACAGCCAATCTCGTAGCAGCAACTGAATACATACAGCTCACAAGCGACTTTGAAGAAGGCGGGGTCATTAATGCCACCCTCCCTGCTCTGGCCGAGTGGAAACAGCCACCTACCTGGGACTTTCTTACACGCTGCGCGGTGTAGGGTTTACAGTGAATGGTGTGATGAACACAAACGGAAGAAAACCTCAGGCCACGGGCATCTCTCTGGATGAAAACACCTTGTTAATGAGGTCAGAGGAGAATGGCCAGATCGTTAAAGCTAACAGTAAGGCCACAAGTAACTGCTCGGTATAACTGTGGCATGCAGAAAGGATTCTCTGTATCTACAAATCACTTATCCTTGGAGTGGGTCTGGAGGCAATAGCTAAGCATACCTAATAAAATGGCCACTGTGTGTATATTCACGCGGATTGATAATTGAATTCATAAAATGGCCTGCTGATAAAAATCTAACTGAAGATGTATTAAAATTTTAAATCCTTCATATGTCACTAAAAATCAGCAGGAACATCTAACGCTGTAGCCATTAGATGCTGAAATAAATCGAACCTGCATCCACCCCCCCCCCAAAGTCATGTGGAAATCGCTTTATCATACGGCTGAGGTAAGATCAAAGGCTGACATAATGATGAGCTCCAGCGGCTCGACTCGACTGGGTTGGGGGGGGGGGGAGCGGAGATGCAGCGACGCACGGGTTATGCAAAATCACAGAGATGATTTTACGCTTCGCGCTTACGGTGAGTTCAACAAATAAGTGGGCAAGTGCATTAGCGTGAGATCAATTTCATGTGCATCTCACTGGAAGTACACTAAAAGCAGATAACTAGTATAGGACAAAAGAGATTACATCTGTGCCCGCCGCTGGTAGCTGAAGATTTAAAAGCCTACCTCTGTTAGCGATTTTAATATAGCGCCTTCCCCCCACCCCGATACAGTGGCTGGGAAGGTGGTACATGAGGCCTGGAAGCAGGATAAAGCTGTTCTGCCGTTAAATTCATCACACCCCACCCTGTATCTCACCAATCCAGGCTTCACACCCTCCTGCTCTTCGTGAGACGCTGAGGACTTTAAGTCCAACGCCCCGGGCTCCAAACCATCAACGAATGGCATTTAAAGAAAAACTGCAGTGGAAATTCACACGTGTGTGAAATTTGTGCGAATGGGTGTGGGGGCTGTGCATTTTAACACCTTGTTTTTTGTAATCAACGGAGCAAATTGCTGGCAGGTCCCAGGAGAGAACACTCGAGGGGCCAGACGGCCGGGACGAACCGGGACGAACCGGAATCCGGGGCCCTTTCAGGACGCGCTGCACGGAAAGCTGCAGAATTGGAATGCAGCAGACGGGCGGGGATCCAGGAGGCAGTAATTGCACATTAAATCGTTTAGAAACATAACATGCCAGCACCTGTTTCCGATTAACCACGTAACAAACCATGTAATAAATGTGCATTACATGTTTGTAATACTGCAGCCATACAGCTGTCATATTTCTTATTATACCGTAATTTATTTACAGTGTAAGGCTACATCCTAACATATTACCATTAGTGAGTAAGTAACAGTTTTCTTATTTTATTTGCGTGATATTTCTTTGATATTTTAACTATTGTCTGGAGATGTGTCTTTTAGGAGTATTTATTATGCGTTTAGGGACAATTTATTTGGAAAGAAGCCATGCATTTTCTCGATTTTAGGGAGTCCCCAACAATACAGCTGGGACTACTTCCTGTATACAAATTAGTCCAGATTCATTGGTGCTATATGCAGTCATTCACCACATCCAATAACCTTGGCCCCACCCCCTCTTGACCCAACCTTAAAGAACATCACATGACACCGCACTCGATTAGCATAAGCAATTTAGCACAAATGAGGTAAATGAAGTTAAAAGCAATAACCTTGGAGCCATAATTAAGTACCGTGATTACGAGTAGACACGTGGCACGCTGCGTAAACATTCGTTGGTGCAGTAGCTAATCGCTCAGGCGAGACGAGCAGTAATTGTTGGTGATAATTAGCTTCCCTGGCTCTGCTACACTTTTCATTCGAATTGAAAATCAATAACAGGCTGTTATGAATTCACCAGTGATTAAACGAGTATCGTCCGCGGCAAGTGGAACAGGGGAGTGAAGGCGAGGTACAAATGAAGAACGGGGCCTTAAACTAAAAATACTACTGAATTACAGAGGATTATTACTGTTACTATTTTTATCGAAGAATGTGGTACAAGAATGAGCAATGGGAGGAAAAAACTGCAGGTAATCGCAGTTTTGGTTGTTTTGATTTTATCAGAGTTTCGTCAGACCCGTGATCCAAATAATTAGCTCCATCGTAATCGTATCGGCTGAAGACCGAACATTTCCATGCTGGGGGGAGTGACTTAACCAGACAGAACGGAGGACCCCCCACCCTGAGCGATATCTGACCCTGGAAGGTCTGACTGTGTGTCCCAGCCCATTAGAATGTAGTGCCTGTGATTGTAAAGTCATTGGTTTAAATCCCTGGGTCGGCACAGTGATGTCACAGTGATGTCACTGCTGGGTCCCTGAGCGGGCCCCTTCACCTCCAGTTGCTCCAGAGACACTGACAGAGAGAGGTCCGACCCTGCTTTCTCAAAAAAAAAAAAGTATAATAAATGTGCATAAAGCATTATAAGTGAACTGTAATCTCTGCCAGTAAGCTCTATATATTTTATATTCCCCTATTTGGGCAGATATGTACATTTCAGAGCAGGGAAACACATTAGAGCAAGACCATCGGCACTATAACATAATTACAGCACAACTTGCTGTGCGGAACAGTAAGATATTACTGTACAACAGAATACCTGCAGCACCTGGGATATGAGGTCAGAGGATGCAGCCTTAGAATCCAGGCAGGAAGAGCAGACGCTGCACTCGCCGGAGGCCCTAGGACGTGCACTAAATTCAGTGAAATATTGGAAATTTATTGGTCTTATAACACAAATCATTACTCTATTAATTTGTTTACTTGTTTAATCACATTAGAAATAACCAGCAGTTTTAAGTAAAACATTCATTTCAAGTACTAATAAATTGAAACCCATATTATTGTTCTAAAGCTGTTCTGAGTTTAAAAAGTTCACTGACAAGCAGTCTAAGTGGGTGCTTTTTAATTAGCAACACCTCTGCAATAACATAAAATACCAAAATTTAGTATCGCTTTGGGAGACAATGAAACGGCAAAAACAGAACTGAATGAGTCAGTCAAAAAAAATTATGACAATAAAAAGAAAATTACAGCCGAAGATACGTACAGATGTTAGACGTTGTTTGTTTGTTATGAAACTAATAAACATTTTTACTGAATTAAGTAAGCATCCAAAACAAACACACACATACATACATACATACATATACACAGAAAAGAAACTGTATAGACTCTGGAATGCTGTCAGGTGGCTGAAAGCAGTTGAGTTGTGAGATCTTCAATAGCAGCTCATTCCACACCATGCAGGATCCTGAGGTCAAAAGCAGGGTTTTGATTTTCCTGGCCCATTCCCACCAAGGATCTACAACAGACAGCAAGGCCCATTGAGGGACGCGCCAACCTCGAAAGGCTCCGGAATTCGTTGACATCTGGGAAGTGTGGAGGGCCTGTACCCATGGCAACCTGCCACGCCCGTAACGAGGACTCAAAGTGAGCTCGAACTGGTAGCCAGTGGGATAAGAGACACAAGCTTTCAGGGAGGACGGACAACGTTGGCAGTGCCATTGAATCAGCTAGGGGGTACCGACACCAGCTAGGGTACAGTAAAATTAGCATACATGTGGTCAAGTACAGCACAAGAGGGTATATAATTCCCCATAATTCATATAGAGGCGAACTTTATCATTAGCCAATGATACATTTTGAATTGGTGAGTGACAGGGGAAGGGGCACTCCAGGTGCCAATCAGCTTTCAGCTTGGGCCAGTGTGCCTGTTGCCCCTCCCCTGTGTACAGTGTCTGTGCTTGTGTGAACGTAAACGTAAAGAGCTAGCGTTCTCCTTCCTTGCCAACACTCCGTTTATCTTTATTGTTTTGAGTCGCCCAAGCGGACTGCAGAATGCAATAAGACAATGAGAAGCAGCACGGCCTCGTGGGACTCGACCCTCCGCATAAACAAAACCAGGAAGCCTTCAAGTGTGTCGTGCACAGGCGAAGCCAAACAAGGCGAGTCGCCCAAGTGTCCTCAGTCAGAAGTTTCTATTTTTGTCTCACTTTCTGGGAACCAAATCTCATTTCGAATCATCAGTGAGAAACTCGTCCCGCGTAGCGATTGAGCCCAAACACGAACACTTTATGAGAACCAGCCAGACAATATAGCCGTTAGGGGAAGAGGCACTTTGCAGAGCTGGTGTGTAGAATACACACCCCTGGGCGTTGGGGTCGATTAAATCCGCTCTGCTGTTTGTTTTCAGAAAGGGCACTAGGCCACGCTCTGCCTGGCGGAGGTTACGGCTTTCCAGGCTGTATCGTCACAGATCGCGTCTGACTGCTTCTAAGAAACCAGGAGAGACACAGGGTGTGGACAAAGAAATGTAAACAAACGCTTCCGGAAATACGTCATAACAGCGTCCACTGTGCCAAGTCAAAGGGAGGTTTATTACGTCTCTAGAGTTCAGTGTTTTTTTCTAGTTAACTTTACATTCTTCCATTTCTACCAGCAGAATACGTACCAAGTCAAAGCAGGTGGTGAACATTATGGTTTAGAGGACATGCGTTGTTCTCTAGGGTAGGACGGCTTACTGCTATCGTCTTACTCATGGACCTAGCTCTCAAACTACTCAAGTCTGGATTGGCTACTCCCTCCTTAATCGGCGAATCAGAGCCGACTGAGCTGCCATAAGGGCCGTGTGGCGACATTATGAGGGGTAGTAGTAGCTTTCCTTGTAAAATCAAAACAAAATTCGCCACCCAATTATAGTGTGCCAAGTCACGGATCATGGGTTGTCAAAAAAGGGGCACATTTTCAATCGCTTCAGTTTTTCAGGCGAATGGGGCAGATGCTCGGGGGCCCTCCGCCATCCTGCATGTTCCTGCCAGCATGACTGCAGAGAAGAATGAACTGGTCCCCAAAAAGCTAGAGACTCACACTATAACCATACTCAATGGATCTCAACAAGATAGTTTCACGTATTTTAAGGTTAAGTTTAGGGAAGAGATTCCATGTGACAGATTTCTAAATATGAGTTCAGAAACAAGAGGACCTCAAAACAGTGAGTAGAATATAGCGAAACGCAATGTTTTTTTTTCTCTATACTGCTTGCATTTTACTCGTATTTTATTCTACTTCTATTGTCTTGGATTATAATGTAATTCTTGTATTTGTAGTATTCTTTATTTTCAGTACTTTTAAGCATGATGTGCTATGTCACAACAACTTCCTTCAGGATAAATAAAGTTTTATATCTTAATCCTGGTGCCCACCTTGGTTTGCAGAGAGCACAGCTAGCGGGAGAGGCTGGAAAAAAAGTTTAAAAACCAGGAACTGAAACCATAAACTTGCAGGAATCCCTTTCACTGGCCTAAAATCTCACGACAGACACTCAGGAGTGCTAGCTTGGGATTTAACTCACACACACTCAGGGTAAATGAAGGAGCTATACAGGGACAGGACCAAAAGGAGGAATGACCCCAACTGAAAGCTGATTGGCTCCTGCAGTGCCCCCTACTCTGTCACTCACTAATTCAAAACATACAATTGGCTAATGATAAGGTCGGCCCCTCTTACGTCACCAACCTTAAAAGATCCCAGAATCACCGCTGTAGCTGTCTCATCCCTTCTCCACATCCAAGCTAATTTGGCATCCCAAGGACAGGAGCCCACTGCACCATCCGCCCTGCACCGCGGGGCATCGTGCAAAGTGACGTGGGCTTAGAATGATGAGTCAGCTCCACCCCCCCCCCCCCCCCCC
>JAODLC010000085.1:20157947-20186221 GCA_026781145.1 Hippopotamyrus pictus | reverse complement strand
CGACCAGTTGTCCTGACCTGCAAATGCCTGGAGAGGCTGGTCAGGGACTTCATCTGACTCACTGGACCCACTGCAATACCCCTGCAAACCAATCACTGTGATATAACAAATTAAAATCCTGCAGGCTAAGGGAGCCTAAGTGATGTCATTAATGAGGCAGATGGCCCTGCTGCCCCTCATCTGTGGTCCTATTCTAGGCCACGCTCTTGGATCTCTGTGTTACTGCCACCAAATAAGCACCCCCAAAATCCCACCCCCCCCTACCCATCAGCCCCTGCGTCATTAAGAACAAATACGAGTCTACATGTCATTCACAAAGGCGGAAGCGGGTACCAGTATCGCTTTAATACGAGCCATTAACGCAAAATACTTGCGTTTTTTCGTAAGCCTCGTCTACTCGGGAATGATTACTTGTTGCAGTTTCACATTATGCCTCCCAAGATGGTACTGATGACAACAGTAAATTACGGTAAACAAATATAAAATGGTTGCCGGGGAGGATGGAGTGGGAGGAGTCATTAACCCACTAACCACGTTTAGCTTCTAAGAGAGGGCTTGCTACAGGCCTGTCTGCTCCGAGGCACTTGGTACTCCAGCCAGGTAGACTGCTTCTTCAGACCATGAGGAAGCCATAACGCTCACTATGGGGTGATAACCATCAGCAGGGCCCAGCCCGGCCCGGCCCAACCCTGGGGGGAGTGCCTCCTTCCTTTCCCTGAACTTCAAGAACCTTCAGATATCGCCAGATCTTGGTTGTAGCCCAACTGGTTTTCCAGCATCTTCAGGATGGTTGGAAGGCCCCAGAAGGAATGTGTGATAGTGTGCAGCATAAAAACAACAAAACAAGATATAGGAACTACTGTGTTAGAGCTCAACTAACAGAAACTAAATTCCTTTGAGGGATACAGATAACCTCAGGTCATTTACGATAATCCTAGAAATCAGTAACAGTACTGGAAGTTTCACTATTTACTTTAAATATTGCGTATTTAATATGGGGAAAAAAGTGCTGCTGTTCCCAATCAAAATCTCTTTGGCTCCTTGGTAATGAGCATTTCTGGTTTCTCTAATGATACACAATGTAATCATCCCACAGTGTATTAACCAACCGCATAATTCATTAGCTCATTATAGGAAATCCCCCCCCACACACACACCCCTGATGTTATATAACATTCTGGTATTAAACTACCATGGTGCATTGAGCAGGTGAACAGGCCAGCTGAGATATATATATATATATATATATATTACACACACACACATATACACACACACACACACACACACACACACATAGACCCTGACCAATACATACTAGATTTGCACAATTCCCATGAATTGATTTGTGGATTACATGGCATTTGTACACAGATCCAAATTCAACCCCAAGGTTAACGAGAACCATTTTGTTTTGTAAACATATTTAAAATTTTCCACGCCTTTATCTTAGCGGCGCCTGTCAGCCCACTCTGATTACTGCATTGTACTTTTAATGCAGTCAATTATGCCTCAAATCCAATTAAGTAGACTTCAATATGCTCTCATCATCATACTGCCAGATAAGACTAAAACACGGCGGACAGCAACCTTTCGGTGAGACGGCCGACGTTTCTGTAAATGTGGACACGCGGCCGTTTTACGCTTTTATCCAGTCACCAGTAATTAGAGACATAAAATGGGACAAAGAAATTCAAAATTGGACGGCAGGTTGGAGAAAGACAGCATATTAAACGTGACTGAAAAACATTGGTGCGCATACCAAAACAAACATCAGCTCTGAGAGGGCCACCTGCTCCACAGCAAATGGAGATGGCCTGTCTGATGTTTCATCTATTCTTTAGGGTGATGTTTTATACATGGCAGGTACAGATCCTCAATAGGGCCCCTAAACACCAGCTGACCACACCCTAACCCAACGCCAGGCACTTAAAAGCCTAAAGTGACTAGATTCTTTGTGGATTCACACAGGCCAAAAGCTGACATCATGAATAAACAGGTCAAACTAGGGGAACAGCTCCCATGGTTGGGCACCAACTGATGCAAATTACAGATTAAGTTACATAGACAACCTGAGGTGCGAATGAATAGTGGATTTAATTTGATAGGCTTTCGGTCACCGAGAGGTGACTGAACATGACGCGCGGCCTGCGAGAGACGAGAAAACGTCTTGACCACAGCCAACACTCTGGCAACTTCAAAGGAGAAGGCAAGTGTTTCTAAGCGGCACATCCTGAAACTAAAACAGCCGTGTCACTGAGGGTGCGCATTTCCTGTGGCTCCAAGTGACACAGCAGCCTGTCAATGCCCGCTTCATAAGGGAGCACGTACGTTCAGAATCATCCCCAGCAGTTAAGATTTTTTTAAATGAAATTAGCCTTGGATGGGGGGGGGGGGGGAACAACCAAGCTTCAAGGAAAGGAAGGAAAAAAAAAAAAGCCTCCATTATCTTAGAGGAAGAAAAGAGGGTAAAACAAAGCGAGAGAGGCTTGTTTTCGAAAGTGTGCGAGCAGCAGGCCTCTGTGCCAGAGCTATACTGTAGGGGACAGGCCCACGGGCAGACAGGCAGAGACATCTGAGGACATCACAGGAAATGGGCTTTCCAGGTGTCTGCTACATGCCCATAGACCAGGGTTCTTCATATCTGGACCTCAATTCCAGATCCAGGCCTTGTTTTCAGTTCTCCCAGGTAGTTAGTTTAATAATTACCGATTCTGATTGGTCAGAGGCTTCACATCTGGCTCACAGGTAAAGGAAGGCTGGAAAACCAGCAGTGCTCAGACCTCGAGGACCGTGATTTGAATAACCCTACCATAGACTATGGACCCACAGAACTCGCAACCAAGAAAACAAAATGCATCTCACCTCCACCCCCCCAAATCACCATAATGCATTGAATGGGGGGGGGGTTATTGGAAGATCGGTCAAAGCGCTCTGATCCAGCTAAAATGCTCTGACACTTTAATTTTCCCAAAAGCAATCGTACAGTCAGCAATTCTTCCCATCACTAAACCCATTTCAACTTGTTTTGTTATGGGTAGAGAATCCCCAATATATGCATAAAAGCAGTTCTGCAGTCCAGAATCATGGATGAAGTACAAGACCCCCCCCACCTGCTGAAAGTTTATTTCAAGGTCAGTCATTGAAGACGACAGCTGGTCAACAGAATCAGAGATTCTCAGGCTGTCACTAAACATGCTCTAAGTGAAGCAAAGGACACCCAGTGCTAGAAGGAGCACGGTCCATCTGACAACCAGGAACACGGGGACCGAAACCCAGTTTGGTGTGGAAACAGCACCCCCTGCAGGAATCATACAGTATCACAAAACTCACACTGGCAAGATTGCACACTTTGCACAGTATCCAGTCTTGGTTACAGAAGGTCACACACAGGCCAGCTATCCAAAGGCTTAACACCCCCATTGCAGCCAAAACAAGGGGGCTGTTAACTCCCTAGATTAGTGACTGGAGGCCATTTTATCCCCAACACTGATGCCAGCAGGAGGACCTACCAGGGTGAAGAATGAAGAGGAGTTAATGAGGAGGCACCATGTGATGTCACCTCTAGCCCAATGCCCACACGCTTCAGGCTGTACCAGGAGCATGAAGGTCCAGAACAGGACCATCGCAGCAGCGACCAGTTCAGATTAACCCAGAACCATCTGCTCACTCACTGCGACTGGGTCAGCGAGGATGATCCCAACCTGAGATATTCCCAGCTAGCTCACTACTGCTTCCATCAGACCCTGACAGAAAGGACAACTAAAGCGAAACTTGCCCAAAGCAGTGTTTATTCACAAAAAGGTGGTTGTGGGTTTAGAAATGGTGCTGAAAGTCTTCGTTTGTGTGTGTGCACGTTTACAAGAACTTCAAGACAATCATGTGTAGCTTCCTGAGGAGAGAAGTCAAAAAGGAGTCGATTAGTGACAGCAGTTTTTTTAAACAACCAAACCCATCGACAGTACAACCTCCATTATACAATTCATAACAAGGGTGATTTAAGGATTTTAGGTGGGGGGAGGGTAATTCATACAGAGGAGACAACCTTGTCATTTGCTAATAAGAGTTTTGAATCAGAGTGACATATGAGGGGGCACTCTGGGGGCCAATCAGCTTTCAGCTAGGGCCAGTGGCCCTGTGGCCCCACCCCTGTACACATCCCTGATTCAGAAGTAATTCAACACTCGTGGAATACCCTAGCAACAAGTAGTAATGCAAAGACATCAAGCTACAGTCACAGATTCACTATCGTTCGACATCTAGACAACGAGGCGAAGTACCGGTGTTGATCCTGGTGCAGGTGCTGGAATAGTCCTCAGCAGACTTACTTTTGTGCGTCATTAGTGCCGTGGTCTTGCTCAAGTGCAGTTTCTCTGTGGGAGGATGAAAATTAGCTTTCAGGGGCAAGGTTCCAATGCTTATCTATGAGCCACTATGAAGCACTTAGCAGGCTGGGGGTGTGTATCATATGATCCTACCTTGTGAATGTGTGCATTGCTTTTTATGTTTAGTTGGGGTCCTCCGTCTAGCTGCAATCTCACTCTCTTTGTCAGACATCGTCACTGCTGTTCCTCTCCATGAGGTATCTGCCACAAAAGAATCGGTATTCGAGTCACACCGTTGTCGCCACAAAACATGTAATTACACCTCTGCTCAGCAATTACATGGACCACTTAGAGCATACACATCGATTTCAGTTCCTCTACAATTAAAACTATAGATGACATGTTTTGCAAAGGCTGACAATAGCCACCTCTGAATGAGAATTCAGCCTGGATGGCACAGGTATTCTGAGCAGTTCTGGCTGTACCTGCTTGCCGTCTCCGCACAGCACACCGTCGCTCTGGAGTTCCACACTTGTCTGAGGCAAGGCTCACCAAAGCCACGTTCTCCTCATTGCGTCTCACCCCGTCTGCGTGCCTCCGCCAGTCTCCTTCATCGACCGGTGGTCCACTGTGCTCCTTGCAGGCACAATTCTTCTCCTGAAGCTTTGAACATTTTACTGAGCACTTCTCGGAGTGCCTCCTCAAAGGAGCAAGGCCTCCGGTCTCAGCGCGGCGCTCGCCCTTGCTGCCGGGTTGCCGCGGCGTCGCTGAGGGGGCGCTATTCTCCATCTCATCTCTGTTCTGTGAGGCGACATTAGGGCTGCGCCCCTTCCTGAGAACCTTCCCCACACAACATCTGCACGATATGCGGGTCTGAGACTTCGGGTCATCAGTGGACAAATTAGTAACTCTGTGGCTCCTGCTGGGAGCTTTTAGGTTCACACCTGGAGAGACGTCAGCTTTGGCCCGACATTGAGGGCAATTCCTCTCTCCCTTGTCGGCAGTGCTGGACACATTTTCGAGCGACTGGCCGAGGAGGTTCTTGAGGCCTTTTCGTTCCATCCCCCTGACATGCATGCACTTCTTGGTCCTGCCACCCGTGCTGTGACCTCTGAGGTCACGGGTGGGCTTCTCTCTCACCGCTGGAGGCTCTGAGGAACTGCTGAAGTTGCTCAGGTGTGCTTGCATGCTCGGGGGCATCTTGCTGTAATAGTACACGTTACCGAAGTCTGCTAGCCAGCTGGCAGAGGGAAGGTAAGGAGACAGCGGGGTGGCTGGACAACTTTCCAGAGGAGATGTTGGAGTTTGGTTCAGGTTTAGCCCCTCGGGTGCCTCAGTCTTCTCCACCTTCTCAGCTTCCGAGAACTCATGCTGGACCATCCACTCCACAGAGGGGACCAGTGGCTCTACAGACCAGACAGACGACTCCACCTTCTGCACTTCCTCCAAGTAGTGCATCTCAAAGGGCAGTCGGACAATTTTGAAGCAGGCCTCCTTAAGCGTGCTAGCATGTTCAGCCACTTCCCCGTCTACCTTCTCAAGTTCAGTGACCTTATTGGTTGCCATCTGCTCAGCTGAAGTCTCGCATCCCCCATTGTGAACTGCCTTAAGTCTCAAGTCAGTGCCACTGGTAGGGGACCCACTGACCAACAGGATATCCGGGTATGAGGGCAAACACTGCTGTTCTGTTTTTCCGGGGTCACATGCCACCCCTTGCCCAGTGGTGGTATTGTCATTGGCAGAGGAGGAGAATAGAGGGATGACGCCCTTGCTAGAGCTAATGGAGTCATCACATTGTGCCAGCAATCCAGATGAATCTTGCACAGACTCAGCAACACTCTCAGATGAGGGGACAGTCTTGGAGTCCAATGAGGAACCTTCAGCACTCATCTGCACCTGATCCCACTGGAACACGTAAGCTCCCTTGGGCGTGGCAGAAGCTTGAGGCGGCGTGGATATCAAGTCCGCATCCACATCTAGGCTTTCTGCTTTTCCTGGATGGGAATTCGATTCTGAGCCCTGAGAGGATGAGGCATTCGTGCACCCACTTCCCTTGCCGGAATCAGATCCCATGGAGTGGGTTCCTGCAGAGCAGGATGCCGAGCTACAAGACAGTTGGGAGTTACTCGTATCTTGAAGCGGCTCTGTCTGCACCTCCGAGCTGACCATCTCCCGCGGGACCATGACATGCTGACACCGGAACCTGCGTGCATGATAAGCCACCGCTGGAGGAAACTGCGGGTTCAGCATCCGCCTGTAATCAGCCAGGTGCAGCTGGGCATGGGGCATGATGTATCCAGGGGCCTCCATGTATGGGTTTGGTGGAAAGCCATAGAGGTTTGGTGGCATAATCATATTATAACCTGTAGCATGGGGGAACAGGAGTTAACCATGGGCAAAAGACTGGTTCTTATATGGTACCAACATCTGCTTCATTCTCAGCATAGCTTCCAGTATCCCTTCATATTCCATAACCATTTATCCAGGAAGCAATGTAGGGGACACCCAGACACCATCAGCCAGACACCAGAGAAAAAGGTGGGGCTAATTCACAGAAAACCTTTTCACTGTGGACTACAGACTCAAACAGGTTCAGAGGTAGGAATTAAGTCAGGGGTGGCCAATCTTATCCGCAAAGGGCCGGTGTGTATGTGGGTTTTCACTGCAACTCCCTAATTAGATTACTAATTAGAGGACTGATTGGCTGAAGAGTCCTCACACCTGGGTTTGAACAGCTGACCTACAGGTTATCCCAAGAACCTGCATACACACCGGCCCTTTGTGGGTAAGATTGGCTACCCCTGAATTAAGTGCTACAAGGTATTTAACAGACTAAGGCAGGACTGCACAACCCTGATCCTGAAGATCTACCACCCTGCAGAGCTTGGGTACAGCCCTAGTTTAACACCTGAGAGATAATCAGGCACTTCAGTATCATCTCAATATTTAGGTAAAACTTAGCTTTAACAAAACTGGTTCCAATGCTTATCAGGTGTGTCAAATTAGGGCTGCACCTAAGCTCTGCAGGGAGGTACAGCTCCAGGAGTAGGATTGGGCAGCCCTGCATTAAGGTGCTTCACACTCAAAAGCAAGCATGTACTCCTTTGAAGCCAGCAAGTTTGTCTTTAAGCAACAGAAGCAATCTGACACTCAAGCAAAAGCAACACTTGTGTTTATATCCTAGAGTTATGCCCCACAGACGGAAGGGAAGCAGGAAAAAAAAGCCAAGCCGAAGTCAGTGGATGGGCTACGTTGATCTGAATTGAAACATCATTCGCCTCCTTCATCAGCAGCTAAAAAGTCTCACTGAAAGCTGCTCATACCTACACAATGTAGCCCATCGCTAATCCCTTAAAGGCTGCATATTCCAGCACAAAGCATGTCCAAAGTACTCCAGTACTTTTGGCCGCAGTTCTGTTAAGGGAGACAACATTCTACACATACTATGGATCAGAGAAGTCTTAAAATCCTGTGTTTTGGGGTGCTTTTGAGTGCAGGCATCAATATATGGATGTAAACGCTGCCGTTCCTGCTTTGAATCATTCAAGGCAAATCACAGCCACCCAACGTGCTTATGAATAGGAAAGTGCATTACAAGTAACCTTTAGTTATTTACTGTAACATGGAAGCCAAAACATGGTCCAAATGGACTAAGGGTATTCTTTAATGAAACGCAAAGAGCCTGGGTCAGCCTAAACACCTCTCGCCAGCCCACAGTTAAGTAGCTGAACTCAATTAGAAAACCAGACACACAATCTGATAGTACTGAATATTAATACCCTCATCTTCCATTTCAGAGCTCACAAGGTCATGAAAGAAAAAAAAAAAAAAAAAAAAACTTGGAGACCATTCAAGCCACTGTATGTTAATCAAAAGCCCACGCAGCACTGCAACACAAACCACATAGGAGAAAGTGCACGAGGATTTCCATAAGAGGCTCAGGCAACCCAGGAGCTGAGAAGCACCCGGCTACTCAGAAGTTCAGGTAAGCAGCAGTCCTCAGCATTCATCAGGGGACGAATACAGTCCCACACACCTAGGATTTCAACAATTAATCAACACAAAAAGAGCTTAAGGCCACCATGCAGAAGCATCATCGAGTAACACCTTATGCCAATCAAGAGAAGTGGCATTCCTCACCGAAACTGGGTAATCCACAGTACGGGTTGTAGGGTACGGGTACAGGCCACTGGTAGGGGATGTAGGGCTGGGAAGGCTGTACATAGAAGAAAGGCCGCAAGTGAGGGGGGGGCTGATTCTCCTGATGAGTGGGACACGAGGCCTGTGCCAGGTGGGGCCCCTCAGGTGGGTCAGGGGGCCCATTGGGAGCATGCTGACTGCGAGATCCTGATGCTAGCGACTGACGGGCAGCTGCCATACCTAGAAGAAGGGTTAGGCCAAGCAAATCTTAGACTGAACACATACCGTATTGGCCCAGACACAAGACAAAACCCCCACTTTTTGGCAATTATTTTTCGAAAATACATTTTTTTGGAATACCGAATCTTACCTTTATAAAAGAAAAAAATATTTTACCCGACGAGAACATACAAGTTAACCAGCGACCACAGGCAATCGGATCACGATAAATGTATTGAACGGCACACCTTTAAAAAAGCGCAATTGTATTGCTGGGGACATAATGAATACTACAAACTCCACAATCCTTGAGGGCACAGAACAGAATGTTTTCGATGCAGCAGGCCCACATGAAGAGGGTACAAAATGTACTGTGGATAAAGTATGAGCCACATTAATAACCGCTTGAGCCATATTAATAAAAATACTATATTAATAGAATAAAGTCACTATAGGTTTAATACTAGGAGCGGCACAGCCAGGGAAGCAAACAATTGACACCACACTCAGGGATACCGGCTAAACACAACAGCGTTACCAGCTCACGCTTTCAGACTCTTATGAATAAAATTTTCTAGCAATTTCATATCAATGAAAGTCAAAGCACTCGTTACAAAATATCATATTTGGCGCCATCTATTCCCTTTTTGTGTAGACCGCGAATATAAGACAACACTTTTTCATACATATTTTGAGGGGGAAAAAACAGTATTATATTGGGGTCAACACGGTAATAGTCGAACTCCAATCATTCACACAATAAATGGGAGAGAAACCAGGGGAAAAACCAAACAAAGCCCGCCAAGTGAAAACTGTAGGACATGCCAAATAATTACAAAAAAAGCCAAATTCCACTATAAAAGATCACTAATTAAGCAACACAATAGATAAACAGCTTTTGCCAAAATAGTTCACATACTTGCAATGAAGAAAGCAAGTCACAAAAACGGAACGAAGCCTTCACAGCGGAGCTTAATTAACTGCTTGAGAAAGGAGGGGCTTTGTCGTGTTACCTGCAACCTATCCGCTTTCAGAAATTTCCAATTTACCTTAAGAATATTATAAAATGACTTTTAACTGGCTAAGACATGTCCCCATTATGGTACGTAGGACCTATCAAACGTCTTCATGAATACTACGTACGTTGATTCAGTTATAAGCAGTCGGAAGTCCTGAAAGCTGTTTCACCACGAATGCATGTGCTACATGTCAAATACACGTTAATGTAAAAAAATGTTTAACAGTACATAAATGATTACCGGTCGTTTACCGCAACACCATGCCTACCTATAAAAGCATTTTCGAGTACCTTTTTGTCACTGTATTGTAATGTGATGTAGGAGACAGCCCTCTGGTGGTTAGAAGATATATTACAAAACTTTATCTTGATGCATTTGATTTGACACAATGCATTTCAAGATAACCCAAAAGTACACCTATGGATTCTAATCAGATCTAGGCACAAGAAGCAGGCCACACCAGCTTTAATCACTGGCAGCCATCAGAGCAGTTCTATTAATGCTACTTAGTGACACTTACTAGTTATGAGACCAAACATTTCGAATTCCAGGCTCCATGATACTCCATTGCTACTCATAAGCTCTTAATTAGCAGTGACTAACTTCTGGCTAAATTAAATGTATTATGCCTTGTATACTGAATAGGGCTCGGGGATTTGATCATTTTCTGCCAATCTACTAAGGAGAACCAAGCAGAGGGGGATTGTTCAGATCCAGAAAGTAAAAATCCAGACCAAGATTTGCTCTCAACCAACCAGTGGAGTACTCTGACTGACTCTATATGAAACAGGTTGGTTGAAACAATCTTGGTCTGAATTTTTACTTTCGGACCTGAACTATCCCCCTCTGGAAGCCAGTGTGTCACACTGTCACCTTGTCCCACCAGGGCTGAGAGATGGAACCCCACAGACTGCCTGTTCCTCCACTTTCCTTTCACAGGCCAAAATCCAGACCGTTAGACTAACTGTCCTGCCTATGTGCATCTATGATGAGTATGATTATGTATGTGCAGTCTGGAATGAACAGGCCTACCCAAGCCACGCTGCGCTTGGCTCCAGGGCCTACCAAACCTTGCCCGAAATAGCAGCTGGAATATAAATGGACGAGTAGAGGAGAAAGGTTTAATATTCGAAGAAACTTTGATTTGATTAGTGTGTGGTGAAGACACCAGGACGGACTATGGTTGTACCAGGCTTACTGTGTTCTGGTTTTGTTGCATTCTGGGAGGGAGTAAAAATGTCAACCCTTGAGAACTGGGTTGAGAAACACTGGAGTAAACAGAAATCCCAAAACATTGTTGAAAAAGTGAACCGGAACATACAGGAGTAACCACTATTACCACAATTAGCTAAGGTCCTTTAAAAAGATAATGACAGCTCAATCATGGTTCATCAAGTCCACACAAACAAATGACATGCAATGGAGACAGGTTTAAGAGCAATGCAGATATTTTAATGACACCGAAATCCATGTAAAAACATTGCAATGTGTCAAAACATTTGCACTACAGTAAGACTGACCCAGTTAGCTGAAATACCAAACTAGAGGTCAGACCTTCACCATCAGGCATTGCCTGGACTTCCACTGCCCAAGAAGTGGCAGCCCAGATGCTAGTCCTCAGTGAACAGCCAGTCTTGACCCTGGAAAGTTCTGGAGCCCCAACAGCAGTAAGGCCTACACCTCCCAGACCAATGCACAATGGCAGAACCCCAGAGAGGATCAAAACGGGGTCCAGTGAAGACAGCAGCAGGGATTAATGAGCTAAATGCACAGCATCCAGCAGGACATTATCAAGCAGAGGAAGTTCAGGTCTATAGCCAACTCACCCACTTGTGTTATAGAAAAAGTGTGTCATTGCTTAATTTTAGGTCAAGTGCTCTCAAGCATTTTTAATGCAGTGATTGGTTAGGATCTGGTGCCTCTCCTCTTGGTGGACCCTAGAACCAATGTCATTGTTAGGTCAGCAGTCTGCACATCAGGCCAATGAAAGTTGCAGGAAAAACACTTGGCTTTAAACTGTACCTCTGCCCCTGTGGAATAGAGGGAAATCCCCCTCGTCAGGGTCATTCCTTCGGGTTCTTTGATGCCCAAAATTCTTGCAGGAAGGCCTTTTGCGAGAGGATCTCTCTAGCGGGAGGGAAGATGACAGATGACAGTGTAGTGTAGCTACTACAAAAGCAATAAGGACAGACAGCCCACCCTTCAGCTACCTAGTCCATGTGATGAATGATATCGTTTGCAGGTCTTGGGTCGTCCTTTAATGCTACAGCTCTCCCAGCTCTCCTGGTCAGATGCCACAGTGCCCTCTTCCCACTGTCCTTCTGTAATTCAAAGGAGTTTAACCAGGGTATATTGCACACACGAAGGACACCTAGTTCACTTCCTGTCGCCACTCCTATGCATTCCACAAGGGCTTTGAAACCGTTTCTATATTTTACAGCTGGGAATTAACCATTTCCCACCCTCACAACAAAGGAGATGGGGGCTTGTTGCTCATTTTCATAATAGCCATTTAAAAAAAAAACCCACCAATCCATCGATTGGTACTACTAGGCATTTTCAAGCAAAACGTTCAGTCTTGATCAATAAAAAATAGGATGTTACCCAAGTGAGGTTTAGATTGAGCGCTTCTTGATTCCTGCTCCTTGTACTTCTTAGCTGGGTCCTCTGGTCTTTCACAACAGCCCTTCTTAGGTTTCTGTCTAGAGGCCTGTTGACCACAAGGCTGTGAGCGCTTAGTCATATGCGATTTCTTCACTGTAACCTTCACAGTGTCAGGAATGTCCCTTTCACCGCCGCAGACATCCCCGATCTCTTCATCCGTGTCCCCTTTTTCAGAACAGCGTCCAGGAGAGCACAGTTTGCTCCATTTCATTTTGGACAGGGTAGTGCCACAGGTGGCACAAGTGTTCCTCGAGCACACAGAGCACTCCTCCTCAGATGAGCTCTCAAATGCCAACTCACCTGGGGGTTCCTCAGTGGAACACACGCCATCTGCCATCTCACCTCCTGCCATGTACACATGACCTGGAACCAAATCCATATCTTCAAGATCAGTGGAGAACACTTCATCCCGTGAGGAGAGCTCATCCAAAGATGGACTAAGGATACTCTGCCGCTCCTGGGCAGTTTGAGGATAGTAGCTATAATAAGCATTATTAATCGAAGACAAATAACTAGCTGGAGGGATAAAGGTCGTCAACTGGTCCACACACCATAATGGGTTGTCCTCCTGTGACAGCCCAATTGGGGTTACCCTGTCAAATGGTAATCGAAGGATCCGGTAAGGTAGATCTTCAAAATCAAGGGCCGGCTCCCCAGCAGCACCTACATCAGCTGCACCTGCTGGAGGTGGTGCCTTGCTGGTCTCACCATTTCCCAGCAAAACCGCTGCCTTGTCAAGCCAGCTGGTAGTATGATGAGACGGCAGGTATTCCGACGAAGGCCAGATAGGATCAGCACTCCGCTTAGCTGGGTCCTTGCAGTCCTCAGTTGTACTTCGTAACACTGTGCGCTCAGATTGGGCATTTGCCCTACAGCCTGTCTGGTTGCACATGCCGAGTCTTTGTTCACAATCTCCTGGTCCAGCAGAAAGTCCAGTCTTTGCCAGAAGGCAGATTTGTGCCGATTCCGTAGTTTCTGCCAGCGCGGCATCCTCAAGAACAGAGGAGCCGTCAAAGGGCAGGACACCAGCCGTCACGCGCCGCTCCTGCCGCTGTGCCACATTCTTCAGACTGCTTTGTGTCGACTCCATGTCACGGGCACCTTCCACAGAGTCACTGGGTAGTATGATGGGTGGTTGCGGAGCAGCATCCGACTGCTCTGTCAACATGGGTACATGCCCCTCATCCTGCCCAGCACACTTTCGCCTGTCTTCCCAGAAGCAGATATCGGAGTCAGGCGAAACCACACCAGAATCCAGTTGCTTCCCAGAGCCAACTGCCTCGCACACCTCAAGTTTACCTAGACCTTCAAGCAGCTCGTTCACCCTGTCACTGGTCTCTGTCTGGACCTCTGAGCAAGCAGTCTCCCGCCGCCCACGACCTTCATCGTGGCAGAACCTCCCATCGTAAGCTGCCGGAGGTGGCATGTACGGATTGGACATTCGTCTGTACTCAACTGGGTGTAAAGGCGCATGAGGGATGACGTATCCTGGATACTGCATGTATGGTATAGAAGACACATACGGACGTCCAAAATGGAGACCTGTTGAATATTAAAAGTGCCCATGTTACACAGTGCTACATAAGGCCCATTAAATATCTAGTCCCTTCAATCTGCAAGCACACATCAAGTAGCACAGATCTTAATCCCATATGCTTTAGATTAGACCACTTAAGTTATAATGATCAGCAATAAGTCTAGTTTCCACATACACACAAGTCTCACTCCTACCTGATCCAGGGTAGCCAAACTGCCCATATGGGTTATACATATGCCACTGGTACATGTAATAAAGTTGAGGTGGAGGTTGAACATAGAAAAATGGTCTAGTGTGATGCACCGGGTTCTGTTGCGACTGCCCATTTCCCAAAGTGTGTGGAGCATCATTTCCTTCTGGAGGAAAGAAAAACATCATATGAGGTGACAACACAAAAAGGCCAGAACTACATGAATTTCAAAGCCAATAAGATTCTCCTACGTATATTCAATTCCACTTCAAATTGTTAAAGCACTGAATTATCAGACACTTCTAGACAAGCTCAACACCAGAAACACACTACCATGCCACGCTAAAAAGTTATCCCCACCAACACCCGTCACTTGGAATACATTTGATAATGTTAGTCTTAATATAGAGACCAAGACGCCACCGCTATACTTAAAATCGTGTGACTTTCCTCGGAAGGAGAAATTACCTTCCATTTTCCCCACTTGTGTTTATCAGGACAGAAAAACGCCGCGCAGGATGTTCTGCACCGCGAAATACTGCGGGAACACAAAAATATCATAATTATACACGAATACTCGTCCCTCAGATTATCACACAGAGGTACGCAAACAACATAATTACCAACCGTGAACGTGACTATATAACTTGGTGTAAAATAGTAGACTAGTGCACCTAACTGGGAGACCTCGAAAAAGAAAAAAAAAAAAAAAGTCTCTGACGTCATCGTCTCTATGAGATCTTTTATAGGCACAGTGTGCCTCAATTATCCAATAATTACTCTGTATACAAACACATGCTTGATGGCAATTATCTTCTCTGGGGAACAATGTAGGACATTTGTGGCACGACTAGGTAAACAGAAATCAAAGCTACACATAATAACGATTGTACTGAAGTTCAAACATTTGGAAAAAAAGTTTTTTTTAATCTCTATAGTGGGATAGCCCATTATAACGAGTCGACGAGGCGTATTTATCCGCGTATCTTCGAGTTGGACAAGTTTCAAATCCTGACTGTTAAATGAATATAATGAAATGCAGGCTGTTTGCATTTCATTTACTGAGCGACTGAGCCTATATTATAAAATGCACTGAAATGCTCAGCATGTCTTTGATAGTGCCGACCCGATGCGTATGAAAAGATTCATTCAAATTACTGTGACAGTTACTTGTCCTGCTTATTTTCTTTCATAATGACACTGAGCACGATGGGAACTTCTTAAGAAATCATGAGAGAATGAATGACTTTTGTCTTTGCGCATTTTAGTGAGAGTGTTTTTTATTGTTTATTGTTAAAAAATCTCCAGCTGTGACATTATTCTTGGAGCCTTACGGCGCTGTGCCGACGATAACCGCATTTCCCCTGCAGAGGTCAAGCTTTCCCACTGGAAGCATGTGAAACTTGGGCGCCTCTGCTTGTACGCACGCGTAGTGTCCTCGGCTGGCCTCTGACGCGCACCGGCACGCATGCGCAATGTCCTCATCTGGCCTCTGACGCACATGCGCATACGGCAGGAAAGCAAATAAATAAATAAATATATTGGTTGAGGGAAAGAGAGAGAGGGGGACAGAGAGAGAGAGAGAAAGAAAAAAAAAAAAAACTGTTCGGCGCCGCTCGGTCCGCCTTGATTGTGTCGATTAAGATTCCGGACTCTTCGGTTCGTGTGACTGCCGGAGGATAACGCAGCGCGTCCGTGTCGAATGTATTAACGAGCACCGGGGGACACCGGCGACATTGAGACGGCCCGGCAGCAGCGCCCGCACGGTAATGCTCGCCGAGCTAGCCGGCTCACCGGCCTCGGCCCCGACTACCCGCGACTGCGGACCGGCTGCGGGTCACGGAGATCCGGGGAGGGGGGGTGCGGACTGGCGGGGCTGATCCCGTAGGGGCAGAGGGGGTTAGTAGCCGGCATCTGGACTGATGGTTGGGAGTGGAGAGGCAGAGGCGGCTGGGGGTGTGAAGCTGAGATACCGATCCAGAGATGAAATCATATATCTGTATGGGCGGGGAGTGGGGATCGGGATAAAGGTACAGTCACCTCCGTGGGGAGCCGCCCCCCCTTTTTGGGGAGAGAGTCCGTGATCATTCGGCAGCGAAAGGGCGGTGGGCGTCGCCGTTTCAGCCGGGTGCCGGGGTGGGGAGGCATGGGTCTGCCTTCGTTACAGGGTGGGCCGGCGGGAGCAGTATGATGTTGCTGTGCTGGTGTCATAAAACTGGTTTGATGAACAAAAATAATAAAAAGAGACCATTAACCTATAAAGGGTAAAAGCACAACAGGCAGTGTGTAGTACCCCCGTACTTCAAAAACAAGAATTTGTGTCTGTCTAGTGACGCTGTATGCGTCACCTGCATCAGGCGGTTGAATTACTATTTTCTTTACCTTTCACATACTCCGGTGTGGTTCTGATTGCTCCACGCTGCAGATATAAAATCCAGTGAAATAAACAGTACTAAAGTTTTGCTGCCCCTAAAACAGCATGCTTGGTGTGGTTGCCCTCCCAGTGCTGACAGTTTCATAAGATCGTTTACTTTATTTGTAGGAGACACCTCTGGGTTAGTAATGCTGAAAAGGGGTTAGTAACAAGAAAAGGGGGGGGGGTGTCATGCCTGGGCTGACTGGTCTGTTGTGTTTCCTGGCTAGGAAGCAAGGCTCGAGTGGTTGTAGCCCTGGGCGTGATTTGCTTGTTGTGGTATGCCAAAAGCAGTGTGGGCCAGCTGCTTTGGGTGGGTGTTTGTGGGAAGTGCACGCCAGCCTGGGCGATAGGCATGCACCACCACGATGATCTGGTCAGCATGACGGTGCCTCCCAGGCCCAGACAGCCCAGGCAGATGCCTCGTGGGAAAAGCAGACGGCCTGACACTTTCTTCTCATTTTCTCACACACAGACACACGCATGGTGAATTGTGCCACTAAGAGGGCTCTGCGTGGGCTAGGGTCAGATGTCAGTTGGGATGTCTTTAGGGGTGGGTGGGTGTCATTTGATGAGCACTGATTGGAGATCCTGCAGGGGAAAACCGGGCTGTTGATGGTGCATGTGCACTAGAGGATGCTGAAGGTGATGCTGCACTGATTCACTGCCTGGTGTTGTGCCGTAGAGGGTGATTCTGTGCCGTGAGCATTAGTCTGTGAGTCCAGAGCTGCTCTGAATGGGGAACAGAACCTAAGAGAGTGATTCTGTCAGTAGCTGTAAGGGTGGCAGAATAGGGACCGGATTGGAGCTTGAAAGGAGATAAATACGTATGGGACGGAGTAGTTGATTGTTCGCCTGATTCTTAATGGGCCACAGACCTGCTCCTTCTCCACTGTGGGCAGACAAGCTGTTGAAATAATGACTTCAGCCAATTAGAAGCTAAAGCAAAGTGAGCACAAGTGTACCCTGTGAGTCTTGAGGCATGAGGGATACACCTCCCCCCCCCCCCCGCTGGTCATCTTCTAACCTTGTCATGCTTCGTCTGCACTAACCCGCTTCTCCCTCCTTTTCCCAGCACGCCGGATGAGCACCGATGCAGAGACATCGCCGGCGGGGGCCTGAATCAACTTCCGGCCACTTCCAGATCCCTAGAATGAGTCTGCGTGAACAGCCTCCCTCTGCACCCCCGGTGCCCCGGGAGGAAGAGGAGCCTCAGACGCCAATCAGCACCAAGTGACTGTGGAAGAGGATCCTCAGGCGCCAATCAGCACCAAGTGACTGTGGAAGAGGAGCCTCAGGCGCCAATCAGCACCAAGTGACTGTGGAAGAGGAGCCGGCAATAAAGTAGGAGGAGAGAAGCCGACTTGCGAGTGTCTCGGGCTACACCTCCCCGGCAAACCCACAGACTGCTCCTCAGAGTCTTTATTGGGGGCCACCAGAGTCCTCCAGCTGCGGATATTCTGGACTTCATATATACTTTCCCCTGCCATTCCTGACTGTGATTGGTGGGTGGGGTTCTTTTTTTACCCCTGGCTGGGGGAGGGGGGTTTGAGTGCTGGGTCCCTCCCCCCCCTTCCTTGATTCTCGGCAGGCTAAGTGACAACTCTGGATTTTTTTTGTGTGATGCAAGCATGTCGGGTGGCGGCAAAAGTGCCCCCGTCAACACGGACTATGCCGTGTCACTACTGGAGCAGCTGCGGATTTTCTACGAGCAGCGGCTGCTGACGGATGTGGTGCTTCTGGCCGAGGACGCCGAGTTCCCCTGCCACAAGATGGTGCTAGCCGCATGCAGCTCCTACTTCAGGTGAGCGTTCCCTCGCATGCTTCGCCCCCTACTGGCCTCTCCTGGCCAAAACTACCTCCTACTTCATGTATGTCTGCAGCAGAAGCGACTCCTTCAGCATTCTATGATCCTGGCTCCCCGTGCCTGATGTGTTTTAAATGAGGAACATTACATCCACACTGGCACCGGCCAGTTTCATCAGAAGGCTGCGGGTTCAAGTACCCTGGAGTCGTCCTATTGCTGAAGCCATAAATAGAGCAGTTTGCCTTCTGTAATGTAAAAGCTTGAAATGTATAAATACTGCAAAATGTTTAAGGATGCAGTTTTATCTGAGTGATGTAGCTGTAAGTGTACCTTTGGGTGGGGAAGGTTGGTCCACACCTGGCTGAATAACTGAACAGCATGGAAAAATGTGAGGTTGGGGGGATTTAATGAATATCTGAGTTAACAGAATTGAAGTAAAGCCTGATTTGCACCTGCAGCCTTCGTACATATGATTGCCTAATGTGCCTTGTTTAGGTGACTAGCTCTACGAAGATCTAGGCCAAGCTAGAGTCCATTTCATTTCCCACGCTCGACTTGGAGCTACACAGTGTTCTTATAACCGCATATTTAAAAAAAAAATCCCCTAATGCTTCTCCAGGGCAAAAAAAAAACAAATTCACACAGGAACTGAACAATTAAAAGCAAATGTAATCCAGGGGTTTTAGAAAAGCAAAGGCGTCAGTTTAGAGATGTGGGCTACAGGGCGTCCCCGGACGGTGATTGGGAAACGGCCGCAGACTGAAGCTGCCACCGGCCTTGCTCCCCCACATCCTGCGTTTTCCCACGTGCTGAAGTGTCGCGCACACACACACACACACACACACACACACACCCTTTGAGAGGTGTTTCCCGCCCCTTGCTGTTGGCTCCTATCCCTGGCCTCCCAGGAAAGAGGATAGGCTGTGTCAGCTGAGAGCTAGAGGAAGGGAATCCTTCGCTTTGGGCAGCTGGAGGTGGGAGGAATCGCTTTGCAGAGAGCCCGGGGGGGGGGGGGGGCTGCCAGAAGTCAGTATATCTGAAACGCTCACTCTGCATGCGCGGCCATTCATATCAAACAGCACTGCAGCTGCAGTGGACAGAGAGTGGGGGGGGAGATTGTGTTTGTGTGCGCATGTGAAGAAAGATGTGCAGCAGCAGGAAAAGTGTGGGGGGGGGACAAGGGAATGAGTCATCCCCCCCAAAAAAAAATAAAGAGGGATGTGGGGGAGGATGCGTGGGCGTCCAGAGCACCAGAGGCATGACGAGGCAAACGTGGAGAGAAGGCCGGACGTTCCAAAAGCTGTGCCACTTTCCTGTGTGACGGACAGACCAGCGTCTTCCGTTTTCCTTCCTTGGTAATGGGATGGTTGAGCACTGAAGGGCACCCAAAAGCTCTGATCGGGATCCTAGAAAGCCCTCTCTTTGATCCCGAAGGTCATTTTTATGCCTCCTTACCAATAATGCTTGAGTGGTCTGTGGGATGCTGAAGCTCACGCAGACCTTTGGAAGGAAGGGAAGGTGCAGGAACCTAGCGTCCTTATCAAAGCCACGCTCTGATGTTTATGATAGTCCATCAAACCTCATCGGTTACGTTTGCCAGTGGCCTGTGAGCAAAAGCAAGTTGGATTAAACAAGCATCTTCCCTGGGACCCAGAACAGGCCTCTGTTTGGACTGGCTACTCTATGATCGCAGCCCGAACAGGCAGTGATTCCCACACTTTTATCTAGGTGTAAGCTCTGGTGTGGAGGCCCCATCACCCCAAAAGTTGTTTAAACAGGGAAAAGAATCTTGATTTTTAGCAGATTTTTTTGACAGTGTGAATGCATGCAGGATGCATCCTTTGCTTTTATCCAACAGGTCTCTCATTTCACAGCATGACCTCCGTCTTAGCATCTCATCTACCTGCCTATTATCCTGCTATCCATCTTACAATCTAACATGGGTTGGGGTGCTCCGTGAGGACCATCTAAGCATTACTGGCTCTTAAGTGGTGGTCACAAAGTTCTCACAAGTCCAGAGGATATATTTCTGGCACTTTTCTACTGCAAACAGGAGCTGAACCAAACTCCATCCCATACCACGAACTGACGCTTTTCCATTGTTAGCCAGACTGAAAGTTTGACCAAACTCAGCTAGTTGCGTCATTACTATCCAATTGGTCGAAATGCACAGAGATACCGGTGTTCTGCACAGGGATTATCTGAAGGAAAAAGCATATATTCTATATATGATTCGTAATTAATAGTATCGCACACTTGAAAATTTCCAACCTCTTAAATAAAACATACTATAGAATAGCTGAACTGAATGGATTCATAATGCAAATTTACACAACCGAATGCTAATCCTGCTGGCTTTTGATACTTGCATAACAGTGAAATGTGCTAGTGGAAATAAGTGCACAGTAAAAAAAAATATGTTAATAATAATAATAATAATAATAATAATAATAATAATAATAATTGCACATAGTAAATCATGATGTACACAGTGTGATCAGGAAATAAGCATCTCTTCAGTTTTACATCACTGTCGCTCTCCAAACTCTGTAACACCTTTACCGAGCTGACCCTTCTGCAGTGGAAAACCGAAGTGAATCGAAACTGTGCTGGAACTAGTCTCAGTTTGGGGTATTGGGTCGGCTCCTGGCTGCCAGTGGAAAAGCGCCATTAGATGACTAGTTTGGTGTCCCCCGCGTTAATTACCTTTGTGGCTGTATCCATGTATCTAATGCCTAGATGCAGAAGCCTTTTGACTAACGGGACCTGTCTCGTCTTTAAGGGCCATGTTCATGGGCGGCCTAAGTGAGAGCAAGCAGACCCACGTCCACCTGCGGAATGTAGACCCAGCAACCCTTCAGATCATCATCACCTATGCCTACACGGGCAACCTGGCCATCACGGACAGCACTGTGGAACCCTTGTATGAGACAGCCTGCTTCCTACAGGTGCATCCTTCCGCACAGGATCTGGGTTGAGGGTAGATGTAGGCTCTACTGCAAATGTCCGGTTTGACACAACATATGTTTCGGTCTTTGTTCACGTCCGGCTCAATCGTTAGTCTTCGTGACACATGGCGGCCATTAGCTCTTGGGCAGAGGCAGTCTTTTCCTGGTGAAGACTAGTTAATGTCATCTCTGATCCTCGCAGGTGGAGGACGTGCTCCTGCGCTGCCGCGACTATCTCGTGAAGAAGATCAATGCGGACAACTGTGTGCGCATGCTGAGCATCGGTGACCTGTTCAGCTGCACTGAGCTCAAGCAGAGCGCCAAGCGCATGGTGGAACACAAGTTCCCAGCCGTTTACAAGCAGGAGGCCTTCCTGCAACTGTCTCACGAGCTGCTGCTGGACGTGTTGAGCAGCGACAACCTCAACGTGGAGAAGGAGGAGACGGTGCGCGAAGCGGCTATGCTGTGGCTGGAGCACGACATGGAATCGCGGTCGCAGCATCTGTCCTCTGTGCTCAGCCAGATCCGTATTGATGCTCTGTCGGAGGTTGCCCAGCGTGCCTGGTTCCAGGGCCTACCACCCAATGACAAATCCGTGGTTGTGCAAGGCCTCTACAAGTCCATGCCCAAGTTCTTCAAGCCACGCCTGGGCATGACCAAGGAGGAGATGCTAATATTCGTTGAGGCAGCGGCGACAGAGTTGGCCAGCGACGGACCTGCAGGGGGTGCTGCTCATGCCACCATCTGTTACAGCCTGCAGGCCGAGAAGGTCTACAAGCTGTCCAGTCTGCCGGGAGACCTCCAGAAGGTAGGCACGCTCGTCACGCCGGATAATGACATCTTCATTGCTGGTGGCCAAGTGCCGCTGAAGACCTCGGTGGTCAACCACAGTAAGGGCGGCAAGCTGCAGGCTGCCTTCCGCTTGGTGGACAGCTTCTTCTGGTTCGACGCGCAGCTCAATGTCTGGGTGGCCAAGACACCCATGCTGCGGGCACGGGTACGGCCGTCGTTGGTGCACTGCGCCGGGCACATCTACGCTGTGGGAGGAGACAGCACGGGTGGCGAACTGAGCCGGCGCACCGTGGAGCGTTATGACCGTGAGAAGGACGAGTGGAGTATGGTGAGCCCACTGCCATGTGCCTGGAACTGGAGCACCTGCGTATCAGCACGTGATTGCATCTACCTGATGACACACGACCTGACGTATCGCTATACCCCGCGGACCGATGCCTGGGTGGAGATGGCTTCCCGGCCCACGAGCCGCTGCTTCGCCTCAGCCGCCGCCTTTGGCGACCTCATCTTCTACGTAGGTGGCCTGCACGTCGCGAGCAACTCAGGCCTCCGGCCGCGCGCAGTGGCAGCAGATGGCTCCTCAGTCGACGTGGAGATCTACGACGTCAGCAAGAATGAGTGGCGCCGGGCAGCCGGGGTCCCCATCAAGCGCTATGCCGAGTCGTGCGTGTGGGCTGCCGTTCTGCTGGACTCACCGTGCATCTTTGTGCGCGAGACGCATGCCAATGAACGTGCCCGCTATGGCATCTACCAGTACGATGCTGAGGCAGACCGCTGGCACCCTCGGCAGGCCGTCTTTGAGCGCGTGCTCTGGGACCTGGGCAGGGACTTTCGTTGCGCCGTGGGGAAGCTCTACCCTTCCTGCTTGGAAGAGTCCCCCTGGAAGCCGCCCACATACCTTTTTGCCCCTGACGGCTCAGAGGAATTCGAAGTGGACGATGCAATAGTGCCCCTCCCTCATGTATAGCTCAAAGCCAGCATCCCCTCCCCCAGAAAAAACAAAAAGCTCCACAGCTCTAGGTTGCTCAGCACCATAGCGCCACGCAAAATCCCACAGATGAAGTGTACCCCGCCCTCACCTCCTTTGCTACGCCACAGACTCAGTCAGACAGCGCACCTGCCTCTCCCTTTAACTAGTGCTTTTCTATTTAAGAACAATCACTTAGGTTTTTTTGTTTAATATACGCTCCCATCAAGTGCTGTTGCGCTGCGTAACACACACTCACACGTCAGAGACCCCCCTCACGGCACCAGAGGGTCCTGAACCCACATAACTTCTCTGCCACTGATTGCCGGTTTGTCATTCCACTTCCGCCATTCACATTGGAACGGTGGTTGGGGGTGGGGTCAGGGAGGCCCCGCATCCACAGAGGCGACTGCAGGTCCAGTCTCCAGCCGGGCCTCGCTTAGGCTCCGCCCCCTCGGCCGCCACCTATCCCCAGTCCACCAGTCCCTGGATGCAGGTCTTCCACATCAGCCAGCAGTTCTCCTCCTCTCCCGTCACATATGGCTGACTTGGGGTCTTCTTTTCTCGAGGATTTACCACGTCATGCCTCCACTATCTGTAATAAATGCCTATATGCTGCTGATACTGAGAATATCTATTTTTCATGTGTTTAAACGGTTTTAGTGTGGAGGACGGATAGAGTAAGTGGGGGTTATTTTGTATTAGTTATTTAATATCGGAAATTACTGTAGTGTGATTGTGTAGATTATTTCTGTTTTGATTTTTCTTCTCCTTTGAGTGAACTCTCGAGCCGTCTTGTTGCTGTATGGGTCTGGACACCGACCGCAACTTCCTCCCCCAAACACGACTCCTACGACAGCCCTGGCAGAGGCAGTGCCACACGCCCACTGTCACATGACCGGAGGTGCTTCACAGCGACTGCTACCCAGCATGCTCTGCTGCATCGCGTTCCTTCAGCACTGTACTCTCAATGGCGTTAATTTATTCAAAAAAAAAAAAAAAGACTTTCTGAAGTCTTCTATAGCACCCCCCATGTGTATTCTTTAACACGTCAGGCTCGGAAATGCATGTGTAACAGTGTCTGAGTAAATCTGTACCATGCGCTGAGCAGCTTGTGCCTGATTGGACAGTTTTGTTTTCCTTCTCCATGAGGCCATGCTGGTACCTCTCGTTCTTACAGTAAATGCAGTGGTTAAGGTAAAAATGGTTAAAGTCCTGGGCTGAGTTTTCTTTTTCTTTAAAAAAAAAAAAACAACACTATACTTACCCTTCATTGGATACTGGCTGTTTTTAAGTGTCACAGAGGGCAAGATGTTTTTTTAAGGTGCCTGGAAGCCTTGGGGCATGGATTTTCTTGTACAGGCAGCTCTCGACTGATGCGAGTAATCTGTCCCAAACCCTTATGCAAATCAAATTTTAAGTAAATCAGATTTATCTCATATCATTCGAGGCAACCTATACCAAAAAAAAAAAAAAAAAAAAATCAATAAGCCAAAAATATACTAGCAATACATATGGAAGAAGACATTAAATAAATGAAAAGATAACGTGTACATTTCCCAATAGCTGTATGTCGCCTTTTTCGCCAGTGCTTCGGGAAGCTTCGTCTTGGATATTATTTTGCACGAGTGCAGATTCACGCAGGTCGGTGTTTACGTAAGCCGAAAGCTGCCTGTAGGTGGGAGGGAGTGGGAAGGTTACGAAGCATACAGCCTGTACTCCAGCAGAAGCCACTGATTTCTCCGTAAGGATGGGAATAACTCCTCCCCACGCCCATTGCGGGCTGAACGCTTAAAGGTAACACTGTTAGCGCGTGCTGTGTTTTTTTTAAGAAAGACATGTGGCGCAGTGATACCCGCGCTGCTCGTCTGCTGGCATTCTTTCTGTGTGGAGAGCCCCCACCCCCCACCCCACCACGTGGGTTTCTGCTTTGGCCCGGCTGACCTATATTTGAGCGGCGACACTCCGCTTTGCGGTCATATTTACAGCGACACAGAAGGTGGGGGGGGGGGGAATAAAGATGTTTTCGGCAAATAGATTCTCTTTTAATGTAAGAAAATGACTTGCCCTTCTTTCGAAAGGGATCCCTCTGTAAATATAGGTTACATTTCATCCGATTCACATTTGAACTTCCATACATTCAATATTTCATATTGGAATATCTTTAAAAAGTACAGCAGGTTTAAAATTATTAAGTAGTCAACAACAGTTTATCAAAACTGACAGTAAACACCAACAGAGGTCAATGACAACTGACAGAATATAAATAAAGGATGATAACCAACGAAGTATCACACAAACACACACACACACACACACACGAGACGTTTTCTCTCGTGGGAATGGATTGCCTGGGATCGGCACAGCGTAATGCACGTGTATTATGATCACAGTAGCTTAAGAAGGTCCCCCCCCCCCAAAATACAGCAGTTGTCTAAAAGAGTGCACTGGTGATCATTAAGAGACAGGAACGAAGTTGAGAGTTTCAGTTTAACCTTGCGGCCGACCTGGCATTCGAGGTGTTTGGAATCAGGGGCGTGTTCTGGAACGTGAACCGTTGCGTCCAGCACGGCTCAGTGTGATAAAACGTGCACAGTGCTTCCTAACCCTGGTCCCAGTGGTCATCTTCAGTATACACTAGCTTTTCTTCTGGCAAACGCTTTATCTTGAGTGACTGAGCTAGTTCTTGCCTGGATTTGGCATGCCACCTACCACACCTTAGGCCTGCCCATTTCCAGGACGACCATGGCCCTGAATGGAATGTCAGTAGAATCAAACTTAAATTCAGTATCGCGATAAAGTATTTTAGTCAAAATTTTTAGCTAAGGTGTTAAATACTCTAACTTGATCAGCATACATTTAAGGTGGCGACTATTAAAAGGACCACAGACATCTAAAAATGGCCTAACCATAGGATCTACAGTTATCCTGACGCAGAAACGTTCAGGAGGGGGCTGTCCAGCGGCCCACTGAGCATGCCCAGGACCCTCAGCCCGGCCCCTCCATACTGCAGGGTGGCGTGATTCTGCTCCAAATACTGCACCAGCGTGTTAGTGATGACGGCCGCTACTGACTGATAATGCAGATAGGACGGTGGGTCTAATCTGGGAAAATGCAGAAGGAGGGGGGGTGAGGAGTACGGGAAGGCCCGTTCTCGGTGCCACCAGGTTCAACCCTAACTGTGTTATGCACTTCTTCATCTCTAGGTGCGTGTGTGGGGTGGGGGGTGCAAGAATGTCCTGCATGTGAAAGAAACGGAGAGAGGAGAGGAAAGGCAGGGTGGAGGTGTGGGGGTCACAGCTTAGTCTCGGGCGGAACCAGGCTAGGCATAACGGTCGGCTGGGCCAGCGTGGAGAACCAGGAGGACATGGCAGACTTGGCAGTGACCAGGGCCCCGCCCACCGACTGGCCTGCGGACAGACACACACAGGGTCCCGTCAAACCACGTCCCCAACAGGCGCCGATACACCAACTCACAGCCGATAACCAGGGCGGGGCCACGCTTACCCACAGCCTTTCCCGTCTGCACCACGCTCCGGCTGGTGGTCATCATGGCGTTGCCGATCTTCTTCCCCCGTTCGCTGTTCTGCACAGAGCTGGAAAAAACAGAATACAGGAAGAGACGCATCAGGCGGCCTTCCACGGTCTTCCCGAGAAAAACAACAGCCTGTTGCTTTGTGTGGGCTGTATGTCGGCACTACTCAATGGTACAACAGCTTGTCCTTCCTGGGATACATGCCTTCGGCCAGGTGTCTCCATCATTAAAATTCCCATAACGAGCTCCCCACAGATTCCCAGCCGTCCAACCGCGGCGCTTGGTACTGTGGCCAAGCCCCGAGCCTGAGCTGACATCACCGCTATCCCTAGGGCAGAATCCACAGACCTCCTACCTTGTGGGCAAATCGCCCCCATGGCCCAAACCACCAGCCAAATACCACCCTCATAACGACACTGTTTGCCTGTCCTCGGAAGACACCGAACTGTTGGCCCTGGAAGCGCTTTTGGGGCAGGAAAAAACAGACTGGATCCCACTGTACTTGCGGCCACTCGTGCCGCGTGATCGGTAATGGAATTAGGGAAGACGCCCGGTACGGGGCATTCCGGGGGAAACTTCTGGCCAAAGGTGGTAGTGGCAGCTCAGGGCAGCCGTACGGTTTCTCTCGCCAGGGCGGGGCCGGGCCTGATGCCAAAGGAGCTTCGGAGCCTGGAGTGCCAGGTTCCAGCTGCGTTAAAATGGGCAACCACCTTATATAGAGTCAACCCTCATATCAATCACCCCTAAACCGCGATGTAGACGGGTCCAGGCGTGGGCCCTTTCCTCTGTGGGAGCTGCTTGCTCTCTCATTCACTCGTTCATCCGAAATCAAAAGTGAAGCCTGCTCCTCCGAGGTCCGTGTAGGCGGACAAAAACATGGAGCGGGACGGGTCTGGACTGAACCTTCTGCACCGTCCCACCGAGCCTGACCCTGGGAAGCGGACGGCTTAGCGCCCAGACCATTTAGACTCGATACCAAAAATACTGCTGGAAATTCGGCTGTACGTCTGACAATAAATATGTCCATATGAAATAGAGGAGCCTGGAATTTATTAGTAGGTTTTAGTAGCTGTTGTACTTATGACATAACTGCCCTGTCATCTTTTAAACGGTACCATGTGGCAGGTAGCGCCCGGGGTGTTTTTATGCATGTAGCTTATCGCACGTGGATAGAGACAGTGAGCTGGTCCCCCGCTTTGCCTCGACAGACGTGGGAGGATCGAGTCTGGGCCTGGTCATAGAGGGCGGGGCCTCCCCTCCACCCCCCAAGCGCGGTCTGCTTCAAAAACAAAAACAAACATGAAGGCCGGCGACAGGATTGGCTGTGGCTGAGACGGCCTGACGGGAAGCTCTAGGGGAACGAGCCAATCCGTGGGCTTCCTGGTGGGATGCTCCCAGAATGGCTGCAGCTCTGCCCGGCGATACCGATCCGGAAAAAGGGCTCGTGGCCTGACCCAAATAAACACTCGATCAGAAAAAAATATATATAATAACAACACCCCGGGACGAGGACAGAGTACAGCGATAGTCTGTCATGTGGCTTTGTTTTGATTCTCTCTGTTCAGGGAAACGTCTCCCAGGCAAGAAATAAACTCACAACTCTGCCCTGAAATGTCTCCCGGGCAAGAAATACACACACAGCTCTGCCCTGAAATGTCTCCCGGGCAAGAAATACACACACAGCTCTGCCCTGAAATGTCTCCCGGGCAAGAAATACA
>JAODLC010000085.1:20130644-20150289 GCA_026781145.1 Hippopotamyrus pictus | reverse complement strand
AGGTTTACTCCCCCCCCCCCCCCCCGCAACGCATCTCGTCGTCCACGGCGACTGGGCGAAAAGCCAGCTACCGCTTTCCTTTCTGCTACCGTAAAAGGACGTTCTGCCCCGTCGACCGGGCACATCTTTGGTAACCATGGCTACAGATTCAGAACTCGGGCTCAAGATGTACGGCCAGATACTTTACAAGTATCGGCAGGGGGAAGTCACACCCCGCACCAGCGACACCCTAACCCTCATGCCGGCATCCCTCATCACTCAGGGGAAAAGAAAAACAAGGCAAAGCAAAACAAAACATGTTCCATGTGTTTAAAGGCAGCACAGAGAGGAAATGTTCCGACACAGCGAGGCGTGAACGCAAACGCCTCGCGGCGTGCAAGTCTTACCTTGGCCTCTATCTGCCGGTAGCAGGAAACAGCATAAACACACTTCATGTCCCCGTTCAGGGGGGGCAGGTGAAAGTAGATGGTGTCTGGGAGAGAGAACACAAGTTCAAAAGAATGCTGGCGTGCCAGTCAGACAGAGCTGACAAGGTAACTCACAGTCGACCCCATTCTGGTTTAGTATGTTAAGGGTTCAACAGCAGGTTTGACTTAGGAAACAATCTCGTTTCATGCAGGCAGAGCTTACAATCTAACACGCATTCAAACCCATTTGTGTTTAATGTTACTCAGTGGTTCAAGAGCAGGTTCTGTTTAGGTGATGGTTTCATCTAAAGCAGACAGAGTGTACAATCTAATGCACAACCAACCGCATCCTGGTGAAATATATTACTCAAGGGTTCAACAGCGGATTTCTGGTTTTCACTTCCTCTATCCGTATTTAGTCCCTTAACCAGCATGCCACCTGGTGGCCGTATCAAGTGGTTGGCACTGTGACCCTTTAGAGAAACCATCCACAGCAATATGAAGAAACAGACTGCTGAGTAAAGGGATTAATGTCATGGGACCCGTGGGAAAGAATTCATTTTAATACCAGAAATATGTGTAGGATATCCGTACACTTTTATCACAAAAATCATGTAATAACGCCTACTCCTTAAATGCAGCAGCAGGATTGAGAGCAACACACACTCATAACTGAATAGGCGGGAATCCCGCAGTATATATGCACAGTTTAAGTGAAAAACTGCCCCTGCAAGTAGGCCAGCCGTAAAAGCACACAGGTATGTGTCGTGCTTAAGGGGACAGAGGTGACAATCGCCAATCGCAGGCCGAGCTGAAGCATTCCGTACCATTAAAGACACACACACACACATGGTATGATGATATCATATGACAGGAATGCTTAGAACAAGGGACAGGGGGACCATACCAGAATGACAAAAGGGTAGGGGGGTAATTGAAAGTGTAATGCCGAATCAGCGTCTATAAGGCAATCTTATGGGAAGAACTAGGTTCAGTCAATAATACAGTGTTCATACAGTGATAGGAATAAAATTGGATACACACGCACACTCACTTACACACACACACACACTCACACGCATTTGGTACCAGTCAAAAGTGAGGACATGCAAAGCCGTCTACAAAGCAGAGTGATAGTGTTGCATCACATAAGCACAGTAGAGATGGTTTGGGAGGAGTTTCACCAGAGAGTGAAGGAAAAGCGGCCAATGAGAGCTCAGCATATATGTGGGAGCTCCTTCAGGACGGCTGGAAAAGCATCCCAGGAGGCCACCTCATGATGTAGAGGAGACAGTAGGGTCAGTCAGTACCTGGAGCAATTGGGGTTAAGGGCCTTATTCAAGGGCCCAATGGTGGGATCACACTGCCAACCCAGGGATTTGAATCGTCCCACAAAGCTCCCCCCCCCCCCACATCAAAGGTTTAAATACTTTTTTGGTTAGTGCATAATTCCAAAAATATTATAGTGTTGATGTCGTTATAATTATTTAAAAATGTAGATAACAGTACATATAAACCTTTCTATGAGTAGGTGTGTTCAAACTTTTGATTGGTGCTGTGAATGTGCGTCTAACTACCCTGACCCCCACAGACACAGCCCCCGCCTCTGTCCCCTGACCCCCACAGACGCAGCCCCCGCCTCTGTCCCCTGACCCCCGCAGACGCAGCCCCCGCTCTGTCCACTGACACTGTGACAGAGATAAAGAGCCCCTCGGGTTCGAGACACCAAAGAAAAAGGCGGGAGTCTGGAGGTCGGCCCACCTTCTTGGTAGTTGTGGGCTCCATCGGGTAACGCCAAGAAGGGCAGGTACTTCCACTCCTGAGGGAGTAAGCTGCTGTCATGGCCCTCCTCGGGGAGGAGAGGGGGGTAGGAGAACTCCACCTGGGGGGAGGGGGAGGCACCAGAATGAGAGCGGGAGGGAGAGAGCGGAGGAGAGAGGGAAGGGAGTCCAAAGTCAGCGTCATGCGGTCGAGTCACACAGTGGAGCACTTGACCCAGCAGGATATAAAAGCAACAGGAAGGTTTGCTGGCTGAAAACATTGTACAGGCACTGTGAAGAGGCAGCTTCACACAGCTCCTCCAGAACCAGGGCTGCCGTCTTTGGTCAGCAGGCTGCAGTGAGATTTTCAATTCCAGACAAGTCTGCACACACATTTATATGTATGAAAAAGTTTTTCTACCTTGTAAATAATCTGCTGGCAAACTACCCCCAACACTTTTGATGTAGCTAATTTGAGGTTTATAATGGAATGATATAAATTTGCTGTAAGATTGCTTGTGTGAACGTAAGCGTTTGAAAGTGTGAATGTCACGACAGGTGCCCGAGACCTGGCAGCCCGGGTGACATTCATTATTTGCCGCATCTGCTCCTCATCCTACAAAGCGAGCTGCCACTTTCTCTCAGCCTCTTCCCCGTTTCTTCCTCTACCAGATAGACTTTGGGGAAAGTCGCACCTCCAGTAAACCCGTCCAGCACTCACGGGCGCCTCAATGGCGTGACTTTTTACAAACTCCCTCCTCAGTATTTCCAGCTCTGCATGTATAAGTAATAAAGGTCAAGCTGGACCGAGAGCACCAGCGGGAATTATTAAAGAGCTCCTCAGGGTCCGTGAGCGTGAAAATCAGCAGAAATATTCACGCCGGAACGCATTTTCGCAACCTGACGATGTTAACTAGGGCATTGTGGGAAATGGTCTCGCCGTTCGCCAGTTAACAGGCTCCACTTCACAGGTTCAAGCAGTTCCATACCGCGAATGCAGTAACACTGCCAGTGACTGCGAAAGTGACCTTAAGCAGGTGATTCCACCCCACAGGGTGCGGAGTGGACACAACGCACTGCCCATCCAGATGAGGCCATGCCAAGTTCTCTGTCACATAAAACAAAGCCAGGGGGGGATCTCCCCCTCCACATACAAGCCACGATGGAGCCTACACTTCCATCAGCGACAGGTGGAAGGTAGCAGGGGAACCTTATCAGGAGCAGGAGGGAGGCCAGCAGTCCCTCTCGGGTGACGCTCAGCACACGCTCTTCTCCATGACAGGAATTGCGTTACCTGGAACAAAACCACCCCCATGTGTCGCAGTCCCAGTGGGGACTTGGGCTGTTTCACATTGAAGCAGCTTCACCAGCCCAACTTTCCCCCTGCTGGTGGGAGTCCACCTGAGACTGCTGGAATCTCTCCCGGGAACTGAAGATCCCATCTCATTTGAATGACTGACAGATCACGAGATGACGAGTGGCGCTGATGCGAAACAGATCTGGGGCTGAAAGGCCGCCGATTAGCGTGGCATCTGCGTTGCATAATGACCATAACATCTGTCAGGTGCGTTAAAGGTGAAAAAAGCAAATGCTCCATTCTCACCCGGCTTGAAACCGGATCTAAGATCATCGTGTTTAAGTGCTCCGGTTGTATTCAAGGGGCCAGAGACTCACATTCAGTCAGCATTTTACCCGGATATATTACTTGGGAGACTTTTGCGGGCTTTCCCTATGCAGAAGACAACAGGATGTCCCGACAAGCAGGCAATACGGTAGCCAGCTCCAAGCCTAAAAGTTACAAAACCCTAAGCTAACCCTAAACTACCCCAGACTCCTTTCGCTCATTGCCTGCACCCTGAAATTCAAGCTGCCATTCAGTCTCTCTCGCTCTCTGACACGCCATCCATTCTTTATGAGGTGCGAGTGAAATCCTCCCATCTTTCTCGTTTGAGTCGTTCTCACATCTCCCCAGTTCCTCTTGCCTGACAGGGTTTGCTTACGTCTTTACGCCGACCTGCTCCTGTTTACCCCCAAGTACTCATATGGCTGGAAGGTATTTGTAAACATTACAGTCCGCCTTTCAAGTTACAATGCAAACAAAACAAAGTTACGTAATCATTTCGATTACAAACGAAAATCATGTTTATTTTGCGTCTTCGTTTGCTTATTAATGCTGATTTTCTGATGTTCCTGTTTCCTCACAGCGGTTTGTCGCGCATATTTCTGTGTCTTCAGTAGCTATAATGGGCCAGGTTCCTGTAGAGCCATTTATCCGATTTAATGTTGCTTTCAGCCCATGCACAGCGTCTTCCTGCACGTCCAGCGTCTGCCATCCTCACCTCTCATCCGCCTCTGTTCTACAGCCTAATATTTTCCCGCGTTATTGTCTCGTTAAATAAAATAAACAGGGCGGCTGATAAATGGATGGACTTTGATCAAGCTCAGAACATCCCTCATCTCGAACTCCCCGGCAACCGAAGCCCAGGTCCTACCCCCACGATCTCACCTGACAGCCCTTCTTGTGATGAAATCCAACCACCACAATATGAAGTACGGGTCCCTTGGTTTCCTCTTTGCTCTGCGCCTCCATGACCCCTGCTTAGGCAGCGATGTTTTGTATAAATTTACGCGTGCGTCTTATTGCTGCTTTCTGGTCTGCGGGATCAGTTCATACGCAGAGCGGCACTAACTCGTTGGCTGCCCGTGACAGCAGCCCCAAGCAGCGGGACTCCGCTTCCGCTCCGCCTGACTGAAGCCCCCTGACGTCAGCGGCAGTGCCAGGAGCAGCACCACCGTCCGGCCACTTGTGAAAGCTATGGTGAAAACAAGTTGTGTAAATGAATGCTATGTAAACAGCACACAGGGTTTGCTTTCGATTTACAAAGACCTACGCATTTCCCGCTTAATGTAACCATACAAAGTTTATTCTGATTTTTGTCTGTTCATTTGCCTCAAAAGTGGAATAGTCATTGCAGGTCACCGTTGTGCCTTATAATAGTAAAAAAAAATGTAAGGTTCAGCTTAGTGCGGTGATAGACACACACAATACAACTCAATGAAGGAGAATTCCCGCAATGATCGATTATTGCTGTCTATCTCGAAGCGTACTTTTCTTCGATCGATAGAGCGCCTTGCTATCCTTCCAACATGACGACAGCAGGCCCCGCAATGATCTATTATTACTGTCTGACCCGACGCGCGCTTTTCTTCGATCGATTGAGCGTTTCTGCTCCCCTTCCAACATGGCGGCGACTCAAGCGACGAACCCTTCGCAGCTGCTCCCTCTTGGTATGCTTGAGTTCTGCGTTTCAGGATAATTGTGGCGGTGTTTCAAAACGGGTTTACGGGTACATTAAGTCACCTGTCTAAAGATACTTAATCAGTAGCCATACTCTATTAAGAATTATTTCTGAGAGAAAAAAGTTACATCGGCTAAGCGCGGTAGCCCTTTGCTAAAAGAGGATCCGTACATCTCGGGTACCATCCAGGCCGTTTATTTCAGATATTATTTCGTGGAAACCCATAAACTTCATTCCACAGTAATTAAATCTGTGGGCGTTCGCTGTTCACTTGGTTTGCCAATGTACTATACATTCATTTGTATTTCCATCTAACTCTATACCTATGTTTTCTTAGTCAATTAACTTGGTGGGTCGTATTTCAATCAGTTATTTGGAAGGATGCTCTTCACCTGTGATTTTTAAAAAATCTGCTTACCGAACTCATCGATCAGGTCACTCCCATGTCTTCTGCTGAATGCTGTGCGCTGTTTACTATCGCTATTTATCTAATAATAATTCCCCCACAGAGCTAGTGGATAAGTGCATCGGCTCCCGCATCCACATCGTCATGAAGAATGACAAGGAGATTGTCGGCACATTGCTGGGCTTCGACGACTTTGTCAGTATCCTTTGAAGAATTTAGGCTTCTGAGTCATCTTTATTATTTTAATTTGGGAAGTCTGGTATTAGTTTCAAATGACTACTATTTGTTACTGACCAGACTCTTAAATTGCCATGGGAGTCTGGCAGCTGTGATCCATTAAGAAACTTCCTTCACCTCAGATTTAAGACATGGTGCTTGAAGATGTGACAGAATTGTGAGTAGTGTCACTTTTTTTAATGCTGAAAACAGTTTGAGTATAATACAAGGTAGAAGGCAATTTGCCAATTCAGGATTATTTGAACTCTAGTCAAAAGTATGTAGATATACTTAATTGGCGGACGTGGAAATTTTTGTCAGTTAAGAAACTCATCAGTAAGTAATTGTTTCCCCAGTACATGGTTTTATTTTAAACCTGTCACACATGGTGATGTTTTTCTATAAATATTATTAATCTGATTGACACTGCTTTTCAGTGGAATGTGCGTGTTGCTGTCAGGTTAAGAAGTGGTTTTCTCCATGTTTTGTGGGTCTCTGTGCTGTGGTGCCGTGTAAAAGTTCTGTTTTTGGTGGATCATGAGACTGGTTTTCGTAAGAGACAACTGACGGCTCTTTCTTATCCAGTGAGATTACACCAGAAGGAAGGCGGATTACCAAACTCGACCAGATCTTGCTCAATGGAAATAACATCACCATGGTAGTTGGAAGTGGATTCTCCTCCTAATGTTTTAATCTCACATCTGCAGTGTAACCCTTGATTCTTCAGTCTTGAAGAAATGACATATTGAGGCAAGGCTAGACATAGGGTCATAATGGCTTTGCCACTGTTTGGTAGTGACACAAGATTAGTAGTTTTTGCTACTTTTTGATGAAACAAGTTTCCCACTTGGATGTTTTGGTTATGCTGGCTCTTAATGTCTGTAATATATTCAACAATTTAATAATGGCGTATCATTTTTGCCTTGTTTTCCTTCAGTTGATTCCTGGAGGTGAAGGACCTGAAGTTTGACAAGACTGATGTTCTGTTGGCCCTTGTTGCTGTGTTTGAGGACTTTTCGGTCCCCGTTCCCCTGATTCATTTTGGTTTTTAGTTTTCTTTGGATTGACCAGGAATTATTTTGTAATGAGTGAGCTGTTGATTTGTGTTTGTATAGAATGAGATGGAGACAAATGTGCAGTGTAAATGTACAACATTTAACCGTCTTTTCTTTGTTATAAATAAAATGCATTAAGAAATGCACCTTTTGGTATGTTTTTTTGTGTTTTACATCTATCCTCTCAACTCTGTCAATGCATCAGTTTTAGAAAAGCAAGTTAGCACGAGTTATGATAAAAATCAGGTCAATATTCTAGCCCCTTTCACTCAGGCCGTTTTAGGTTTGCTTTGTTTTTTTTCAGTTTTAAACCCTGTTAGTACATCCTCTTGTTTTCAGCCCTCATCACGCATCACAGCTTTAACTGTGTGCCATAATTTCTGAATATCTGAATCTTGCTAGATTGTCAGGGAAGGAATTTATGACACGGCTTTGTGTATAAAATACACAGAAGAAATGAGGAAAACACCACCTGGATAGCAAATGATAGTCCAGATAAAGTGGCTAGTCGATTAAACACTTTAAAGTTTAGGTGATTGGTGGGGATTTTAGGGTGGAGAGGAGCCTGACAGTCTGGATGAAGAAGCTGATACCCTATCAGAACAGGTCTGGATGCTGTGATACTTTTTACAGGGGATAGAGTCCATTGGAGGGGTTATCTGCTGTACTCGAGGCTGTGTGAATGCAGGTTTGCTGTAATTACCCTGCGTGGAAGAGACAAACCACAATATGTTTTCAGCCATTTTCACTAGATCCCGAAGTCTTGTGATCTGAATCTCTATAATTCCCTTATCAGGCAGTAACACTATAAGTTGTCGAGAATCCGGGTTTTCTATCATAACATTAAAGAATGCGCAGTTACAGGAACTGGTGCAGAACATTTGCCGACATGCCGCAATACCGGCAAATCTACACTACAACTTTAAGAGCCGTCATTTCGGCTCTACACGACTGCGCCTCGCTCCTGAAAGGCGATACCACTTTGACACAAAATGGCTCCACACAGGACACAGTTTCCAGCCTGAAACGAAAGTACATTCTGAGCTATCGAAACAAAAACAATATCCTTACCTGTTCCTCCTTTACGAAGGCGCTGGTGGTAGAACTCTGGCGGTTTTTATTTTTGGACTTTTTAAAGTATGTAATACGTTTTCTGCTATCCCAAGCAGACACCGGAATTCAAGGCAGTCACATATGTAAGCAGCTGTAAGGTAAAATAAGGTAAACTCTACTCGGCAATTATTGATAAACTTGCTTTCATATTCCTGGTTTAATATCTGCTGTATATTAAGAAAGTATATCGCATATATATTTAACAACTTACTTTTTTGTAACGGTGTTTCAACTCCTTGGTTCAACAACCAAAGTTTGGTGTGTCTACTTTTATGTTACATTATTTTTTTTACTGACTTTGTCGTTGTACGCGCCGTTTGCTACGGCGCTGATTGCTATAATACATTTATATAAATACGCATGTATGAATGTTTTTAGTTCATATATTATAATAAATTCAACATAAGATAAAGAATCGCTTTCAGCAGGCGGGGTACGGTTGTTACATGTATTCCAGGAAATACTTGCTGATTAAAAACGTCCATAGCTGTGCACTTTTCTGTTGCGCTGCGCATGATCTGTCATTCATCTGTAGGTCGTATTCATATGTTGCCAGTTTATTGGGATCAGCTCCTTGTTAATGCAAACACCCTGATCCTCCAAACAGCAGTTATGTAGCCGCATCTTAATACATGCCGCTCCAAGGCAGGCTGAGTATGTTCACTGACTGCTCAGCGAAACATTGAAACCTCTCAAAAGCTTGACCGAACGTAGTGTGATTGCTGGTGCCGGATGTGGTCATTCCAACATCTCAGGAAGTGCCAGCTTCCTGGGATTTTTACAGATTACAGTGTCTGGAGTTTATAGAGAATGGTGTGATGAAGAAAAGGAATTTATGTCAGCAAAAGCAAGTTATTAATGAGAGGCTCCTTAAAGCAAACAGGAAGGCCGTAAATGTTAAAATAACCAGCTTGGTATAGCTTTTGTGTGAAGAATTACCTCTCTCAATACACATTTGCCCAAATTTTTCTGGAGACAGCGTGGGTCCTATACTGTCTAGGTGTATGGCCTTTGGATATAGTTTTTAGGTACTGCTCCTGATACTGGCTAGTTAGTGTTTATGCGACAGCGACACTTAGACCACTGCTTTGTATCCCCAGCGATGACAGACATCTCCAAACGGCTGGAGGAAATCCGGAGCAGGGCGGAGACTTCCCTCTCATCCAAGGGGTCTGCTCAGGAGGTGAAGGATGACGTCCAGGCCATGGCCAACATGCCCATCCCGCTGTCTGCCAAATACTGCCATATTCCTGCAGAGATCATGGTGAGGGAGAACAGCGCTGGGGACTCCTGGCAGGAGGTAAGTTGTCTGTGAAAAACCAGTGGAGCTTGATCGCACCTGTTCTTCAGTGATGCAGAGGATGAATAGGGATAACTTAGGTATGATGTTACTCTGACCTGCTCACTCTTCTGGTCTTCTTGCTTAGCATCCACTCTTCTCATTCAGTTTTTTTCCCCCCCTTTTGGTGTTTCTCCTATCAGAGTGTCACCTCCTTGGGGAAGCTCTTCACGGCCCTGAGCATCCTGGAGAAGTACGGCCTCAACCTGACCAGCCCGACCAGGCCCAAGTACTGGCGTAGCGTCAAGTTCAACAACCCCGTCTTCAGGGCCACCGTGGGCTCTATCAAGGTAAGGCGCCCTATGATGGCCCCTTGCAGTGATGGCCCAATTCACTTCTTGTCTTTTGTCATCCATTTAATAAACATTGATGGTAGAACTTGGCGGAGGCAGGGGCCATAGGAACCAGGGGTGATGGGGGGCATGGGTACCCCCTAGCATTTAAGTAACTTCATTTGATCCCAAAAAAACCCTTTATATTTACATGCTTCATCAGGGTGGAAAAAAGGTGCTCCATCTCTTTGGATACTCCAGCGAGCAGCCGGATGGGCTTTCGTTCCCTGAAGACGTCACAGATCCAAATGTGAAGGAGGTCGCCGCCTTGACTCTGGAAGTGATGTCCCTGCGACTGGAACTGGAGATGCTGATAAAGGTCGAGGCTGCTCTGCTGTCTTGTGACCTTCCGGCAGATATGCTCTGATTTGGTCATGGGTTGCAGAATAATTAATAGATGGATGAACGGAGAATTTTCAGCGGTCGCTCATGTTACAGCTGCGTGCCCATTACTGTAGGACAGGGCTATTCAACTCACGGTCCTCGAGGGCCGAGCACTGCTGGTTTTGGCAGCTTTCCTTTACCTGAGAGCCAGCTGTGAAGCCTCTGGCCAATTAGAGCCAGAAATGATTAAACTAACTACCTGGGAGACTTGAAAACAAGGCCTGGATTTGGGATCGAGGGCCAGATTCGAATAGGGGGGCTGTAGGATTTCCACAGCATCGCAAGTGCACGCACATCCACTTTGCATCTTATTCCATTAAGTATCTCATTAACTCTATTAAACTTTTCATTTCAGAATACTCACTGCAGTCCAGAGATCTTTAAGGCTATAATTCCTTCGCTCAAGGGTGCAGAGGATGTGCACGAACAGGTAAATGACTGTTTACGGCTCTGTGCTGCTTAAAAGACATTCTGTCTTCGCGTGTAGTTTTCGTAGGTAATATAGTGGCACATTTGTGCAGATAATCAAGTTAAATGTCCTCCACACTTCACTCATGCCCAGTCCAAATTATGCTCAAATTTGCGGTTATTTGTTTAAAGGTAAAACTTGAACCCAGAGCTACCGCCCTCGGGGGAGGCTGACTATGCACTCGTCATAAGGCGGACCAGTTTAATGGGAACCTTGCCGATTTTACAGAAGTGGCCCCCTTCAGACACCACGTCCCTTCCCGGCGTCGGGGACATGCCTGATGGGATGCCACAGCCGCAGTCCCCCACTCCCCCGGCCAGGCGAACCCCGAGTCTTGGAAGCGCACCCAGTCCTGGGCCACCGAGTGCAGCAGAGACAGGTAAGATCCTCTCCTCTCAGTCACCGGCTTCACGGCGTACTCCACTCGCCTCACAGGACCGCGCACGTAGGTGTGATTACTTCGCTGTTTGGAGAAGGTCAGATAACATTGTTAGGATAGAATTAAAGATTTTTTTTTAAATGTTTTGTTTGTGATAGGTGACGAGTTTATCGTTATCCTACAATTCTCAGTCTCTCTCTCTTTCTCTCGCTCTCTCTCTCTCTCCCTGTGTAAGTAGGGGGATGTAACCTGTGTGGTAACACTCCCACAGTCATGTGTGGGGCCTGTTCCTCCATTAAATTCTGCAACAACTGTGACCTGGTCTACCACCGCCACCCTGACAGAGCCAGTCACATACGGGAGCGCCTGCAGGCTCCTGTCCTCGGTAAGCCAAAGGCGGGGGGCAGGACGTGCGATTGTCCTGGGAGGAAAAGGCTTTCTATGTGACTAATCAGGTTTCTCGTTCTGCGCCGTGCTTGAAATTTCTGTCGCCTGCCTTCCCCGCAGATAACTGCACCATCTGCGGCAGCTTCCCCGTCTGGGCCCACTGCCCCACTTGCAGGCAGAGGCAGTGCGAGTCCTGCGACAAGCTGTATCATTCGCACCCGGAGCGCAGGGGCCACAACAGGATTCCAGTGACGGCTCCGCCGAAAAGCATGAGGTAGGGAAGGGGATAAAGGTCCAGCTGGAAGTGCACTGAGACGAAGAGCGCTGCTACCACGAGAGCATGCGCATTTTATATCGTCTATTCATTAGCTATATCTCAGTCACAGTCAATCAATTTCTCAGTCAATCTCAATCAATTCCTCTTCCCGCAGACCCTCGCTATCTTCATGGGAGTGCACTTATTGCACAACAGTGAATGAGGTTCAGACGGTGCTGTGTGGGACCTGTGACCGACCCAGGCTAGCCTCTGCTGCCTCCACTGTCCAGGAGGACTCACTACAGGCTTCCATCGTCTCAGGTCAGCGGCTTTAGTTTGACTCAAAGGCCAACTGAATCAATTCAGTTCAGCTCAGGTATCAACCTGGCTGAAAAGTGCTGGAATGACTAGCATGAATGACAGAGACTGTGGTATGCAAAGTCTCCCATCTGCCTCCCTCCCCCAGAGTGGCAGTGTAAAAGCTGCACGGTGATGAACTCCAGCAGCAGTGTGCTTTGTACGGTGTGTGAGCGCCCCCGCTTGGCCACACGTCCACCTGTGACGACAGCAACCACAAAAAGTCTGGGAACCACAGACACACAAGTAATTATCGGCCACATCGAATTTATCCGCCCGTGTTGTCTTTTGATTACAGCCTGTAGATCAAGTAGTCTGTAGTCTTCCTCAAGGCAGCCCTCGGAGATCCTCAGACATTTTTGCTCCCTCTCAGCTCTCAGCACAGCTAAATATAACAATCAAGAACAAATCAAAAAATCAAGAACAGTGAGCACCTGGTGCAGGTGTGCTGGCAGCAGGGAAGGGGCAAAGATGTGGACTGTCTGGGAGTCGCTAAGGACCAGGTCGAGAAACACTGATGTGGAGCATAAGTTCATGTCTTCTCAGTTCAGTGCTGGTTCATGGTCAGCCTAGCTTAGCTCTGACAGGTCCAGAACAGATTATTGAGCAAGTGGCACGGTGATCATCTTCTCCTCTCCACCCTGTCTTTAGTGGATGTGTCAGTTCTGCACCTACGCCAACTCCAAGCCCGCCGAGGCATGCGAGATGTGCAGTCTGCCCCGTACGGGCCAGGCGCCCAAGACCCCCACAGTCCCCATGCTTGGCGCACGGCTGAATGCGCTCTCCCTCAAGACTCCGGCCCCGTCCGTAGGAAACTCCGACTTGAAGAGGCAGAAGCAGATGAGGGACGAGGGCCTGAAGCTGATCCAGGAGATTCGAGTGGGTGGAACTTATGAAATCTCACTGAACTTCCATCTCACAGGTTATCAGTGGTCCACCCGTGCAATCCCTGGGTACATTAATGGGTAGTGGACAGACATTAGCGCAGCAACCCTTCAGCACCACCTCTGGTTGTTGGTGGTAATGCAGTGTTATGTTACGTTATCTGTGGTGAGAATGGTTGCAGCCAGCCTGCGTTTTCATGCTTGTCGTTTTATTGCAAGTTGTTAACAGCTACCAGTGATGCAAACAAATGTAAGGCTATTGGTCATTCCGATTTCAGCACAAATTAAGCTCGTGCTCTGTTTACATTGGATGCTCGTAGCTTTGACTGTAGAACCCGTTCATGAAAACGGATGGATGGAAATACTAACAGTTCGCCTGCCTCCCTGCCACCGTGTTTCCGGCTCCTTCTCGCAGGAGGGAGAGAGGAGAGGGGTGACCCCCGAGGAGGTGTACGCCGCTGTGTGTGTCTCCGGGGGCAGCAGCGTGAAGCCCTGCGACTGGCTGCACTCGGAGCTGCCCCACCTGCTCGACGAGATCTGCGCCATGGCCGCCTCCGTCCAGCGGGACCCGGGCGACCCCAGCGTGCGGCTGTCCCGGGCCGAAGCCAAGCGCGCGTGGTTGACGGCGGGCGGCGACGCCGAGAAGGCCGTCACCCAGGTGCTGAGGAACAGGCGGGCCAAGGTGAGAGGGAGAGGAGGAAAGCTCGAGATGCCAGTGCTCCCGTTTCTGCGCGTTTAACGGGAATTTCCGCTAGGTTCAGCCACCCACTCACCCTTTCTCCAGATGGAGGAGCTCTTCTCTCTAGGGTTCAGGGAGGCAGACAAGTGTGAGGAGGCGCTGAGGATGAGCGGAGGGGAGGTGCATGGGGCCCTGTCCTTCCTGCAGCGTCCCCTACTGGAGGAATTCCACAAGCGCGTGTGGAGCGACCTGCCTGAGCCCACGATCGACATCAATGACCCCGACAGACAGGTGCTGGACCGCAGGGGAGGGCCTGATCCCCCAAGTCCGTCAGCCTAGCAGCCAGTCTGATCGTTTTTCCCTCTCTCGATTCCCCCCGGCCCTCAGCGGATGTGCCGGCGGCTGCTGGCTCTGTACGGCCTGCCGAGCTGGGGGCGCTGTGAGCTGGCGCTGTCCCTACTGCAGGAGCCCGACATCCAGTACTCCCTGGAGGACGTGGTGCAGGCTGTCCGTGAGTCACATGACCGTGACTTCATCCGCCGGGTCCTCGCCAAGGAGTGCCCATGCTGCCTGTCTGTATTCCCCCACAACAAGGTACCACCACCTGTCCATGTGTCTGAAGGGGGCCACGGGATGTATTACTAAACTGATCATCAAGGAAAATTTAAAGCTAGTAACGTTACGCAACACGAATCTCTACCTATGGCTGTTAACCATAGAGCTCACCTAAATGGAATCGATAAAAGTGCACTGATATAGTTGCATACATCGTAATTTAATGTGCGATCAATTCAGTACATTTGTAATGTATCTCTCAGCTGGTAAGTGTCAGTTCTGAACAAGCCTCACCTCCCCCTCTGTCTGTATGTCTCAGATGCGGTCACTGACCTCCTGTGAATGCTCCTCACCTCCCCCTCTGTCTGTGTGTCTCAGATGCGGTCACTGACCTCCTGTGAATGCTCCTCACCTCCCCCTCTGTCTGTTTGTCTCAGATGCGGTCACTGACCTCCTGTGAATGCTCCGTGTGCTGTGAATGCTTCAAGCAGCACTTCACCATCACAGTGCGAGACAAACACATCAGAGAGATGGTTTGTCCCGTGTGTGGAGGTCCGGATATCAATGACCCCGAGCATCTCAACACCTACTTCTCCACTCTGGATATCCAGGTACATGGACAGGGTGTATAGTTACACCCGGACAGGTACATCTTGATGACTTTGCGGCAATAAATGCACAAACTGACCTGCATCATGCCTTCCCCAACGCATGTTTTCCTGCACGCTTAGCTGCGTGATTGTCTGGAGCCCGAGGTGTACGAGCTCTTCCACAAGAAACTGATAGAGCACTCCCTCATCCAGGACCCCAAATTCCTGTGGTGCAGCCATGTGAGTGGAGCTTAGCACCGACACCCGCCACTTAGCACCGACACCTGCCATTCCATCTATGTAAGAATGATTCAGTGACCCTAATGTAGGTGGGGCTATGGGGTGGGTGTGGTCAATGGGGAAGCAGAGGAAGGAAATAGGCCCTCTGAAATCATGATGCTATAGACCCTCTGAAATCATGATGCTATAGACCCTCTGAAATCATGATGCTATACATTACTTTCTAGACGTACAGTATTATGAAAAAGTCTTTGGCAGTCTAAGAAAATGACAATTAAATGATCTTCCTGTCGATGTAACAACGACATAATGTCTGTCAAACGGGTCAGCTTGGTCACTTGTAACCCTCTCCTAAAATCTCCCCAGTACTTCCAGCACTCGACCACTGGCATATCTCATATGGCTAATCAATACTTAATTTACTCTTTCAATTAATAAAATTAATTAAGTGAGCTATATTTGCTTACTGATACATTAAACGAACACATGGAATGGCTGGGGTGCCTGTGAGGAGAGGTTAGGGAACCAAAGTGGGGTTCATCTAGTAAGTTTTTGGAAAAGAGAAGAAATTCTTACTCATTTTTGTTATGTTACTTATAGTTTGCATGTGTTCAAATGCTACATTGTGCTTTTGTTCTGGGCACGTATACACTTACTACCCAGATAACAACCTTTAAACATTTCCTTTGGCTGGCTAAGACACAGTACTGTATATCTCAGGCTTGCTGCACAGATGACAGGCAGATACATCAGTGAGACCTCAATAAAAATGTGGCTTATCCTCCTCCAATCAACACTCATGTTTCTCTGGCTCCTATGGTTGCTAAGCACTGTCTGTCTCCTTGCTAGTGCTCCTATGGATTCATCTATGATGGAGAACAAGCCAAAGTCACCTGCCTCCAGTGCAAGAATAGCTTCTGCGCACAGTGCAAGAAAGCTGTGAGCACGTCGCCGGAATCACAGCCACTCTGAGTGATAAAGTCAATATCTCTGTCTGGGGCAATGTAGAGCTCCTGTAGTTCAACAAGTAGGGTGGTGTGCTACACCACAAGGGTTGTGGGTTCGAATCTCAGGGAGCACACATGATTTGTAATGAATTGTCAGCCCTGCTATAACATCAGTTCAGTTAAAAGTTTGCAGCTTATCGGTCTGAATATTTGACTGGTACAGCATACTAGTTTCCTTACCCATCATGCTCTCTGCCACCTGTCTCTCTGTGCCCCTCGACCCCCCACAGTGGGAGGCCCAACACGCCGGTCTCTCTTGTGAGCAGTTCCAGGCCTGGAAGCGAGAGAACGACCCCGAATACCAGAAGCAGGGCCTGGCCGGTTATCTCCGTGACAACGGCATCAGTGAGTCCCTTTGACACGCACACACACGTGCATGCAGTGTGTTCCGATCACGGTTTGAGTTTCCAATGCCTCGCAGCATCAGCGAAAATGCAGACCGCTTTACCCACGGTGCATCTCTTCCTTTTAATGACCATAATAATTATAACCATTTTATTAAACACGGTGTCTCTTTAACAACACAAATTAACTGTAAAAGCTCACTCCGTCTTTGCTTGGATGGAATTACAGAACAGTGTTCGTCAATCCAGTCCTCAGGGAGCCCCTGACAGTCTACATTTTTGGTCCTTCCCAACTCCCAGCATACCTGAACCAAGCGATCAAAAATGAACCAAACGATCAAGGACGAACCAAAACCCCAAGAGCGCCGCACACTTGGTACAGATGACCTGGTACAGATAATCTGGTACAGATAACCTGGTACAGGTGTGCTGGGAGCTGTGGAGGGAGCAAAGATGCAGACTGTTTGGGTGCTTCCCTGGGACTGGGAAGTGGCTGGGAAACACTGTTTCAGAAATAGAGTGGAAAGCATCATTAAGCAGAACGAGCTCGAGGTTCATTCTCTCTCTGTCTCAGCTTGCCCCCACTGCCGGTTCCAGTACGCCCTGACCAAGGGAGGCTGCATGCACTTCACCTGCTCCCAGTGCCGCTACCAGTTCTGCAGTGGCTGCAACAACCCCTTCCACACCGTAAGTGGCCGGGGAAGCCGTGGTGGAATCACTGCGTGTCAGGAAAACGTCTGCAGCTGCTGGTGGTATTTGTTACAATAGGTGGGCACTTGTAGCAGTTTGCGAGCGACAGTACTGTTTACAAGCTGGACAGTGAGCCACATTTAACTGTTTACTGACGTCGGATCATGTGACTTTATACTGTAACACCCCCTACAGACTTGCTCTGTGGCCCAGTGCAGCGTGTCGGGGCTCCATGCCCATCATCCCCGGGACTGCCTCTTCTACCTGAGGGACTGGGACCCAGTCCAGCTGCAGGCTCTGCTTCAGGTACAGTGCAGTGCGTCACACTGTGCAGTGACCAGCATGCACAGTGCAGTCATCCGCCGACCTGATCCTGTCCAGGAATACCCGATCGCACTTACAACCCACCAGGGCTGAGAGTTGATGTGGTGGGTGTTAGAGGATGTAATTTACCATGTCATATAGCCCCCCCATTGTATAAATATTTGCTGCTTGGCAGCAATTTTCCAGGCTGTTCTTTGTTGCCGGGCCATCCCTGGAGCCGCCACTGCAGAGGAATAGTTAAATGTGTGTAATATTATGTTACACAGTATATTTAACCTCTCGCCTATTTTGAGCAAGATACGCCTTGACGAAACCCAGACGTAAGCTGATGTATATCTGTACTGTGTAAATGTCTTAAATCATCAAAGGAAATGTTTAAGTTAATTATCTGGGTAGTAAGCATATATGTGCTCAGAACAAAAAATAAAATCGACATTAAGAGTGACGCAATAATTTTTCCTGTTCTCCGAAAAGTCGTTGGATGGCTAGATGAACACCACTTCAGTTCCCAAACCTCTCCTCAGGGGCACCCCAGCCGTTCCATGGATCTGATCACTAAATTAATGAATGAAATTCCTGTAAAGGGTCAGTGAGGTATCGATTCACCAAACAAGGTGGGGTAGTGCAAAATACGTGTGTGTTGGACGGTCGCTGCTAATACTAGGGTGACTTTAGGAGAGGTTTTGCAGTGGCTAAGCTGACAAACTTTGACAGACATAATGAAATAGTTTTCATTAGTTTTCATCAGCTGCTCATTTGCGCCTGTCTTCCCGTATGGCTTTGCAGAAAAATGGCGTGGAGTTCAACACGGACCCCCCCCAGGGAGCACAGCCAGGTAATATTAGCCGCCTACACAGCGTATCATGCTAGAAAAAAAACACACACACATACAGACAAGGGCCCAGCAGCGACATCATTCAGGGACCCGGCAGTGACATCACTCAGTGGCCCGGCAGTGACATCACTCAGGGGCCCGGCAGCGACATCACTCAGGGTCCCGGCAGTGACATCACTCAGGGGTTCAGCAGTGACATCACTCAGGGGCCCGGCAACGACATCACTCGGGGTCCCGGGAGTGACATCACTCTGCCGGCTCTGGGCTTTGAACCGGTGACCTTAGAACTGGTGCTGCACACTGCCACACAGTATTGTGCTACACAAATGGCATATAATACGACACAAATAGTATAGACCAGTGTTTCTCAACCCAGTCCCTGGGACCCCCCTCCCCCCCAAAACAATCCATATCTTTGCTCCCTCAAAGCTCCTAGCCAATCAAGAGCTCCGAATTCCTGGTGCAGGTACGATGGGAGCTGTCTGGGTCTCCGTGACGACTGGGTTGAGGAACACCGGCATAGTGTGTACTACAGAGCCTGGAGTACTGAAGGGGGCTCTGCCTTTGCCCTTGGCGCCGCCCACCTCACATCCACCTCATGTTTGCTCTCCCTCCTTAGGGCAGTGTGGCGTTATGGAGCAGAAGGACGAGGGGGGGCAGCAGCGCGACCTGCCCTGTGGGGTCCAATGTCAGGCAGGACACGCGGGGCTCTGCGAGTGAGTGATGTCACCATGACTCTTTCTGTCAGGCCGCTCAGCTTTCTCAGACTATTAATAGCACAAATGTTTTGGTGTCTACGCTCCAGGAAGCACTACAAAGAATACCTGGTCAGTCTCATCAATGGCCATTCCCTTGACCCCGCCCCCCTGTTCGAAAACAATGACATTGTGGTGGCTTGTCGGCGATACCAAGTTGATGATCGGCGGGGGGAGGTGGAAGACGACAATACTTATTTTGCCCGACTGCTGAAGGTATAACATTACGGTCTGATTGATTGTCATATGTGTATGTGAATCTGTGTGTGTGTGTGTGTGTGTGTGTGTGTGTCTGTGGGTGTCTGTGTGGAGTATGTTTATATTACATAGTGGGGACCAAATGTTCCCCACAATGTAATAAAAACCTGTTATTTTTAAGTTGTGGGGACCATTTTTCAGGTCCCTACAGAAATCTGTGAATGCAATCAAAACACTAAAAATGCTAAAAGTCTCGTATTTTATTTGTTTACTTATGGTTAAGATTAGGGCTGGGTAGGGGTTAAGGTCATCATGTTTGGATTAGTGTTTTCCCCATATAAATGAATGGAGAGTCCCCACAAAGATATATTCACAAGCCTGTGTG
>JAODLC010000085.1:19917304-19945556 GCA_026781145.1 Hippopotamyrus pictus | reverse complement strand
ACCCCTGTCCTTGAGGACCACTCTGCCTACCTAAATCTTTGGGTAATAAAAGTTGGAGTGCTAGCCTCCCTTGTTATGTGTGTGTGTGTGTGTGTTTATGTGTGTAACCCCCCTTTGGTGCCTCTTGTACCAGGTTCGGCCTTGTCCCAGGCCACCTGGAATTTAAGCCCTGTTATATGTGCATGTGTGATCCTACAATGCAAACCCCATGATGACACGGGGAGAACATGCAAACCCCATGATGACACTGGGAGAACATGCAAACCCCACATACATGGAGCCACGGCAGAGACTCAAACGCTGGTTAGCAGTGTTAACCACTGCACCACCCAGATAAGCACCTCTAACACAAAATAAGTATAGCAAGCAGTTTTCATGTTTATATATTTTTGTTTAAAAATGTGCAAAATGCTGTGATATAAGCACCTGTGAGAATCCAAATAGTATTTGCAATTTCCAAAACATTGTAATTCAAAGCAGCCATCTGCAAATGTTTTCACAATCAACATTTCACAATTTCTTCTGGTGTAGCAGCAGATCTCCATCATGATCTCCAAACTGTATCTGACAGTGTGTGAGGAGCAGGAGAGAGATCTCTACTCAGTACCACTGTAATGAGTGACACTCACCTGTGAGCCCAGCAATGAGAAGAAACAGGAGCATCAGAGGATCCATACGTGTGTGTCACTGAGCCCAGATCTGTGGAGACTGACACTCACTTCCTCATCCTCTGCACCTTCACTGTTTCTGTCATTTCTATTCTCACACACAGCTGTCAGAGTGAAGGGGGAGTGGACACTTTACACAGGAAGTGACAAAACTACAAAGCTGAATGTTTAGTACTTCAGTAAGTAATTTCATTATTACTCAAAACAGCATGACTCATTAAAATAAAAATATCAGCAGGAGTAAAGATGACTTCATGAAATACAGTTAATATATATTAATATTGGCCCTCCATCCATCTATCGATCTTCTATACCCGCTTGTCCTGTGCAGGGTTGTCGGGATCCAGAGCCTATCATGGAAGCTATGGGCGTAAGGCAGGGAATAACCCAGGACGGGGCACCAACCCCTCACAGGGCAAACACACCATTCATACACACATGCACACCTACGGGCAATATGGTAACTCCAATTCACCTCAGCATGTTTGTGGACTGTAGGGAGAAACCAGAGAACCTGGAAGAAACCCCATGATGACACGGGGAGAACATGCAAGTGCAGGTGGAAAATTAAAAAAATGTACGTCTTCAGCTTGCTTGGTCTCCTCTATCATTCATGTGACTCACAGATGTTTTCTGCAAATACAAAAATAAACAGTGAAGTGAAGACCAGAGAGTGAGAGACACTGTAAAACACTGCAGTGTGGGCCAGTACATACTGTCAGAGGCTATTGTTACGGCCCTGCCTTGTAGCAGCATGGCTGGCCGCTGTTTGCTAACTCATGTGACCTTTAATGCATTTCCCTAATTGGCTGATGGTGCCTGATGGAGTACAGCTGGGGAGGAGCCTTTATCAGCCTTGCAGACTGCAGCCTGCGGTCAGCTCCCTTGTTCCTTCTGCACTGTTTCTTGTTCCAGGCATCTGTTTTATTGTTAGACTGCGGGCAAAGATTTTAGCGGGTGTCTCTAACTTTGCTCTGCATTGCATACATGCACACCACTTTTAACTTCCTCATTTTTCTCATGCACATAGTATAAAACAGCTAAATCATTAACATGATGCAGAAGTTATTCTCAGACAGACACTTAATCTGAAAAGCATTGTCACACAGGATGTGAGGGTGAGACTCTACAGAAACACTGTGTGCTGCATACAGGGGGTCTGACCTCAGGCCTTTGTTTCAGTCTTTATTATGTTTTATACAGTTTAAGCATCACTGCAGTAGGTCCTTTTAATCTCTGTGGATCAGTAGGAAACAAGAAGCCAATTAGGAAGGTACAGTGGTACCTCAGTTCTCGAACTCATTAGAACTCAAATTTCTTAAAAGTCGAAACAACCAGTTTGAAAAAAATTACCTAGAGCTTGATCTGAATCTCAGAAATCAAACCGTGAACGCCGACCTAAGATAACATGTACGCGCAGGGAAATGAGTCACGCAGCACGTCTCTCAGTGGAAACAAAGGGTTATGCTTCAGTCTCAGCCTCGCATTCGCTGTGATAGCATCGTGCATGTTTACACTAGCGGAATACATATATTTAGACAGTAAAAATATTTAGAAACTGATATACAATAATAATTACTGTTACTGTCTAATAAAACACATTTAAAAATAAAGATTTCTTAATTATTTTAATATTAATAATAAACCATTAATACATTTAATTATAATAAAATTGTCGTGCCCAGCGGCGGCGGACAGACAAAGATGCAGACGTCAGGGTATCGGGGAATACGGGGTTTAATTATAGGTAATGCAGGCAAAACAGACGGACAATACAATGACCGGACTGGGGAAACAAACTGAAACGCGGATGAAATACAAAGGACTAATGACAACAACCAGAAACAGCTGATTACATGGAGATTCCACACGGGGTTAACGAGGGGGCGTGGCACACGGAAGGAGCGGACGATCGGGGCAAGACACATTGTTTGGATACATTTATTTTCTTACTTTACAAATTACTGTTTTGACAAATGTGCTTAGATGTGTTTAGTACAGTATATGCTTTTCTTGTTTTATCCGGTTCATTTTGTGTTTAAATGCTAAAAAAAAAAACACATTTAGGTGTAATTTTTTTGGGGCCAGGAACCGATTAATTGGTTTTCCATTATTTCTTATGGGGAAAATTCGATCACAACTCAAACTTTTTAGGATTCGATCCAAAGTTCTGAACGGATTAAATTCGAGTTCTGATGTACCACTGTATCTCTGTAAGTCAGGGGTGGGAGCGTCCCGGGGGGGCAAAGTCAGGTGATGAGCACATTGATTCACTTCACCTGGGCCTTATCAGCAATCCTGTCAGACTGAGGGCCGTTTGTGTTTCTTTCAGCCCCAACAGACACAGATGTCTGAATCCACAGCCTGTTGTTTCATTGGAGCTTCTTATAGAATCAACTAAACGCTGGTAATAGCAGCTCCAGCCAACTGCAGACTAATTAATCTCACTTTGATTGCAGGCACAGATATGGAGGTACTGGTGTATGTGATGATTTCTGCAGACTTTGTTAATCCGGCATATATCCTGCAGGTGGAATGAATTTGACAATTCCTGTGTACTGCTGCCACATAGTGGACACAGAAAACACTGCAATCAATTTTAAAATTATGCTGCTTTTCCACTTTCACCAAGAACCGAGCCATACTCAAACCATATCGCAAAGAGACAGTTTTCCATTGCAAATTATTAGAGCTGTCCCTGACCCGTACCCGCACTGGCATGGCCTTGCTTACTAACTGGGCTGAAAGTGTGACTAAACCGAGCTAGTGGTGTCACCACAATCTGATTGGTTAAAAAGCACTTATACCGGTGATCTGCGTCGGTACGCATGGATTATCTGAAGAACAAAATACATCGTGTTGTATTGATGCATTCCCGATCACTCGGAACTACAAAAATTCCAACCTCCCACTTAAAAAAGTCCTATACAAAAGCGGAACGCAATGGGTTCATAATGCAAATTTAAACAAGCGAATGTAATTTTACTAACATTTCATGATGCACATAAAACAACAATTCTGACAGAGATGCTAACCAAAATTAGCATGTGGTAAACCATGATGAATACAGTGTGAACAATGAATAAGCTTTGGTTTTACGTCACTGTCAGCAACGCCTTTGCTGAGCCGACCCTTCTGCAGTGGAAAATCGAAGCAAGCTACAACCACGCTATAACTCGTGTCTCTTTGCGGTACGGGTTCGGTGCGGCCGAGTTCCTGTATGCCAGTGGAAAAGTGCCATTAGTCAGTCCAGGTGTCTTTACTCTGAATATAACCTTTTACCCGACATTAATCCATATCAGATGCTTGTCCATTGCAAGGCTCATAGACAGTTAAGGGCAAAAAACAAGGTTATCAATTAATTTAGTGAATTTATATTCTCCAGATATGTGTGTCTATTCATTACAAAAAGGAAGTGAAAATACAATCATCCCAGAGTAAGTGATTCTCACCTGGAGGCCAATCAGAGGATGAAGGGGAGCATCAGAGGAGCCTTATGTGTGTCTCACTGACCTCAGATCTGTGGAGACTGGTACTCACTTCTTGATTCTCCATAACTTCACTGTTTGTCTGTGACTCCTGGAGTCCAATGAAAAATCCCCCTTCTTCTCTCTGATTGGCTGATACGAGTTCTGTCCTGTGCCAGTTTTCACCACCTGACGGCCCGCGGCTCACATGACCATTTACACCAACGGCTGGCTGTGGCATGTGTGGCACTTCAAGGGCAGCCCTGCATTTGCTGAGGAGGCCGGCAACACTGATATGGGGTGTGTGCCATGGGGGGAGGGGGGATGTCTGGGAGCAGGGGAGGAAGGAGATCAGGGGAAGTGGAGGAGGAAGAGGAGGAGGAAGAGGAGTGCCCAGGGTCTATGGCAGCAGGAAACTATGTGAGAGAGACAAAGTCTAGCACCACTGAGAAACAGTGACTGATAATTAAGTGAGCTGTTCTCCCCTCCGCCTCTACTTGTGATCATGCCCCCCCCCCCTCCAATGCCCAGATCACTTCGTGCTGTATAGCTGGACCACCCTTCAACTTCAGGCAGCCTATTGGCTGGAGGGTGGAACCTGATCTGGGCTGACTTCCTGTCCCGAGGAGGTCCCTCCCTGGTGGATTTCCTGTTACTACACACCTCCATCCGCGAATTAGATTTTTTTTCCCCAGATTATTGTCCAGGTCTAAACATTTGCTGTCATACTGCTGTTAGCATGTAATTCACTGACACAAATTTGGAGGCAGAAATCCATCCTAAGAGGGTATATGAATTTATACACACAGCAGCTCATTTGTGATTATTTGTAGTATTTGATCTGACAGCAGGGATCATCCATCCATCCATCCATTTAACTGCTTATTCTGGTCAGGGTGGTGGGTATCAAGAAATTATCCAAAATTTACTGAAAGGTTTCAGTTATCTGTCTCTTCATCTTAACTACACTGAATGGTGAAGTGAGAGAGTGAGAGCTTGTCCCAGAGTAAGTGATCCTCAGCCAGAGGCCCATCAGTGAAGAAGAGCATCATGTGTGTCTCACTGAACTCAGATCTGTAAGGACTGACATAACATGGTCTTAAGTGGTAAACTGACTGCATTTATATAGCGCTTTTTACCAAAGCGCTTCACAATTATGCCTCACAGTCACCCATTTACACACACATTCACACACCGGTGGCGGAGGCTGCCATGCAAGGCGCCAACCAGCTCACTGGGAGCAATTTGGGGTTTAGTGTCTTGTTCAAGGACACTTCAATGGTGTCAGGAGGACCCGGGGCTTAAACCTGCAACCCTCTGGTTGCCGAACGGTAGCACTACCTCCTGCACCACCATCGCCCCACATGGCTTTGTCGTTTTGCTCAGATACAGCAGTCACAGTAAAGAGGGAAGGGTCACTTTATACATCACACAGGAAGTGATGCAACCACAATAATGTTTCATCCATAATGGGGGCCCTTGTTCTCAAATATATTCTGGCTTTCAAAGTTCATCAGTCATAAAAAGTCACATATCATGGGTTTAATATTGACATTGTTATATGAATGTGTTGAAATTCTGTTTAAGTACTGTGTGTTATAGTCAGATGGTGGATCTATCTGATATTCATCCATTCCTTACTGCAGAAGTGGCCAATCTTATCCGCAAAGGGCCAGTGTTTGTGCAGGTTTTCGCTGCAACTCCCTAATTAGGTCACTAATTAGAAGACTGATTGGATGAAGAGTCCTCACACCTGGGTTTGAACAGCTGACCTACAGGTTATCCCAAAAACCTGCATACACACCGGCCCTTTGTGGAAAAGATTGCCCACCCCAACCTTACTGGAATACCTGGGTCTCTCCTCTGCAACTCTTTCCTGAAGCATCAGATCCCTTTTAGAGAATCTCCTATGTGTTGCTGCCCTCTAGTGGATAAACAAAATTCTGCTACATATATCAAAATTCACACCTATGGGCAGTTTAGTAACTCCTATTCACCTCAGCATGTTTTTGGACTGTAGAGGGGTAGAGGTGTTAGACATCGGTGGTAAATTGTTTTAAATGTCCGTAAATGTGCGTGACCATTCGATTCTTCCTCATTTTTTTGGAGCAAAGACATTTGTAACAATATAGAGTTTTGGGAACCATGATCCAAAGTAATTTATATGTTAAAGTAGCTCATTTAAATCTCGCAGCCCACTGTAATGTTTTCTATTCTATTATATTGCACTGTGAAGTTTTTTTGTGTTACATCACAGTCCGAGAGGGTCACTGATTGGTGGGATCTGACAGGGAGGAGTGACCTGCAAACCACATACAATTTACTTGAAGGTTGAGAAATTTTTCAATTTTAATAAAGAACAATACAAAATGTAAAGTTAATCATCGAATTACCATCTGTTAAATCAAAACAATGACCAGTATACATGAATTATCTATTTAATAATTAATAAGCAATGAAATTTGATGCAATTTTATGTTCAGTAATTAAGAAACCAATATTAAACTGTGACCAGCAGATGGCAGTAAAGCGCTTGTGAAGAAGAGGCCATCAGCGGTACAAAGAACTGTCCTACAATCCTACACTGCAGATCAACCTCTCTGTTTTTAACTGACTCTCATGGTATTAGTAAGACTGAGCAGGGCCACGTGAGAGAGGCCTCACTGCAGTTAGCATAATCATTAATTTTACAGCTCTTCTGATGCATTCTGCTCCACAAAGGTCAGCTTCCTCTGAGCCTGAGAGATTCATGCACAAATAAATGGCTTCTGTATAAATTGAAACACTCCTGATATATATAAAGGCATTTCAAACAAACCAGCATCGCCTCATTGTTACACTGAAGACTTTATTTACTCTGTCATCCCTGATCAGGACAGGCCTCCCATCCAAACTGACAGAATTCACTGATGCACAGGAGCCCCCGATCTTACACCACAGCTTCTGACCATAGTCATTTCTATAGCGACACTGAACACTGACATTGTCTCCCACCACACCCGTCACCTCCTGTTTGTCCACTAAGAGCCATGGGGAACCTGAACACACAGATTAGGAACAAACATTGTGATTTTTACACAGTTCAAAATAAAATATATTATGCATAAAATATGAGCCAGTTAAATGTTTATATTAATGTTACCATATTTTTTATAAACATCTAAAACTAAACAAAAGGACAGAGAGCTGGGGGCCGGATATCGAAACCACAAGCCTGGAGGTGTGAGGCCCCCACGCTGCCCCCAGTCTCTACCAGCTAGTGGTTAACTAGCTCCCCAAACCTGCTGCAGAGTGAAAGACAACCAGGTCTAGTCTCAACCCCTAATGCTGATCCTGACCCCAGATAAACAGAGACCTGCTGCAGTAGCAAATGAAGCTGGGTGATTAGAGCCCTCTGACTGTACACACAGAAATGACTGATGGCATCCTGTTTGTCTGCTCACATAACCACAGGTGCTGCTGAAATGACCCCAGTAAGATCAATCGCAGGCCTCACACAAAACCAAAGGATACAAGAGACACGGACAGTTTATCTGCATTTTATCTGAGTCTTTCTACTGCTTAAACACTAAATGAGAGAGATGACAGTATCACACAGTATTGTTGAGCCAGAGGCAACTGCATGTCCCAGAATGCCTTGCGAGTGCATGTATATGGCCCCTGTTTGTATTTGTTAGTGTAAATACTTGTTGTGCCGTGTATCCAGTTGTCGAGTTTGCCTTTAACCTTAGATGTACTCGGGTCTTGCCTGATCCTCGCGTGTCTTAGCCATTGTGTTAATACCCACCGTGTGTGTGCCTTACCGTCCTTAGTGTGACTTCCCTGTCTTTCCTTACCATTCATGGTCTTGCTGTGTTGTTGTTGTTGTGTGTGTGTGTGGTTCTTTTATGGATTGTGAATAAAAAGCAGTTTCGTGTGAATCCGTGTTAATTCACCGCCACAGTGTCTTGGTCGGCCCAGTGTCACAGTATATTTAACTATTAGTTTATTCATGGTACATCTGTAAGAATGTGAAAAATATTTCCAATATCCAAGACAAAGATGTTTTTACCTAAGACCACCATCATTTTACAATTGACATCATGATCTTCAAACTGTACCTGACAGTGTGTGGAGGAGCAGGAGAGAGATCTCTACTCAGTACCACTGTAATGAGAGACACTCACCTGTGAGCCCAGCAATGAGAAGAAACAGGAGCATCAGAGGATCCATACGTGTGTGTGTCACTGATCCCAGATCTGTGGAGACTGACACTCACTTCCCCATGTGCTAATATGCAGAAGCTGAAGCGAGAGGGAAGTAACAAAACCACTGGCTTTTCACTGCCCTAGCAACACATCCTGAAGCCATGGTTTCCACATGGAGCATAAAGCATGTTTCAGTGAAGCCAAAGTGAAAGACAAACACTGCTTATCCTGGTCTGGGGTACAGGGGGACCTGAAGTCTGTCCCAGGGCAGAGGGACGGGGTGCACCGAGGACAGCGTGCCAGGCCGTCACTGGGCACACACACACACATAATCAAATACTGATGGAAATTTAGAGAGTAGCCTAACTATTTGGACTGTATGAGCATAATCATGTAACACATGATCATGGGGCTATGGCTTTCACTATAGACCTAGGCTATGGTGAAAACCAGTTATGGTGTTTTTTCGTACTTGATTTTAGTAAAAGGGTCACTCATGTATTTCGGTTTCTTGACACATGGCTTCAGAGTCTATTTCAAGCAGACCCTCAGATCAAGAAATGAAACTGATGAGGAATTGATTGAATCATATGCAGACATCTGAATAAACAGGGAAAGCCTGGAGAATTACAGTGCAGGGCATCACTTTGTCCGAGAGAGTGCCTGTTACCACATCCACAACAGGTAAAACACCAACGTCTGAAATTATCACGGAAAAGCACTAAACAAATACAGAAAACCAGTATTTATATGTGTTTACATGACCTTAGTGACCATAAACTTGGCATTGCAGTCATTTCATACATGGTTTGAATAAATAAAAGCAAAACTTTTATGACAGTAATGTAAACACAGAAACTTACAATTTATAACTCCAATACGTAAGTAATAGTGATCCAAGCTTGTATGGCACCCTGGGTAACCCCCCCTTCATTTAGCACTCGAGCATCAATACACCCGCCCCCCCAAATTCACCTTGGTGGCATATTATTCGGAACGTCTTAGGACACCAGAAAAAAATGCAACGATATGTCTGTGAAATTGTGTATTTACAGTATTATTTGGTGGCATTAGTTAGAGGTGCATTATTTGATAGATTTCCCTGCTCCGCCCACCTCGGGCTTCCCTGGGATCAGACCCACCCCTCCCTTTCTCATGCTTCTGTCAAACTCACAAACTACAACCAGGGGGGCAACTCCGACAATGTCAATGACCCACATGCTGCAATGATACTGTGACGCGCAGAATAGCTCGACATAACATGCCCTTGTATTGAAAGCCTTTTAAAAAAATAAAACCTCATGCTGCAAACTACACAACGACAACAACACACCACTTCCTCTACTTCAACCACAGCCCATCTACCTGACTCCCTTAACCACCACAACAAGCCGTGGTGGGTACACCATTACATTAACATTCACAAACATAAGCACCACACATGACATTACATGTAAGAAACACACGACACACGCAACAGGACATAGTCATAAACAGAGACATGTGGAGTATTGTGGACACAACACATTCAGCGCAAGCATGATGGGAAACATGCAAAATAGCTCCCGCTAGCGGTAGGCAGCTTGACGTGAGACGATTAAATGAATGATAAAAAAAACCCCGATCGCAACAAATTTCACAATTCCGATTTTTTTTGCAGCCATATGCAAGTTTTAAGTTTTTATACCAAATTACTAGTGTTTTTATGAAATACTATTTGGCACTGTAGTGTATAACACAATGTAATCCTTAGGACAATACTGTAAAGATGTAGCACGCGGAATATAACGTAATCTTGTAACCTTTAGAGAACATAGACCAATTACTGCTGCACAATGTAACCAAAATAAGTGTTTCTGTACCTAATGTTAGCCCCAAAGGTTCTGCATCAGTTTCCTATGTTAGCCCTGGTTGTATGAATATGTGCAGCTCATCGCTATGCTGAATTAAGGCTCTGTAGCTAAGCAACGTGTGCCTAGCTAAAACTTCCAAAGACTGCTACTGTTTATTGTTAGTGAAGAAACACCTGAGTTCTCACGGTAGTTCTGGGCATATTGCCTGGGTCTCCATCGCTGTCTCCTTGGCTGGTTTTTGGGCCTTTTGCCATGAGTATACAAAACATCATGCTGGCCATTTTTCTATGATCGTGGCTCTGCAAAATATAATTTAGATAAGATAAACTTTATCAAAAGGGGGTGGGGAGTAAGTGGACCCCAAGGATGAGGGAATAATATTAAGACTAATATACTAATATGGATGAGGACTATCTGAGCCCCAGAAAGAGAAGCACCATGATTGCAATTGATCTGGACCCAGTCAGCACAAGTACGTCGGCGCTACGTCGCTGATAGGTTTTTTTAAGGTCGGTATTTAGTAGCTTTTCAGTCGTTTGCACATTGGCACTACGTCGCGCCTCCGTAACAGCTCCGTCCAGGCGATGTAATCGCGACGTTTTCCGTCTCAACAGCGATGAAAACGCGACGTCTAGGCGAAACTCCGCGATGATTCCGCGACCCTTTTTATTATCCTACGCGACAATTCCGCGACCCTTTTTATTATCCTACGCGACCATTCCGCGACCATTTTTATTATCCTACGATTGGCAATAATTATTTCAACGTTTGCTTGGGATGGATGTCAAATGAGATATCAGAGGATGATGCTTGGGACGTCTCCTCTGAGAAGAGATATGAAAAGCGTATAAAAACCGGTGTAATTCACCATGGGACACACTGGCGCAAGTGTCCGGCATTGGATGTAACCGCTGTTGGATATAATAAAGGACTAGCTTTTTGGATTCTACTCAAGCAACTTGACTCCTGATTTGACTTGTAAGGATTAACCACATTTTCACCAGGCGAAAACATGCGAAGGGGCTGTAAGTATATTACAGATTTATGTCCTTTCGGAAAATTTCAAACATTCCTGGTGCGTGTGTGTCACTTTTCCACACTTAAGTCATCATTTCATGGCGAATGACAAACGGGAGCGGAATTTGAGAGTGAAACGCTCAGCGGTGAGTGCGCTCCTAACCATTCTGTACATATACGACTGACGGTGACTCACCACCATACAGTACCTGTGACAGGTAGCATGGTCCGCATACCAAGACTCCCTTCATCTGGACTGACAGGATTCTATTAGCTCCTGTCAGCCTAGCTGCCATGTGCATGTGGAGGGGTGCCTTTTGTAGCCCATGTGAGGAAAAAAGAAAGATACGTAATGATATGGATCCCATTTGAATTGGGTGTAACAGTATGCGCGAAAAACTCTCCCATTACCTAATCCAAACTTGCCAGGAAGGTCAGTTAAGACGGTGGTTTCTGACACTACAGCAGTCCAAACGAATAATTATGAAACGTGAGGAGGACACGTCCCCCTCAGATTTAATGGTGGCGACGCCCATGGTCCCAGAACAGCCGAAGCTTACGGAGTACTGAATGCAGGTAATATTTTCTGAGCAACAATCCATTTATAGACCAGAATATAATATTACCTGCGTCCGCTCTAATTGCTCATCTCTAAGAATAAAAGTTGTTTTTTTTTCTATTTCTTTCCGTCATAGCGACGTTTATTCTGCTGAATGTTAACACACCCTCTGCAGTTAAGCATTTGTGGATATGAAAAACCCTGATTGAATTCCACCATTATTTAACTCAGTCAGTGATTCACTGAAACTTAATGCAGACCAGCCTGAATTTTCAATGCTGTGGCTTTTTTGCGGGTGAATTTCCAAAACGTTACAGATACATATAAATAAATGTGATAATTAAATGTATCACATGACAGTATACTACCTTGCTACGGTGATGTGTACGTTAATGTCCCTGTAACGCAGTGGCATTTTCAGGTGCCTTTCGCTGTAATGAGTGTCCCATTCTCAAATACCAATACTATAAATAAAAGCTGAAGTGCATAAAGGAGAAAAATATCAAGAATATTGCCTATTTAAATAGCTTTTCTTTTCGATTTGTTCCTTTCCACTGCTTTGACTGCGGGAAACCGAGAACTCGGGAGTATCATAACGCCGGGGAAGCGGCTCAATAATAATGAATTTATTTATGATGCTATCTTGACTGAAATGCCTGTTTTTCCAAGGCATTTCAACTGCAATTACATTTACAATATACCCACAATGCTTATAGTCTTCTCGCCCCCCGAAACTGATGATCATTCAGCATCAGCTGGGGGCACTGAGGATGTATACAAGCACCTGCCCCTTTTGTCCCAGTTGGTAAGAAAACAGCCTCTCTTTTTTGCTTTTAATTTTTGAGCGTCGCCACAGCCCCCCGTCGCCAGCATTTACCGTCGAGCAGCTGCCCGCTCTGCGCTGCCCCGCCGCAGATCATTCGGCTGTCCTCGGTCATTTCCGCCTATAGCGAGCGTTTGCCGTGGTACCTTGCCTAGTATGTTCAAATTGCAGGCATTAATCCTAACTAGACCAGACTGATATGTTTAGCTCAGATGTTTTAACAACCATGCTGTCAGTTTGATAACCAGAGCTAAGCTCGGGATGCCTTAAGATCATTACATTAACTTTAATAAGGGTTAATGGCCGACAGAGCCGTGCTATTACACGCGTGCTGCTACGGAAACGTGAGTAATCTGCATTGAGTCGCTATTATACCCTACGTTTCGGTGCATATTGCTTAAATTCAAGATTCCACAATTTATGGAGCTGGTATCAGTATGATATTTATGTAACCTTATGTGTGCTACACGAGCTTCAAAAGCACACTGCTGGTTTTTAACTCGTTTCAGTTTCATTTTAAAGCGTATCTCGTATTTCCGCATACATTCGTTTATATTTAGAATTCGCTCCTGTTAAAGTGCCACCTACCAGTTAATTTTTATTTTTTTTTTGTGCTAAGGGTCACATTTTAACTTTGAATTTAAGTGTAGCCTTCCGTCTTACCGGGTCTGGTAAAGCGTGTCTAACTTCCGCTTTGCATGTGTAACTTTGCATAACGGCTGGGGGTGATCCAGACCTGCACGGAGGGCGTGGGATTGATAGTAGTGACGGGCGGAATGATCTTTTCGGGGATCACAGTTCGTTTGATTTAATTCTCCTAAAAGATATACAGGTATAGCGCACTCCAAATGAAAAAATCACAGCACTGCACAGGATAATGGAGTCTAATAAAGCACACCATGCTGACCGTCATCTCCGATATTATAGTGGCACAGACATAAGGCTAACTCAAACACAAACAAATGAATATATTTAAAAGCACTCCCTGACAAGAGCCCCCCCCCCCGGCAATTAAGACCATGAGTTGAGGTCCCAATCAGGTAAAATATAAGTAAACATCTTGTTGCTTCCTGGCCTACCCTGCCAGGCCTCTCACCCCTCCCTGTACATGAGGAGATACAGACTCTCATGGGAGTATTACTTACACAAAATGGTCTGCAGGCAAAAAAGAAAAATGATTGGCTATATCTCGGAACCAATCAGATTGTAGAGGAGATGGGTCCAAAAGTAGTGTGTGTATTTCACTTTCACTAACTTGGTATTATCACTGACACCTTAAACCACACACTCTAGATCTCTAATTCCATGTCAACAACCAAATTAAAAGCACTCTCTAACAGTACCTGCTTAGTGATGCTTGTGTCTTCTATACAGTTTACATTGTATGTATGTATATCTGCCACTCTGTATGTCTGCCATCCTGTAAATGGAAAAGTGACAACCATGTCACATTTGGCTTAGTGGAATAACTGGTACGATTCAGACAGGGTGTGTAAATTTGAATGTGGCCGTGAAGCTTTGTTTATATCAAATTTCAGTATTTTTATCATCATATCATCCATACATGCTGTGTATCGTGATATGATCTAGGATTTCCCAGGACTGTGGTGCAACTTATAGACAGGACATGACATACAGTTCACAGTAAAACACAATTGGTACAACACTTAATTTCAGTGTTACATACACGGAGGCACACATTAAGTAACACAGTTACAGTACATATACAAGCAGCACAGGGTATATGACATGACTGCCACATGGCATCACAATATAGTTAACCTCATTATTCAGAACATGATCGAGAACATGAGGGGAGGTCCCAATCATCAGGTACAATACCACTAGACAGCGTGTTACTTCCAAGGATATCCCTGGCTTTAACAGCTCCCAGTTTTCAGGGTAGGTGTCTACACTAAAAGGATCTCACCCCAACTGCAATATCAACCACCCCTAACTACACTATATGGACAAAAGTATTGGGTCACATGGCCACAGAACTTTTATGACATTTCATTCTAAATCCGTAGCCATAAATTTGTAAAAGTGTAAAGTTGGTCCCCCCCTGTGTAGCTGTAACAGCTAACACTCTTCTGCAAATGCTTTTGCCCATTCATCCTGAAGAGCATTCATGAAGTTAGGCACTAATATTGAACGTGAAGGCCTGGCTCGCAATCTCCGTTCCAGTTCATTCCAAAGGTGTTCGATGGGGTTGAGGTCAGGGCTGTGTTGGCCAGTCAAGTTCTTCCACACCAAGCTCACCAACCATGTATTTATGGACCTTGCTTTGTACACTGGAGCACAGTCATGGTGGAACATAAAAGGGCCGTCCCCAAACTGTTCCCACAAATTTGGAAGCATAGAATTGTCCACAATGTCTTGATATGCTTATCAAGTTATTTTGGGTGATTCTATGCTTCCAACTTCAAACGTTCTAAATGAGGAGTGACCGAGGGACTCTCTTGTGCCACCACCCACTGAAGAATGAAAACAATGAATCTGTGTAGGGAAAAGTACATATACAGCATTTGGCAGACACCCTTAGCCCGGGTGACTCACATAAGTGCTTAGAAGGCTCATCAGTGAATACATTCTGATACTGGTTCAATATAACTCAGCTAAGAATACTATAATTCTAAAAACTCTGTTGGTATTTTTTTTTTCTTTAAATAAGAATGTAATCCTGGAAGTGCTAATCCAGGTTCTTCTGAAAGAGGTAGGTTTTTAGTCATTGTTTGAAGGCACCCAATGACTCAGCTGTTTGGACATCTAGGGGAAGTTCATTCCACCACATAGGTGTCAGAACAGTGAGTCTAGTGCAGGGCTCTTCAAATTTGGACCTCGATTCCAAATCCAGGCCTTGTTTTCAGTTCTTCCAGGTAGTTAGTTTAATAATAACTGATTCTGATTGGTCAGAGGCTTCACACCTGACTGACAGGTAAAGGAAGGCTGGAAAACCAGCAGGGCTCGCACCTCGAGGACCGGAATAATAGGGGTCTAGATGCATGCCTTCTTTGCACCTTGAGAGACGGTGGGACCAGTCGAGCGGTGCTGGAGGATTGGAGAGCATGATGCAGTGTGGGGTGAGATAAGTTCTTTCAGGTAGGAGGATGCTGGTCCATTTTTGGCTTTGTAGGCGAGCATCGGCGTTTTGAATCTGATGCGGGCAGCTACAGGAAGTCAGTGGAGGGAACAAACGTAAGTAAATGTAAGTACACTATATAGATTCTATAAGGGAATTGTTTATGAAAAATTATGGGATTGAATCTCTGACCTGGTCAGGCCGGATGGTGAATAGTAGTGAAATGAACCAATCAGGAATGGCAAATGGGAGCCTTCATCCAATCAAGCGGGTAGGAGGAGAGATAATGCAGGTTGTTCCGTCTAGCTGCTGTCAGACTCGACAATAAACAATATCATGCAGTTCACCACATACATACACACACACACCCACACACACCAAGGACTGATAAAGTGCAATGATTTTTCATATAGGAGTCTGCGAAGTGTTCTAATATTGTCATTTCTGCTAACAAATATTCAAAATATGTGTGTATGTATGTACATAGTGTTTCCCCCACCATTATATTAGGGGGGCGCCCCGCCCCCCCTTGAAGGTCAAGTTAATTTTATTTAATTTTATTTTCTATATAGCGCCAGATAACAACAGAAGTCATTTAAGGTTACCTTTAGAACAGGTCTATACATTGTCCTTTTATTAAACAAACTAAATAGCCTTATGTTATTTATCTTATTTACACAACAGCTTGTCATTTTTGTCTCTACATGGTCACGTGTTTACAATTCTGCTCTGCTCTCTGTATCGTGCATACAGACACGTGCACGCACACACAGGTGAGCTCACTCCCACCATCAGACAGAAAGCGCACGTTGGAAAATATGTCGCGTCAACCACCTGAAAAGCAGACAAAAATATCTGTTGTTTTTTTTCTTTTTTACTGCTGTCATTAAAAGAAATACATGAAAACCATGAATCCTGACGGTGTCCGTCTGCCCCCCCAAAGCTGTAAACCTGGGGGAAACAGTGATATATGTGTATGCATATATAGTATTAAGGCTATTTTATTACTCCTCCTGTACTGTTCTGTTCTTTCTGCTGCTGTTACAATGCAAATTTCCCATCTGTGGGATTAATAAAGGTTATCTGACCTTATTATGTCACGTCCTCAGTGGGTTTGCAATCTGTGCCTGTGTCTGGAAGGCGGTGGTTGGAGTCCTGTGGTCGGCAGCCAATCACAGATGGGCCCTTGAGCAGGGCCCTAAACCCAGCTTCTCCCAGTCACATCCCCATGGTAAGTAGGTCGTTCTGTGGCGGCTTGCGGCCTGCATGCGGTCTGAGGCACTGTTTGGATGACAGGAACTAACACCAAGGAAGAGGATGTGACCCCTCAAACACATTCTGCTGAAACCACTAACAATAAGCTATGGGACGGGGTGTTCAGAATAGGAAGGCCTGCACGAGCCTATAACAGGTGTGTGGGGGGCAGCCTGGTGTATAAGAAATCAAATCACAAGGATGCTCAAAAAACCCATTTGATTATGCACAATGCAGGGACATTACTGTCAACAGATTTCCACAGGAACCGTGACCCTCACCTGGACGAGTGGTCTGAAGATGCATGGATTGATGGATGGATGGATTTCCACAGGGCAGTACTTAATCCAAGCATGCTCTATCCCAAACGCAAGAAATTGCTTCTTTTTTTTTTTTTGGATAACATTTATAGTGCCAAGAGTTCTACAACATGACTGAATATTTACCGAAAACAGTTCAGGTTATTTCTGTTAGTTCGGGGTAAACGGCCGTGTCTGAGGTGCAACTTTATGGATTTGCGTGTATCTTCTGACCGCGGTCGTTGTGGGATTTTGGACAGCAGAGGAAGTTGTGGGTGATCGGTGGAGCTAGAGGTCTCCTGCTGGGAATATCGGGGGAGGTAATCAACACGCTGCATGAGCTTCACCATGTGAAACGGCGAGAAACAAAAGCGAAACCTAAACCGACAGAGAGCGAAAGACATTTTGGCAGGGGCGATAAGGAAAGGAGCTGACTGCTGTCCGCATCTCCTAGTCATGGGAACATGGAGATTCCTCCTTGCTCTGAAGTGGTGTGTGTGTGTGTGTATCTCACGTCCACTTTTCTGTTTACTCCACCCCTTTCAATTAAAACACAGTTGTAATTAAGGCTTTTGTTAATAAAACTTAATTGGTTTGAAATACATCGTTTGTAGGCTATTCGTCATCATTGAATTTTTAAAGACGCTTCAAAAGGCACCCCCGCTTCCGAATATATCATTAAACGTTGCGTAACCATTTTTGCAAATGTGTAGGTTTTTAATAACAGTACCGACCTACTCTCGTCTTTGAGTGAGAAACCTCTTGGTGGTCTGCTATACCCTATTAAGCCAAAGGCTCCCTCACCGTATCTCATTTGACATTAAATCATAATCCCCCCCACACACAAGTATACACTTTTAAATGCGAGGTGAATGGGAATTACCTATGCCATCATGATTACCCCACCCCCATCATTCTTAAGAACATAAAGGTCAGTTTACCCCTAACACCCCCCCCCCCTTCTTGATGATCTTCATGGAGCAAAACCTGACCGAAGCTCCTACGGCGTGTATAGCAGCAGAAGATCCGCGCCGCGGTTGTGGGGCGAGGCTCGCATTTCGCGCCGAATGACGTGCCGGTGGGGCAGGCTCGCTTCCAGAAATTTCCCCCTCCCTTTCAATTTCGTGACAGGTATCAGCAATGACTCAGGCAGCTTCAAGCAAGGACCCGAGAAAGAAAACAAGGACTGATATTACTCAGGATACGAAGGACAATTATTAACGTTTTAGATAGGCTGCATACAAACGTATGACATTTAGAGCTTTGGTGAGAGTAATGACATTAAGTCAGCACGAGTAATCCCCTCCTTCGGTGTTATGGAGTACTATGGTATTGAATGGTCTATCGCGGACTTACACAACTGTGACACACACCGAAATTTATACTAATTAAGTTATAATGGTGCACAGTTTAGTTTCGGAAACCGAAACGTTGTTGACTTTTAAGCGGCAGGACCCCGGCGTTACAGTAAAGACACGGTATTACTGGCATACGGAGCCTGAGGTGAGAAAACTCCCATGCTGTAACCTGCTCGTCCCCGTGCTTGCCCACGCATGCGCATCCGCTCCACCAGCGCACGGGCCTGACGGGGTATCCTCCTCCTCCTCTTTTTTTGTCGTCTTTTCAGTTGAACGATTGCGTGGGCGGGTCTTCCCCGGCGGCAGACTGGGGTTTCCCTTTTGGCTTGTCTAATTTAAATACGCAGCACATGCACCGAGAAGCAGACAGACGATCGTCTTTACTGGAGTACAGGACCAACATTTTTTTTGTTGTTTTTTTTTTCTTTAGAGGAACACGATGGACTGTCTTGAGCATGGGGTGGTAAGTGTGCATCGTTTTATGTTTATAAGCATTCAGAATCAGCTTTATCAGCTTTATTTTCATTCAAACCCCTTGACATAATAAGAACGAAACAGTTTCTCAGTACCCAATCTTACGAATAGCGTGACCGCTAATCCATGCCAAGGGAGACACTATGGGCCGGTTTCCCGAACGAGGATTAAGACTAGTCTTGGACTAAATTGCCGTTTCAATGGAGATTCACCATTGAAACTCAAAGCTAGTCTAGGCTTAGGCTTAATCCTTGACTGGGAAACTGGCCATATGAGTTAGGTTAGGACATGGTTTGTAAACTACTATTTCAATTAAAAGGACATGGATTTCATTGTATCACTGAGTTCTTGCTGTGTGCTGATTGGTCAGTCTCCTATAATCATGCCTGTGTCAGATAAATTAATGTGAAACAGCTGGATTAGATTTTAAATCAAGGAAATAAACCAGGTAGAGTACAAGAACATTAATTAATTAGCCAAGCACAGGAGCCTTTCAGGTTCAAAATAACTTGTAAAACCTATAATAGTTCATAATGTCACCCCTGACATGGATGGGGTGGTCACCCTACTTACAAACAATTTGTACAGCTGGCTGTTTTACTTGAGCAATTCAGGTTTACTCCCTGGGCCAATAATCAACAGTGATGTCTAGGTTTATAACGAGGTGTATGTCCTGAACCACAGCCTCAAAATGTAATTAAATCGGTAATTTTGTTATTTAATGGTTATTTCGAATGAGGAAGCCATATACATAGTTTTAAATTGCCAATGCTCTTGAGAAGTCCACAATAATAAATAATAAATATTACTAAATTAGAATGCATATATATATATCATAATTTATAATTTAAACAAATGAATCTATAATTGACTGTAACATTTATCTGACCCCCGTTTTTTTATTTTTTTTTTTTCTCAAAGCAACTTGCAACAGAGGGAAGGGTTACAATTTATGTGTCCTCTCTGGGATTTGAGGCCACATTATTAGCACAGCGCTCTACATGTTGAGCAGCAGGAGCTATGTAAACCAACACATGCTGCAATGACATGTGTTTACAGGTGCCTGACTGTGCCTCTGTGCGTTTGGCTGGGTGGGTGTTTCCCATAAGGGGCGATAAACACCATGGGCCACGTTTCGTAAAAGAAGTCTCGGTGCAAAGAAATGAGCCATTTCTTGTTCGGTGGAGAGAGCTGGGGTATTTCTTAGGGGAGACTTGAGTGGGTGCGCTGTCTACCTCCCACCTAAAGGGGGACCTCTTTTTGTGGTGGAAAATAAGAAGAGAGAGCAAAAGAAAACATGAGTCATGGTTTCCGTTCGTGCTTTCGGCGGAGGACGCCAAGGGTGCCGCTGGAGGTTGCTGACGCCGCTCTGGGGCCGTCTGCTCGCGCTCGTCGTCACACATGTGTGGCGGTTACTCTAGGTCTTCGATGACCGCCGTGCCTTGGGGAAGCACACTGGGTTAAGCAGGAGCAGCACAGGTCGCCCAGAACCCACATCTAAGCTCTGAGTCAAACCCTGAGCGGCTGCCTTATCGGTCCCGGTCCTCTACTGACGTGTGTGTGCCTCCTGCTTCTCTCAGCGATCTCACTTCCAGTCACCGTGGTCTTTCGCAGGGTCCCCGTACGAGCATTTACCAAAATCCGACATCCGGCAGTAATAGTCCGCGATAATGTCAGCTTTTGGGCAGCACTGGCGTGATGAAGAGGCCCTTGGCCCAGTGCTAACATCCTGGCTTTCTCACTTTCAGCACTGGGGGGTTGACTGGATGTTCACGGAGGAGATGTTGAGAGATAGAGACCCTGAGAGGTGAGTCCCCCTTCACAATGGGTTCTTCCTTGGTCTTACCCGTTTGGATTATCTGTCTACGGGATACATTGATGATGAGTTAAACTGATGTACTTTCCCAATAATATTATTATTATTATTATTATTTATTATTATTATTATTAATAATAATAATAATAATAATAATAATAATAATACTTTATTGTTGATGTTGTTAGTACAAGTTAGTAGCAGGTTCATGGATTTATGTTTGGACAATAGAGACATGTCACTACCTGTATTGTGGTATATATGTAAGAGGTCTGGGGGAATTGGGGGTCCCTACCAATCCTGAAACCAAACCTACCCTCTTGGGTAGTTTTAGTGTTAGTATTAGTGGCCAGTGTTGTTATTTTAATAATAAAATGACTAGTGCAGCAAACTGTTTACTTTCATCAGTTTTCAAAGCCGCATGTACCAGTATCTGGTATTCGCTGAGCTCTTTCGATACTTTTTTAGATGTTACGGGGTAGAATTGGACAGGAGGCTGTTGGAAAGAATCGGGCGTACAGCCACGCAGTCGATCCACCAAGATCACAGACCACCGGAGGTGAGAGTAACTTCCAGTAACTAGAAGTACTGGATATCCTGTTGGATGGCCTGTAAGCAGCCCAGCGATTTGGAATTTTCCTGCATTGCGTAAGAAGCGCAGTCGCTCTTCCCTGGAGCGCAGTTCCCGGCGAAGCCTAAAAGGATACGACGTTCGCGTCTCCGTCATCGTTTACATAGACACGCGACGCAAACTGAGTCATCGCCGCAACCTCGGCCACTTCATGCTGCAATTCTTGAGATCAACTGCTCTGTACGCGGCATTTTTGCGTATTGAGTCAGCGAATCCCTGTTGTAACTAACTAAATCCCGTCGTCTGGGTAGCGAATACATTGTTATAAATATCGGCTGAACGCCAGTTGCAGTTGCTCGGCTTTCTGTATTATATTTTCATATGTCTTTAAAAAACCATACTTATTTAAATGTTTGAAAAACGGGCACTTAAGGTTTATTCGGTAGTCTACTATATAAAACAAACACCTGACGTTGTTCAATAAAATAGACAGTAGCTTACGGTGATAAATAGCATTTAAAAAATACAAAAAAATGACAATGCTGGACAAGTATTTTATTTCTCCGCACTATTATGGTGCCAATTTATTGTAACGCCTGGGCATTTTTATGTATTATTACAACTTGAAGGAAGTCTGGCAAAAAAGAGCTTGGACTTTTTTTTTTCAAAGGACGGTAATCGCTTTCCATAACCTTCCTGTACAAAGTGTCATATACTGGCAGGAAGTATCCGAAATTGCCTGTGTGCGACACACTCTCTCGTTAAAGTCGTGTGAATTTTTATGCAGTCCATTGCCGGGCAGAACTTCCTTAACGCAAAGTTTCTGTAATACGTGATTTCCAACGGACAGCGTGTACTGATCGCATTTCGACATACGGGGCAAACCCACAGCATGCTACCTCTCAGCTATAAGTACCGAGAGAGTGGGGACTCGTGTGCTATAATACTCTGTCTCCTGCCTACGACAGATCGGGACTGCGATGGAAGAAAAGGAGGAGTCTGGCAGGGCAGCAGGCAGGATGTCGGCTAAATCCCCCGGAATCAACTGCGTGGTAAGAGCTCACGTACAGCCACTCCGATCCAGCAATCAGAGCTCATACCGTGCAAAGGCACAGGCACGGCGCTCACGTAAAGGAGCGTTTTCATTAACGGGGTTGTAGGATTTAGCAGGGCTGCCCATCTGGTCCGTCACACCGGGCATTTTCCGGGTGGGCCGATTGTAGGTGGTCTGGCAACATTTAACGTGGGGTTCTAAAAGGATGAAATCACGTGATGAAAGTCTACTGGAAATGTTTCAGGGACCACTAGAAACTGGAAATCGTAGATATTAAAGGCTGGTTTGCTCCATTGCAACAGTTTGATGATTAGTTCAAGTTAAAAAAAGTGTTCACATACAGTACAGTATGTAAATAATTTCAGTACCTTAGAAAAATCAAATGAACTGCTGGTAAACTGCTTTGGCTTGTGACTAGGACAGTGAATTTACATGTGCATAACTCCATATAGGGTTCTAGGTTAAAGTGAACGTCACACAGCATTACAGACACACTCTGGGATATATCTGACTATGTATCTGTTAATGCTACTTAAAATTTGCAGGAAATCAAAGGAAGTGTGACCCAAAGGCCTGATGATCTACTTCAACGCATCGCCATTTTGGAAAAACAAAGACGAGAGGTAAGGTTACCTACCCCAAGTGGGACACAGTGCAGTCGACTAATTAAGAAAAAGCAGCCAAAATGAACTACTTCCTTTGTTTTTTTTTTTGGGGGGGGGGGGAGGGGGGTGCATAGAATTAGGTGCTCAAATGCATATTGCAATAGGTTCCTACAGGATCAGATTCTTCACACAACATCTCCTGCTATGAGGTTTTACTCGTGAGGAAATTCCCCCTGGGATCAATAAAGTTCATCTTATCTAATCCTAATGTCTTCGGGCCTAACTGCTCTTGTTCTTTGCTGTCTTGTTCAAAGCTTCTGGACATCAACAAGAAGTGGGACGAATACTGCCAATACTTGAAACAACATTATATGCAAAAGGTTTGTTGGGTACTTACTCTCTGTGTTAAAAGTATGGCATTTAATGGCACTGCACCACATGTAACGGGGGGGGGGGGCTTGTGACTGCATAAAGGGCAGTCATGCTGTGTGAGGGACGATCATGGTGGTGCACTAATCAGAGCCTCCGAATATCACCAGGTAATTTAGTTCACAGATATCACCCAAAGAGTGGAAACTCCAAAGCAGTTTACCGCCAGCTCGTGAGATGAGACTGACCGCGGTGTGTTTCCTTATTCAGACAGACGCACTGCGGGGCAGGCTGACGGCCTGGGAACTCGACCGCAGGGAGGTCAGAGCGGGAAGCCCCCCCCTGGACAAGCCACAGGTGAGAATTCACACACCTTCTGGTTATCTGTCCTCGTAAAAAGCCCAAACCCACAGGCTACTGAACATCCCTCAGGACATTTGCACACGTAAACTTAAAGGGTTGTCGGCCTTGACGTGTTGTAAGCCAGGTATTAAAAATAACTTGAGTCAATCCAAGTGGCATATATTTATTTAAAAGTCTATGTAATGAACATCAGTGGTTGAAGTGCAGAAAAATGCACATGTGCCAGTGAAAGTTTATGCTAACAATGTTAAATATATCTTGTATTTTCAGAACATTAAGTATTTGTATGGGCAGTTTGTATTCGTGTATCTAATGTCATTTAAATGACACCATAGGCCTCTTTTTATGACAACAGTTGAATTTCAATATCTGTATTTCCAGGACAAGACTTACCAGAAACAATCAGCCGCTGTTTAAAAATCCGATTTGTCGCCTTCTTTTTTTATGATTGTAGAACCGAAACTTCGAGCAGATCGCAGAATTACGGGAAACGGAGAAGCAAGTGCAGTGTCTTACAAAGCAGATCGCGAAATTGACCACAAGGGGGCAGCAACAGACCAGTGAAATCCGGCGATTGAATCAGGTAATTTTATTCTTGTTCAAGCACAGCATTCACCGAGTGCGTGTGTGAAAATCTTTAATACGAAGGCAGCAGAATTATTTAATTTACCGATTTACATGATTTTAATTGCCAGTTATATCTCAATACACTGCTTGCCGTGGGCTTGCTGATAGATTCCATTGCATTACCACTCTCCTCCACACGGGGCCCAGTACAATTTTCCCGGGTTAAGTTGCGGCTGGCACCTTGGTCGCTGATATGTGCATTACCAATTTTAACCACAGGGTGGAACTCGCTGATATATATTTAATGAGAGTGAAATTGAATTGAAAACTTGCCCTACAAATGATCAGAGTTATTTAAAATTATGCTTATTATTTTAAAAATACCATTTCCTCTAGGATTTAAGTATTGAGCCTAGGCTTGTTTGTCTTCCTTGCATAGTTATTACTGTATACCGAGCTGTTTAACACTTGTGTGGGAAGCTATTTTATATTGTTTTAAATCACAGAGATCATTTTTATTGACTGCTTTCACAGAATCTACAAAGCAAATACTATTATAAACTTCCTATAGTGATTCCATAGCATAGCATTGTATTATCTCAAACATACACCAGAGGCGTAAAGCACAAATGCCCCCAGATGTGGAGATTGTGGGAGTGCGTGTATGTTGTGTGCGCAGGTCAGCCTGTGAATGTGCCTGCTTTTGTGTATATTTGCACTCCTGCGCGTGTGTGTGATGCTGAGACCATCACGCTGTTCCTGCTACTTTAAACACCGCAGTACTTGTTCCCATGTGTTATCATTTACATTTGCGTTCATTTATTTAGCAGATGCTTTTAAGCAAAGCAATATAGAATTGATCAGGGTCAGTCAGTGTCTGGAGCCGACGGGGGTTGGGGGCCCCGCTTATCACATGTGGCTCGGTGTGTGAGTCTGCGGTTGGAAAGTTGCTTGCGTGACGGTGCGCCGCTTCATTGAGATGTCCCGTGCGGCTCCACTTGAAGCCAAGATTTATGGATGGGGGAACCAACTGAGGCCTGACTTCCCTGGCAAAGCTGTGGTGTTGGATCTGGATGAGAGCCGGTCCGGTCCTGTAGAAACCCGAGTCCGCGTCTCTGGCCCCGGTGGGCGTTTGCCGGCTCCGGCACCGCAGAACCCTGGGGATTCTGGGTGGAATACGGAGCGGAAAATGATCCGATATCACAGGACACGACGTGTGAAAAAGGGGTTTCACTTCTTTTGACAGCACAGTGTAAATCGCACTGTTTCCTCATTGAAATGGACCTCCGCTCCAGTTTTTTCCTTGGCGGTAGAAACGAGTCTCCTTGTTTACCCAGTACGGTTTTTCTCTGGCTGTGAGCGGGTGTTAATATACTGCTTTCCGTAGCTGGCTCTGTGTCACACGCAACACTTGAAGCAGGACTCCGCAAAGTCCTGGAAGACTTTAACTTCTCTAGAGCTGAGAGCTTGTCCTGCTTTACTGTTGTAAAACACCTAGCTGTTGAAACAGTATTTAATAGAAGGCTCCCTTGTGATTACTAACTACTAATGACAACCCAGTACAAGATGAAATGCTGGGCAGTATGGGATTGTTATGGATTTGGGTAGATTTGGCCCGTGTCATCATTAGAAGTGCAGATTTGGACAAACACGCGTGTCTGGGAGGAGAAGGAAATCGGACCTCTCCTTTAGAAGTTGGCTTGGAGAAGGTTTGTGTGTCTTGGTTCGGATTCAGGGTGCAGTGAGGGGGTGGTGTTCCTGGCAAAGGGGAACTGGCAGTGTGTGGAAGTCTACCTCCAGCCCAGCGACCACCCAGTAAAGGGTCTCCCTTCCCAGGGTTTGCCAGGATACATGGTATAGGGAATAAGGAAATGTATATCTGTGTGTCCATGATCTGTAATCTGTGCCACTGTGAACTGGTCACCTCCACTGCTGATTCAACTGAATCAGCACCATTGTTTTCTCTAGAGTGGGGACAGGTGCTGCATAGTCCCACAGTTTCCCATAATCCCCCCTGTTTGCCCTCCAGGTCCTGAAGGAAAGTCAGGAGGTGGTGGCTGCACGGGAGAAGGAGGTCAGGGAGGAGCAGGAAGCTCTCAGGTTGCAGGTATGGGTATGTCCACCTCCAGAGTGTGACACAGCTCACCTGTAAACACCTGGCAGAACTCTGCATTAATGACGAGAAGGGAGATTCGGTCAAAAGGAAACACAATCGGAGAGAGTCAGTCATCAGGAAGCATTGTTAGGGAGAGAGTCGGTCAAGAGGAAACACCATCAGGGAGAGAGTCGGTCATCAGGAAGCACTGTTAGGGAGAGAGTCGGTCATCAGGAAGCACTGTTGGAGAGAGAGTATGTCAAGAGGAAACACCATCAGGGAGAGAGTCGGTCATCAGGAAGCACTGTTGGGGAGAGAGTATGTCAAGAGGAAACACCATCAGGGAGAGAGTCGGTCATCAGGAAGCACTGTTAGGGAGAGAGTCGGTCAAGAGGAAACACCATCAGGGAGAGAGTCGGTCATCAGGAAGCACCATCAAGAAGAGTCCCTCAACATGAAACCCGGTCAGGGAGACAGTTAAGGGGAAATGCCATCAGGGAGAGAATCAGTCCAGAGAAAACACCATTAGGGAAAGGGTCAGCAAACAGGAATTATGGTCAAGAAGAGGGTCCTTCAACAGGAAACAGGGTCAGGCAGAGTTGGTCGACACCAAACACAGTCAGGGAGAGAGTCAAGATTCTTTTATTTGTCATGTACATAGTTATTCAAGTACAGCATGTAGTAAAATGTACACAGGTGCTGCATAGTCCCCCAGTGTCCTGAAGTGTATCCAAACAGTGTACTCAGGCAGGGAGCGGCTCCGATTCATCTATTCTTTCACACATTCCCCATTTCACTTGGTCACAGCAATTCACTTTTACAAAATAATATATTATATAATAATAATATATAACGAAAATAATGTCTCCCCCCCCACCCCCTGCAGGCAGACACATACAAAGCTGACTTCAACCTGGAGAGAAGGGACAGGGAGAAGTTAAAGGAGAGGAACATGGAGCTGGAGAGGACGTTGGCCAAACTCTTCAGGGAGTTGCAGACGCTCAGGTCTCAGGTGAGAGACTCGGCTCCTCCCTGTCTCCTTAATGAAATATCACTTTCCAGCCTCATCGTCATTTACTGCACCTGACTCGGGGCTGCCTTAGCAGTGTTTTAGTGTTACTAAAACATTTACTGAACGTTGAGTTTTGCAGGATATGTCCTTCACTGGGCATGTTCAGAATTTTTTATGATTGTTGTTATTGTCCAAATTTGATTGTCGTATCTAGTCCAGCAGCCCCTCCCCACCATTATCCCAGAATGTAAGACCTTCACCAGCTGTTAGCTGACATCACAGGGCATGTGTCTGAGGTCACCAGCTGTTATGACATCACGGGGCATGTGTCTGAGGTCACCAGCTGTTATGACATCATGGGGCAGTCCTTGTAGGATTTAGCCAGGCAGCAAGGGGCGTGAGGAGTAACAGGGGGGCTACCTTGCTTGACCAGTAGTCGATGTTGACATTCACGGCTATACTGATTTAACTAAGTAACCGTGTTTAGACTTCATCTTTATTTGATTAAAAACAGTTATTAAATCAAACTACTAAAAGTGATATTACAACAGTATATATAATGTTAGCAGTGCCAAGTAGAATTTTTCCCAGCGTCTGTGTTGGGCTTGCAGTTGGAAAAATCACCACAAGGGGGCAAGGACGTCACTCTCTCTGCCAGCCATGGTCTTAGCTATACTGTAGTGCAGGGGTGGGCAATCTTATCCGCAAAGGGCCGGTGTGTATGCAGGTTTTTGGGATAACCTGTAGGTCAGCTGTTCA
>JAODLC010000085.1:19905352-19917204 GCA_026781145.1 Hippopotamyrus pictus | reverse complement strand
CTTCAGCCAATCAGTCCTCTAATTAGGGAGTTGCAGCGAAAACCCGCACACACACCGGCCCTTTGCGGATAAGATTGGCCACCCCTGCGTAGTGCATCAGTGACCTCATGGCACCTGTCATATCACATGTGCTGCTTCTGTGTCACTGACTTGTGTTCGTCTGTCCATCACAGTCCAGTGGTCAGCAACACGCCACGCCGATCCTGACCGGCCGTTCCTCTAACCCCACCCAGAGCACCAGGGGTAAGTCTCAGTCCAGATCCACGTTCTCCCTTTCCTCAACACCCGTCGTACCTCAAGTTTTTATGAAGTTGAAACAAGGCTGCAGGCGTTCTTCAGCATTTACACCTCAAAAGCCTTCTGGGGTCTCGCCTTGTTTACTGAGGGCTCCGGTGGCTGCTCTTAGACTCATTGAATAATGAAATGAAATCCGACTCAAACGTAACACTCTTGTGTTCTTCATCTGGATCCAGTTGTGGCTTTCGGTGTCGTCTTTTTTTTTTTTTTTTTTTAATCCTGCCATTTCGAAGGGGAAAGGCTGCAGAATGCGGAGCTAATTTTAGAAACAACAAAGCAATAGTGTTACGAGGCCTGGGATGTTTATCTCTGAGGGGAAGGCGCGCAGTGGCGCCCAAACACCCCCGGGGGCAGTGTTTTTTACTATGTCACTTTACCTTCAAGTAAACTTCCCCTTTGTGTTTGCAGATGCTTCAGGAACTTAAGAGCTCTGTGAGGACGTGCCGGTACTCCTGGAGTGTTTGTATATCTTGTAACAAAAATGTAAACACAGTAATATTTATTCTATGATATGTATGTACAGGGATTATCAAATAAAATGGTTAAATATTTCTAAGTATTTGTGCTTGTCTTATGTTCTGCTTTAAAGGGATATATCTAAGTAACAGCTAGCTATGGGATGTCAGATGGTGCACGGTGGTACGTTTTGCCCCCCGGAACCTCGCCGTGGTAACGCATTCCTTCCCATAATGCTTTGTGCAGAATGTTCATGGTGCTGGTAATGATTTAGGGTAAAGTATCTTCAAAAGCAGAAATGGGCAGGGGAGTAGAGTGGCACTTACATGGGCTGCGCTTGGCGATGCCTCCTTTGGACGCTGCTCCTCTCCGGGGGGACACCTTGTGCTTTGAAGTATTCCCAGCTCTCCGACTGTCTGCGTGACCTCTGACCCCCGCCCCGGTACAGGAGTCTGTGGATCACCTGACACTAGCCGTCTGGCTTTTCTTGCCGCACACCCCCGCCCCCCCCCCAACACATACACGCACACACCTCCTACATCAGCTCATCCTTGTGATCTTACAATGGCGTGTACTGAGTTTTCCTCCCCTCTGAGGAAAATGCCGCGCTCAGGTCCCAGAAGACAGCTTACTCTTTTATCTTTGACCAAGTTAACGAACATGAGCTGCTCCGGATAAAACATCCTGCAGTATGAGATCCATCCATCCATCCATCCATCCTCAAAACGCTCCTTCTGGTGTGTATAAAGTCACTTTTCAATAAAATTGAATAATAAAGGTGGTCAGGTGAACGGCATAATATAGAGATCGTTTGCCTTGCTTATTCGCATTAAGGAGCGCAGTGTTGGGATGGGTGGACTTTTTCTGGAATGTTCTGCTACTTTTTTGGTTTCTCTGGGTTGTGGTCTGTAAGTAGGGGAAATGAGGGGTATTGACTATGCTGGCGTCGTCATGGAGATGGCTACGCCCAGCAAGGTTAACCATTAGCTAGACAGGGCAGCGGTCAGGGAATGTCTTTTTGTCGCTTTTGTGTGGGTAAGTATCTTTAGTTTCAAAGAGAAGCTTTACAATTTGAGGAGAAACATCTGACCAATGAGGTGTGGGAAAGAGATACACCCTTTCACCCATTGTATCTCCTCTGGGGGAAGTGGTAAACACACACACACACACACACACACACAAAAAGGGGCAAATTTATTTCTTATCAGTTTCGATCTTGGTTTGAGTTTGGCCGTTTTGGGGATGGAAGGTTTATGGATGACATGATCAGAGTCAGTGGAGAGTCCCCATGAAGACAAGAACACCAAGGAGCACGTGTGAAGCTGTCCTTCCTTGAGGGCGAATATTGGCAGACGGTGCATATATCCTGTACAACCATGTGAAAGGCAGGTTTAAACCGAATTCCCTGTAATGTACTGATTTAAGACGATGTGAGGGGGATATAGGGCCTTTGAAGGAACAAACAGGCATGCTTAGGTTCCCTTCTAAAAACTATCATTAAAGAATACAAGAGATTATAGGTGTGTGTGTGTGTGTATATATATATATATAAGTGACAATTGAAACATGCATATATAGAAAGTGCAAATTGATATTATGGTTATTGTGATACTTGATTGAATCAAAACATTGAGACTGCAAAGCTATTCACAGTCGGACGTGTATCATCACCCACCTTCACACATGGACTGGGGAGCCCCTTTCAGTCCTGGCAGGAGACCAACACGTGAGTCCTGAGAAAGTGCTGGGCGATGCGCCCTCTATCCCACGGCTGAGCTCCGGTCAGCACCGAGATCTCCCCCTTCCTCTATACTAATTTGGGCATTACATGCGGGCAGGGGACGAGCTGGCCAGCCTCACCCCCCCCTCCCCCCTTCAGGCAATGCATTCTCAAATTTCCAATTTTGTCCGCGCAATGCCACCTGCAGTTTCAATTGGAAAGTTTCTATAATCAATGTATCCCCTCCTCCTAAGGATGGGGGTCAGCGTTCTACACACACTGAACAACTAGGTGCAGTTCCCGAAATAATTAGACGAGTATCCTTGAGCAGTGCTTTCCCTTCCCATGAAGATAAGGCAGGTGTCTCATTCACTGACCAGTGGTGTACAGAACATATTGAGCAACACCTTTCCCTGTCTTCAGCAAGCCCCTCCAAAACCCAGGGAAAAGTCCTTGAATAGGGTAAGCATCCCAGAATGAGGATTCCTTCACATAAGAACAAGGATACTTCTTTCATGAGAAACAAGTCATTTGTGGAAAAACAAGTTATATAAGTGATCAGAGAGGGAAAAAAACATGCTTTTACAGTCTAACCTTAATACAATAATATTATAGGTGAATCATGGACAACGTATCCGAATCTTAGGATGATCAATCCATACATGACCAGAATCAATCCACACCTCAATCACCTCATATGCATGACAGTAACAGGAGAACAATGATTAATTCTGGGTAACGTAGTTGTCCGCAAGTTAGTCCTAATACATGTACCTATTTATTAAGAGGCTTTGTCTTTTAAGGTTGAATACCCCCCTCAGTGGAACTCCTAAGTTTGTAGGTCTGTGGGAAGTGAAAGAGGGAGTGTGCATCTATCTAAACAGGTGTATCGTCCATTTCCTTCGTAACACTGGAGGTTAGTTTAAACGTCTGTGGGAGTCAAGGTGATCTCGAGTCCATGTGGCCTTGTGCGCCTTTCGTCAGGTACGAGTCTGCATGCGGGTGTCTGCGCGAATCCTCGTGCGCATGGATGTGTGCGCGTGCCCGGGTGCCTGCCCCGGAACATGCACGGATGCTGGATTTGCGCTCTGAGCTGGTCCGCCTGATGAGTAACGAATTCATTTAGAGGATTAAAAACACAGTGTGCTACACTTTTACTGATTTGGGGGACCCTTCTTGGGGGGCCGGGGGTGTTTATATCAGGGAGATGATCCGAATGTTTCTCCCCATACGAAAAAATCAGTCAGTCTCCTTACCTCCGCTGCCTGGCTGGGAGGACAGAGCATCTCTTGGATGTTCCAGACCGACACGGTTTGGCTCAATCCCCGGACTCAGGCGCCTTAAGTATGTCTTGAAAGAAATTATCTTTGGAAAGTGATCCGTGAGGACTGAACCACAGGGCCATGGAATCGGGGTATTTTGTTATTAGCCGTATAAATGTTAAAATGAGTTGCGAAGTCTCGTATTTTGTTTGGTTACTTATGGGTATGGTTAGGGCTGGGTAGGGGTTAAGGTCGTCAAGTTGGGATGAGAGTTTTCCCCACGGAAATGAATGGACAGTCCCCACAAAGATACAATGTATGTGTGTGTGTGTGTGTGTGTGTGTGTACGTGCAGCGGGTCTGGCCGCCTTCCGTGCGATTGGCGGAGGCATTACTGAGTTTCCGCCACTAGATGGAGCCTGGGCATTTGTTAATATTTGTTAACAGCGGAGGGCTGTTTTGTATTAATAGTGTCCTACAAGTTCTTACAATGTGGTGGAGTAATTAAGTCATGGTTTTTGATGTTGTGTATTTTTACAGGAGAACAATATAGTAGTTGTTAAAAACCGTTCTTTTCAAATAACATCTTGTTTCTTTCACTGCAGTCGCCAAATGTAGCCGCAAGCGTTCAATCTCTGACCAATTTCTTTGCCTTTAAAGTGGAGTGTTGGTACCATAATGTAATATTTTTTTAATGCAAATTACAGCTGCCGTTTGTTCAAGTCTGCCAGGTGAAGCTGCTTATCGCTTCGTTCGAAAATCGCTGCCATCCAGTCATAAATTCACTAGCAATTACTGCTTCCTTATTGCAGCTACGTTTTGTCAGCCGCTCTTATCTTTTTATAAATATTTACCTCCCCAGGTTACGGCCCGGAACCGGACAATACGCGTCCTTGACCAGTATTTTCACACCTAAATACAGAATATCTTCGGGTCAAATAAACACATGAAATGCAAAGGAAAAGCCTTCGGATAAACACTTGCGGACACACACAGATAAGAGGCGCTCAGGTTGTTTTAGTTGGGCGGACAGATGTGTTTTTACGAGACATCGGACTGTATTTTCACACGGCCTAATGTAAATAGATTTTCTTGAGGAATGCTTATTACAAATAGTGTATCCGACACCTACACCAGCCCTTAAAAACCAGCCCCGGGGTGGTGCGTGACTCTGAAAAGAGGGTAACAAATTTGCACATCTTACAAAAGGCAATAAACATTTCCCAAGACCAAGGCGTGGGGGGATTCCCCCTCATTTAACGGGACAGGCGCGTTAAGACGTTATTTATGGGATCGTAGAGCTGACTGACAAATTCGACACTGCAATAGGTTCAGTTGTTTTTCTTCGAAAAGAAGTGTCTGTTTTCATACGTCTTACAGAAAAAGACAAACTTAAGTGTTTATTATGCTTCCAGTTGATGTAAATAGTAATTAATGGAGTAAAATTTACTGAAAAAATACTGAAAATCAAATCCAAAACATCCTCCTGAAAATATAAATATATAAAAATAAACTGATAGTTAATAATAATATAAAATCAAATGGTGCATGGCTGACACGAAGTAATCTGAAATAGTTTCTCATTCATAAAGTGATGTCAGATGCGCACCGGTTCCCTGATAGGGGCTTAAGCTGAAGGCGGCTGGTCTCTGGTTGGTTTTTTGTTTATTGGGCTGTGTGTCTGGGACGGGTGGGCTGGCCTTGGACTCACTACTGGCGGAGGAGGGGGGTAGAGATCAGCTCAGTCCGAGTCTCAGTAACAGGCGCGCCGCAGGAGAGGAGCTCGCTGCCAGTGTCGGGATACTCTCCAGTCTCCGGACAAAGTGAATCCGCCAGATCCGCGAGCAGCCAACACGTCCATAATCCCATAAACCAGCCGTGACTCTACAGGAAACCTACAGAAAGCAGAAACGGACAGCTCTCTGCTCATTCCGGTCCCAGCCTCACCGTCCTCTTACTATTATATATTATTATCATTTTTCTGTGTTTTTGCTTTTTGACATTTTCAGTTTTGACCGCGACACGTCTACATCATTATTTTTGAAAGACTGCCCCAGCTGAAGAATCCAAACTTTTCAAAACCAATTTAAACATTTGCGCAAGGTAGGATTTTTATTGTATTTTAATTTCTTGCACGGCGCGTTAAGTAACTTTTTGCTCTAAGTTATTCTCATTGAAGTTGCGTTTGGTTTACAACTCACAGTAAACAAAGTATACCGCTAAGTGATCCCATAAGCCCATAAACCGATTCATATATTAGTGACTTATAAGTGCGATCGCGTCCTTTAACTAAATGAATTTTCTCTTTCTGTGATGTATGATGTGTGGTTTGCACGGTCGGGATATACTGTGGAAATGATTGCAGAAAAACAAAGCGAGACTCTGAATGAAGAGAGCCATTTCCCTTTGAAATTGCTGCCAGATGAAGGGGAAGGAGTTTTGTGGTTTACAACTCTAGGAAGTTAAAGGATTTCAAACACATTTCAATCAAGTCGCAGCTAGCATGACCTATTAATTTGGGTTTTCCAGTTTGGATGCGTATCAGTGGCGCGGGATTGGATGGGCAGCGGCTTTAAACACACTCGCAGTCGGAATGGGCCGCCCCGGCTCGGGGTCCGGAGGTCCGAGGCGCACGGCATCCGTCCGCACCAGCTTCCCAATATGCGCTTAAGCGGTCATCATAAACCCTGGCTACTAAAACTCTTTAAATGTTATTCCCCCTTCTTACTTTTTTTATGTTCTGAGCGGTTTTTTGTTTAATTACGCCGCACACCTGCAACGCCACTGACCGGTTCTGCTTCACTAACAAACCTTTTAAATGACTGCGTTTGATCCATATGGTAGCCTAACGCATCGGTAAATTTATTAGGATAATACTTTACGACTTATCTTGAAAAGTATGAATGATATAAAACTAAAACATGTTTATGATGGTTTCATTAAACAAAAAATGTTTTATTAAAACTACATTATTTTGGTTAAATGAGTTTATGCTCTTGCGTCTGCGGGGAAAAACTTAGAAATTAGAAATAGATGCTCATCTATAGTTGAAGAAAAACATATAGGAAGCGTATATATTTTAAATCAAAAGTGATGTTTTTGTTTTCCCATCAGTTTTCCGCTATTTGAACAATGATGAATTGAAAATTACTTTAAAGTAATAATTCAAAACAATTTTCCGCTTAGGTGTTTAAAGAATAGCGGACGCAACGTTGCCTTTAGTAAACTGGTTATTCGGGATTTTGCTCCATTTCTGCGAGCGTGAATGACTGTGCATCGGAGGAGAGCGAAGGCGCTCCGTTTCGCTCCGCTTTCCCACATAGTTTTATTTCTGGAGAATAGATGATGAACAAAAAGGTCTGAAAACGGGGATGTCTGTGTCGCATACCGTAACTAAATCGCCATTTGCATATGAAAACTGGCGCTGAAAGCATTCCTCCAGTGGAGCCTTCGCTGTTTATGCATCCCAAAAAACTCCGCTAATGAAAGCGCCCGTCTATGCACTTTAAAACACCCCATAACCTTTGTGCAGGCAGCTGGAAAATATTTATGCCATATATGTTTGTCTGTAAACATGGACGGGGAGGACTGAGGACATAAATTAAGACAGTGGCAGGTTTATTGCGATAGTTTTGCAAACATTTTTGAAGGCTGACTTGCGCGGCGAGACCACCTCGCGCTTGGACATGTAATGTAACTGCTGCCAGGTGCAAAGTGTTTGCGCCTTACCGACCAAGCATTACTGAATCACTTTCCAAGGGGCGTTGCTGCGTCCCGTGTTGATAAATGGCTTGACATGGACTACATGTTTTCCCATGGGCTTTTTTGTGCGCGTCCCGTGTGATCTCCTCCTGTCACAAAGGAGCAGCGAAGAGTAGATCAGTCAGACTTCGCCGGGCGCCCGTGTGAAAGGCTCGTTTGTACTGGAGCGTTAGAGAAAGATCCTCTGACCTGATCCAAGCAGGGCGCGACATTCACCATAAAGACGGTAAGAGGACGGATACAAGCCCGTAACGGGAACAGTTTGCACGCGTAATTATCACGATGTTATATTACCGCATAAGCAGCGCTGATCAGTCCATTAGGTGATATAGGGTGTCATCTTCTGAGTCGGGGCAGACTTTGATTTCAGCAAGTTGGCAGCAAGTTGATATCAGATGGTACCGGAGGTGAAGCTTCTCTATGGAGCCACATGGGCTTTGGCCGGTACTGCTCAGAACCGAGTAATGGAACCGTCAAGTGTGGGTCATGGCATCTAAGATTGTCACTCTCCTGGATCGGCCCAGAATGCCAGGCCAGACAAATCTCTCAGTCTTGACGTGGGTCGGTTCAGATCCATAGTCCCATCATATCAGAACCATTTTGGTCATGGCTGGCTCCACTTTGTCTGCGTAGAGATACAATGTGCAGTGTCCCCTTTCTCTGGCACCGAGGTGAGTCCGCTGTCATCGCGGGGGAGATGGGGGTTCTGGCTGGTGGAGAGCATCAGGGGGAGGCAGATCCGGTGGCCCGATATTCCCACGGCTTTGCAGGCGCCGCCGATATTAATCCCGAATATCTTTATTTGTGCTAAACTTAGTGTCTCGTTCTCCTTCCCGTCCCGCTAACCAGCTCCATGTGCATGCGGGAAGTGGAGATTTACGGTTGCAGAAAGTGATGGTTGGGTGGGTCACTGGAGGGGGGGAGGGCACAGGATGGGGGGCTGGTGTGTATTTGGGAAGGGGGGGGAGGATCTAGGGGTCAGTTGCTCTGCTCTCTTGGGAGGGTCAGAAGGTTCATTTTATCGAGCGTTCAAATTTTTGCTGGTCTAGGTCACTTTGGGTCCTATAGGAGGGAGTCAGCTACAAACGAGAGAGAGATGGAGGAGGGTGAGAGATGGAGGAGGGTGAGAGATGGAGAAGGGTGAGAGATGGAGGAGGGTGAAAGAGATGGAGAAGTGCCCGCCGATTGGCCGTTTGTCCGTATAGTTTGTGCAGAATTGGGGTGACCGTGTCTTGTTTTTCAACATAGAAGACACTGGGGGCAAGACATAAAGAGAGATGTCAAAACAATGCAAATATGCATATTTAATGTATTCTGTCTGACGAATGCAAACATAAACATCCAACAAGGCAAAATCCTAGGCATTTCGGGCAATTTTTAAGTCCCAAAAACACATTTTTAGGACTGAAACAAAAGGACGTATGGTCACCCCATGCAGAGTGTATATAGAGTAATACACAGCTACATGTGTACACAATCAACTGCACATATCCACACGTACACACACACACACACACACACACAGGCTGTCCCAGCTCAGAGCAGGTGATTGACAGAGCTGCTCAAAGAAGCTGGAGAGCGCCCCCAACGGGTAGCCATGTCGCCCAGCAGGAGCAGTGAGCTGGATGCACTGTCAGGCAGACTCTCCCTGAGGAAGCCCGGCCTCTAGGATATGGATGGCCGCCTGCTTTGATGGACAGCGCCCCGTCGCCCCCACTGGTCTGCGGACTGTAGGTGGGCTTGTAACGTCTCAAGCTCCCGTGTTGGACCATTTGAGACCCCTACAAAGAGCCTGCACTAGGAAACATGTCTTCTGCCAGACAGAATCTCCCTGTGGGTAAAAATAGCTGCAGGTACATCTGTGTTGTTACTTGCTTATAAAAGGCCAGCATTGTCGGTGGTCACCACAGCTGTGACCCATCAGCAGGGCAGCCGTCCTCGCTGGCGTTACACGGCGGGCGAGAGCTCCGCCCCCTTACATCTACGCATCACTTCTTCTCAGTCTTCTGTAGACGTTGACGATAGTCCCGGCCCATCAGGTCTGCTTCCTCTGCTACCTAAGCGTAGAGGCAGAAACACCGAAACTAGCTGCGACTGTGTTTCTGTGTTCCGCGGCTGAGCTGCGTCTACCACTGAAGGCCACACTCACAATGCGTCCTTCCCTGCAAAGCAAAATGGCACCGTTTAATGGGGTGCCAAGGATTTTCCTTTAATGAATCAATATAAATTTACTTGTGGGGGGAAAAAAAAAAAAAAAAACATTTTGTCCACTTCTGCTGAGCTATTTTTGGACAGTTGGATACGAGAGGGTTGTCAGGTTATGTGACTGTACACTCCCATGATGCACTGGTGCAGCCTGTCATGGGCTGGTGCCCGGCCTCTAGATCAGGGGAGGGCACAAAGGGCCGGTGTGTATGCAGGTGTTTGGGATGAACTGTAGGTCGGCTGTTCAAACACAGGTGTGAGGACTCTTCAGCCAATCAGTCCTCTAATTAGTGACCTAATTAAAGCAGCCCTTTGCGGATAAGATTGGCCACCCCTGCTCTAGAGGCTCAGACTACAGTAAGAGTGCGTCTCGCGTTCTTATTCAGCGGCGTAGCCTTGCCTGGGCGGCCCGAGGTCTGTTTCTCTGCCGAGAGCTGACTTACAGATTGGGCCGATATATCAGGGCCCATTTAGAGGGTTCTGTGCATGTTGGGTCAGGACCAGCGACGCCAGCAGCTTTACACCAACGACCCCCAGCCAGATATCCAGCCTCCAAAGTTTTCCAGAGCATCTGAACTTTGGTAGTGACCGAGAATTTTGCAGAAAAAGAGTCACCGGAGAGAAAAACCAAATAAATAAGTCGATAGATGAATAAAAAAAAAAATCAATAGAGACAGCGAGACAAAGCTGACATGCTTGCGGTTGGCGCTGCCTCGCAACGATCCTTCCCTACATTACGATCCGCGTCCTCCTCCCCTGTAATTAAACATTAGTCCTCATGTGTTCCAGATGCCAGCATCTGCGGGCTTTAAAGAGCCGGCATACTATTCTGTGTTCTCGGGCCCTGAGAAGCGAGACGGGCCCAGAATCGGTCTTGGATGAATTCAACTCGTGCCGGTTCTGGTTCTGGATGATCTGGGACTTTCAGTGTCATGTAACGCAAACTCAAACCCGATACACATGCAGCTACCCCGGGTCCTGTCATGGAGGGCCGGTCGGCTGTGTAAACGGAAAGCAGCTGATAGGTAACAGTTGTGACTGTTTTCCCAGTTTTGACTGTGGGTCTGATCTGTCACGACCGCAGCCTTGTGGCACCAGCTTCTCCTGGTGATTGGTGCTTTTGCGAGTTTCTGTCTCACCTTGTACAGCTGAGGTTTGCCAGGGAGACCACTTCTCTGTGACCAAGACTGCCCTGTGATTGTGACCGTTTCCCTCAGACTCTGACCACTGCCGTATAAGTGTGACTGCTTGTCTGTGACCGTGACTGTGGTGTGATTGTGAGCAAATCTTTCTGTTCACCACCATTTCCCTGCTGACGTTGCCACTCGGCCGTGACTATGGCCATTCACACTCGGTCCCTGTGACTATGACCCCAGTGACCATCCCGTGACCGGAACCTGTCCCATGTGCAGATGTATCCACTCTCATGTGAGCAGGACCAAAAAGTCAAGTATCTGCTGTTAAATGCTTCTGATCATCTGAACGTCTTTTTTTTCCTCCCTGTGTTTTTTGTTTTCGTTGACTCAGATGTTGAGGAAACAGCTGCCATGTCGTCTTTCCCCATTGTTTTTTTTTTGGACAGATGAGGCATTCTGACTGGATGACCACAGGTCTGCTTGAAGGGACACTTCTCCTTCATTCTCAGCTGCCCTTTAAAAATCTTGCAGAATCTGGTCTCTGACAACGGTCCTCCAGGTTCGGCTCTGGTTGGGTGAGAGGGAGAGAGAGAGACCCCAACCTTTATAGAGGTCGTTTAAAAGGAAAAGCCTGCTGTAAATGCCACTGGTGCATCTGGATAATCAGCTCTCATTATTCTGATTAAATCACCAGGGATTTGGTCGCCATCGACCACAATCAATGTGGCCAGATCGATAAATGGGTGTTTTATTACATCAGCCGTGGCGGATCTGAAGCAGACAGAGTCTGCTGGCTGGCTGTCCACCTCTCGGGCCATCAGGGGTACGTTTTGTGCTTTTTGGGGCTCTACATCCATACTGTGCTTCCTGGTGTAATTTATCCTGTTCAGCCATTATGTAATGGGGAATGACCCATCAAGAGCCCATTCGTGTTCGGGATGACAGCGAGTTATTAGACCATGGGAGGAACCTCACGAGGCGGGGAGGAGGGGGGGGGGCAGGGTGAAGGAGCTGC
>JAODLC010000085.1:19889183-19902181 GCA_026781145.1 Hippopotamyrus pictus | reverse complement strand
GAGTCCCGAGGACCAGACAGAGAAACACTGAGAGTCCCGAGGACCAGACAGGGAAACACTGAGAGTCCCGAGGACCACATAGGGAAACACTGAGAAAGAGCAATAAACAGAAAATAAAGGGGGGGGGGCACAGTGGCATATTTTTTATTGTTGCCTCACACCTCAGAACCTGCTCCTGTGTGTGTGTGGGGGGGGGGTTTGCATGTTCTCCCCATGCCACTGTGGGGTTTCCCCTGGGTTCTCTGCTTTCCCCCCACCGTCCAAAAACATGCTGAGGCTAATTGCAGTTACCAAATTGCCCCTAGGTGTGCATGTGTGAGTTTGCTCTGCTATGGGTGGGCGCCCCGCCCTGGGTTGTTCCCTGCCTTGCGCCCATAGCCTCTGGGATAGGCTCTGGACCCCCCACAACCCTGAGCAGGATAAGCGGTGTCAGAAAAGTGAGATCAAATAACATATGTACAATATATAACCATATACATACCACATGGTCACTGTCCAATGAAAACTGTCCACTTTTTCAGGATCATGACTTTTTACTATAGACGGAATATGCCCATTCTCCTCTGTATGGTATGGATTTCTTTGTACTGCTAATTTTAATAACTTAACATTGACATTTAGATAGCTAGTTAACTAGCATCATAGTTAATTGTGGATATAAAGTGAGATTAATTAGCATCTTGTTGACACTGAAATATTTGCCTCACTGAAAACAGTCCACGTAAGTTTAATGTAGAACATTAAACCGTGAAATATGTTTCTGGTTGTGGTGCTAAGGGTGTCTCATTATATTGGCTTAGATTTACTTTGTAAAGCAGTTTTTCACGCTACTGAAATACTGGAATTTGGGAGATAGGAGTTTTACACTGGACAGCAACGATATACAATAGACATATATACTGCATTGATACAATAATCATGCCATATACAATATACATACAATATACAAGTGCATACAATGTAGAGTACACAGTAACATACATGTCCTGATTTACTTCACTACTTCACCTAATAAAACTCAAAGCTACATGGAAACTGGCAGAGAGATAAAGCTTTGGCACACAGCCAGAGTGTGTTTTTAAATTAAGGTTTTTCTGTCTCTGTGGGGCCAATTTTCCGAAATATAGTCCTAACGTTAAGCATAAGTAACCAAATAAAATACAAGTTTTTTTTGGCATTTTAACTTTTTTGATTACTGTCACAGATTTTAATGAAATTGAGGAAAAATGTCCCCACAATGACAAAATAACAGGTTTTTTAATCACATTGTAATATACACATGACCACACACACACACATACACATCTCTATACCTCTGAATTGTAAAGAAGAGGGAGTTTCTCTGGGTGTCAGATGTGGGGGGGGGTAGGGTGGCATGGAATGGGATGTCTCCGACGGAAACCCCTCTAACTGGAACCGGCTGATATTTGTGGGTAATCATTTTTCCCACGATCGTAATCATCTCTCTGTATAATTCCACCAAAAAGGTCACGACCTTCCTGTACCCCGCCCATGCACCAAAATCTGTCCCCCCCCCCCTCCCTTTAAAGAACCCCCCGCCCCTTTCCTCCCTCTCCATCTGGACAGTATCTGAGATTCAGGAAACCAGAATGATCCCACAAGCTCCCTGTGCAATTAGCATCCAGACACGGAGCTTGTGTGGTGTTCATGACGTGGTGCGTGGAGGGGGCAGCGGGGTGGGGGGGGGTCCTGACAGGGTGGTTTTTCATGTCTAAATGGGACTGTTGAACCAGAGTAATACCACCTTCCAGGCGGAGGAATTTAACCTTTTTAGAGCTATAAGAGAAAACCTTCTCAGTTAAAGACAGAAGTATTTCTACAATAATGATGAGAGCAGAGCTGTGCCGTTCTCACAACAAAGGATATAGGTGTCCGAGTAGGTGCCTGATAGAGTGCTGAGTGAAGAAGGTGCATTGCACAGTCCTGCATGTGTTCTGCAGGACCCCAGAGTCTGCTGCAAAAGTCCTGCTGTTCATCGTCCAGTACAGTGGCTATAGTTCGCAGACATAATATTTTGTTTTCAGGCCCTTGGACTGAATCTGTCGCGGGCAGGCAGCAAATCCGCTGCCTCTGACGCCATGACAGGAAAGAAAAATTAAATGAATGTCCAAGGGCTATTTTGTGTGAAAACAGCAGCTTTGGCTCACGAGTGACTGCTTGTGATTTAAATCACCGGCGGCCTCTATGGGCAGCCGTTGGTCCTAGGCTAGGACCAGTGGAAACAATTTTGCACATTGCTGCTGTACAGTCATCAAGGGGGTGTAAACATAGTTAGGACAGAGTCAAATGCGCTGGGAGAAATGTCAGGGTGATCTTATCCCGTTCCGGGTTCGGTGCCCACAGTGCGGTATGTCAGAGGCAGGGTTATATGTTTCAAATGTGGCTTGGACACTAGTCCAGCAGTACTTTGTTTGAATGAAATTTCCAGTCGAGTGAAATAACACAGTGTGCCGGGGAGGGTTGGGTATAATTGCAGGAGCTCCTAGTCCTGTATAATTAGAACAAACGCTGGTTATGTCTGTCTCCGCGGAGTTGGGAATGAAAATGCTTCTCGGTCTTGTCTGCGCAGGCGAGCCGGAGCCGCTGGATCAGCAGAAGCAGCAAGCCACGGCAGAGGAGGAGGAAGGGGCGGAGCTCTTCGCCTATAAAGGCAACGACGTCGAGTCCTACATGGCCACCAGCTCGCCATCTGGCCTGTACCAGCTGGAACTTGTCTCCACTGAGAAGGACAGCAGCTTCAAGGTGTACGCCACCACCACCCCTGAGTCGGATCAGCCATACCCAGAGCTGCCCTTCGATCCCCGGGTGGACGTCACCTCCCTTGGCCGTACCACGGTGACGTTGGCCTGGAAACCAACACCCACCGGGTCCCGTCTGAGGCAGCCAGTGCAGTACTGTGTGGTGGTCAACAAGGAGCACAACTTTAAGAGTCTGTGCGCCGTCGAGGCTAAGATTGGGGGAGATGATGCCTTCATGGTGGCGCCCAAGCCCGGTCTTGACTTCAGCCCCTTCGACTTCATCCACTTTGGGTTCCCCTCGGAGAATGACCTTGGCAAGGGTCGCTCCTTCACCTCCAACAAGGCCCTGAGTAACAAGATCTCCCGGTCATACGTGGCTAAGCCCAAAGCGGACATCCAGAAGATCTGCATCGGCAACAAGAACATCTTCACCATGGCTGACCTGAAACCGGACACACAGTACTACTTTGATGTCTTTGCCGTCAACACTGCCAGCAACATGAGCACAGCCTACGTGGGCACCTTCGCCCGCACCAAGGAGGAGGCCAAGCAGAAGACCTTGGAGCTCAAGGACGGCAAGGTCACCGACATCTTCATCAAGCGAAAGGGCAGCAAGTTTCTGAGGTTCGCTCCTGTATCCTCACACCAGAAAGTCATGTTCTATGTCCACTCCTGCCTGGATACGGTTCAGATCCAGGTCCGGAGGGACGGGAAGCTGGTCCTCTCCCAGAACGTCGAGGGGGTGCGGCAATTTCAGCTCCGAGGTAAAGCTAAGGCTAAGTACCTGGTGCGGCTTCGAGGAAGTCGCAAGGGGGCATCCATGCTGAAGCTCTTGGCGACGACCCGGCCCAACAAGCAGCCCTTCCCGTCCCTGCCTGAGGACACACGCATCAAGGCCTTCGACAAGCTCCGCACCTGCACCTCCGTCACCGTGGCCTGGCTCGGCACACAGGAGAGGAACAAATTCTGCGTCTATCGGCGCGAGGTTGACGACGCCTACGGTGAAGAACACCGGCGGCGCGAGCAGAACCAGTGCACTGGGCCTGAGACCCGCAAGAAGTCCGAGAAGGTCCTCTGCAAGTACTTCCACAGTCCAAACCTCCAGAAGGCCGTCACCACGGAAACGATAAAGGGTCTGGAGCCGGGCAAGTCCTATCTGCTGGATGTTTACGTGGTTGGCCATGGCGGCCATGCGGTCAAGTACCAGAGCAAACTGGTCAAAACGAGGAAGTTTTGTTAATGACTTTGTAAATAATAAATATATTATATATATTAAAAAAAGAAGTTTATTTAACTCTAAGCGATATTCTACTAAGGAGTGTATACGGACTGACTACTCACACAGCTTAAGGCCTGTGACAGTATTGGAACTGTTTAGAGATCGATGTGTACATTTATGTTTACATAACCCTGCGGTCGTTCTGGACAGTCTGGACAGCGGGTTTTTGTTTTTCGGCCTGGGCCCCGCCACCGCCACTGATTGACGTGGGTGGGAGGACTCGTTGTCTCGTGTTCCTTCGTCGCTGCATGAGTACCCCTTCCTGTTTTAGTCCGTCCGGTCTCCTCAGCGGAACGTTCTGGAAAACCCGCCGGCTGTACCCTCGGCCCCCGTCGCTATCCATGTATGCGGTATGTCCACAGTACACATTAGAAGACTTTAAATTATTTCATACATCTGTTTTTTTTTTTTTAAATATTAATTATTATTATTATGCCGATTAAGAAAACGGTAAATCTATGAAGTATGATCGATGTTCGGACGCGCTGTTGTGTCTGTCATCCTGTTTTGTAAATGTCTCCTTCCTGTGATGAAACTCTGTGTTTTACTACTATGTTTCCAATGTACAAAGTTGTTCTGGCAGTATCCATGTACATAAAAACTAAATACATAAAATGTCAGAAGCTGTGTCTGTCTTCCCGTGTGCTCCTGCTTTTCGGAGAATACCTGGAGGTAGAAAAGTTAGCAGAAAATGGAAATATCCCTGTTTTTGAAGGACACCCATATTCTGGCAAATGCTTCGGATGACAGTGAACTCTAAAATTGTCCCCCCCGCCCCCGGACTACACAAACTCCAGCCCCTGAAAGCAGCCATTTTAACATTCCGGAACATTCACTTTATTACTGAGTAGCAGAGAGTCTATTGGACTAATGCGGGGGCTTGCTGAGTGTATGGGAGGGGTGGGGGTCGTCACGGTCTGTGTGGTGTTGACATGACGATCCCCCAGCCATTGGGAGGGGAGGGGAGGTGAGGACGCTCAGCTGTGCTCTCGCCCTGTAGCGGCACACAACAGGGGACTGGGTATAAACTGGGCCGGTTCTGACGCCTCGCTGGGTCACGGCGCGATTTGATTTGAGATTTTACCACTTCCTGTCTGCGCATCTGCCCCTCTTGTGTCGACCCCACTAGCACACCATCCACGGCATGGGGAAGGAGGGCGGTGTGAAGCGCCCCCCCTCTCCGCCCCCAGCTTACATAAAAATGCTAAGCTTAATCGGCAAAAGCGCTGGATCCCAGATGTGCCTTCTGTTGGCTGCACGTGTGTCTGCGCACATGTGTGTCTGCGCACATGCGTGTCTGCGCATGTGTTTCTATGGTGACCTGGAAGAGGGGAAATACACCATTGACTCTCATACATGATGCAGGTACCTGGGTCACATGACACAGAGACAAACATTTTGGCTGGGATTCCATGCTGTATGCGGGTGACCTTGGGTATTTTATCTCCTCCCTGTTCCTCTTCCACACCTCCCAGGTCCTCCCGACCTTGAGGGGGCGAGCTGCCCTGACCTCCCGCAGCTTCACGAAGGCAGGTTACCTCCGGGCCAGCCGGCGGACGGTCTCACCGCCAGGTGTTTTCACTGACCCATCGTTTTTTTCCGGATGGTGGACGTTACAAGCGTGCTGTGTCACAATCAGGTGTGAAATTCCAACCCTCCCAGGGCATTTGGAATACCGCGTCCTTGGATCACAGCAATGGCATCGCAGCACAAATCCGGGGTTGCCAGTCAAGCACAAATCCACCTCTCTGTAATCCGGCAGACTGCTCCTGTTGTTCAATGCGCATGCATTTTTGACAATCGACCAAAACCCGAACACAACGCCACAAGCGTTTTCTGCAAATCAGCAGATCGCAGTAGTTTTCCACTCATGGCCAAAGCAATCTCACGTTTCACACTGAATTAATTTCCTGGTGAGAAGTAGCTGCATAAGCCCGGGATGGGGTGGGGGGGGTGAGGTGTGGGTGTCCTTAGGTGGGGAAAACGGTGATGAATTCATTTATCCATGAGGTATAATGTACCCCCCTAGGACAGACAGCCACCCTGATGCCCAGTCCACTCTTTAGGGGTATGTACATGGCCACAGAAGCTGATTTAAAGCTGATTGGTCACCTCCCCAGTCACTCACCACTTCAAAACATGTCATTGGCTAATAATAAGGTTGGCCCTTCTGTATGCAATATGGTCCCTTACTCTCTCCATCACTCTACACTGCAGCATCCAGTGCCCATTCCGTTTTCCTCCAAACCTGAGTTACACCAAAATGGCTACGTTTCCCCCTTGCACCCCAGTGCCATGGTTCTGTTCCCTCCCCGCCCACACTGACTCTTACAGAAGATTTTACATCAGACCTGGTGGCAGTGGAGCTGACACTAAGAGTCGTGGCATTTATAACTCACTGGTAGGAGGGGCATATGCAGGGGCGGAGTCACATGGGCACTGGCCTCAGATGAAAGCTGATATTGGGCCCCCTCCCCTGTCACTCATTGAGTCAAAACATATCATTGGATAATGACAAGGTCGGCCCCTCTGTATGTGTTATGGATCCACTTATGCCCCTCACCTTAAAAAAGTCCCAGAATTGCCTCACTGGGGTATATGTCCCCATTACTATACCTCCGTTTGCAGTGTCCAGCATTTAATGACAAAATAACGTAGGTATTTAGGCGCTGGACAATGAGTTTTTTTTTTTTAAGCATGAATCCAACTTTGCTTCAAGAATGTCTTGCCTTCAAGTGATAAATCCTTGACAATGAAACAGTTGGGGATGAAGACGTTTTTGTGCCATTTTATGACAGATAAGAATGCAGAGAAATTCGTGTGTGGAAATTAGACGAGAATCGTCCATAAAACATAAAACTGCACGCCTTGAATATTCACCGCTGTTCTTCTCCTCTTAAATTGCACTCTTTCGTTTCTCCTTTCGTTTTACAAGCTCTGGAGGGAATCGCACGTGGAAAAACAGAAACCGCGGCCGCCGATGACAGCTCTGGGAGCCCTGCGTTGGCACGTCCTGCCGGTCGGCATGGAAACGCCATGTAAACATATGTCGGGCCCCGAACGCCAGACAAAATCCATGAAACCACACATTAACCATCAACACCCTGCTTAGGGGCTCGTTACAGGACAGCAAAGGCAGTAATCAGGCTGGACGCAGCCACACCCTCTGCTAACGAGCTTTCTGCCAGAACAGCAAAGAAAAATAGAAGACGGAAACCTAGCGTTTTGTTTTCTCTGTTTTTATAGAATCAAATTATTTTCCCACTGTAACTTTGGAAGTCGTTTCAGGAACAAAGAGTAAGAAGCACGCTATTGCTGATATTCAGATACACATGCATGCACATGAGAAACACGTAGACATGCATGCACATGAGAAGCACGCAGACATACATGCACATGAGAAGCACGCAGACATGCATGCACATGAGAAGCACGCACACATGCATGCACATGAGAAGCACGCACACATGCATGCACAAGCCTGGGAGGCCATGCGGCTTGGATGACTGATATGGTAAAACCTGATTTGGCCACCCAGAGTACATGGGGCTCGAGGGAGAGATCACAGAAAGACTCGACTCTAATAGCAGGCTGGTCAGACCTCCTATTAAATGAGACGAGAGGCCTGAGGAAGTCTGGGGGTCTGTGTCAGATCCCCCCATGGTGGGGGTCATGGGTTCGAACCTTTTGCTGACCTACATGAGATGGCACTCCCTTCAATGTTGGCCGTGCATCTTAGCGACAGGGGAAGATACACGTCGATTATTCTGTAAAGCCGCAAAGCTCTTCGAAGGTATAGAGAAGCTCAGCAGCTCCCCCTACTGTCAGACCTCCAGCAATGCTGCCTTTGCCCTCTGTACTCAGAGCGCCGATAGATGAAAAATGATATACGCTGGTTTCGCTGAAAGCCCCCTGATGGATTTACCACAAAAAAAGTCCAATAAAATAAAACATTTACATAATAAAATATATACCCTTGAAACGCCAGCTGCTCGGAACAAAAGAGTTGATGTTGGATGAAATTCCACAGGAGGCGTAGCGGTTAAGGAATCAGACTTGGGACCAGCGGATTTTAGGGTCCTTGCTCTAAGAGGAGCTCGGCTGTCGGGCTCGTGAGAGGGGCACTTAATCTCAGACGACTTAATGGAAAGAGCAGCGCAAATCCGGCGGCATACGAGTTGCTTGCTGCCAGAGTGTGGGGCCCGTCTGCATATGTTAAGCAAACAGCTACTTTAAGTCTCTCCAGTCAACAATAAAAAATAAGAACTAAATTCATTGGCAGGACTGTCCGCAAGCGGCCTCGTAAATATCCAGAAATAAGGCAGCACTTATGAGACATGCACCTCGAATGCGATTGCCATCGATCTGCTATAGACGTTGACATTTGACATCAAGTGAACACCTACTGCTGCTGGAGAGAATGACACACTAGGGGCATATTCAGGGGTGGGGCCACGGGGGGCACTGGACACAGCTGACAGCTGATTGGCCCTGGGAGTGCCTCCTCCCCTGTCACTCATCAATACAAAGCATATCATTGGCTAATGATAAGGTTGGCTGTGACTTGGCGACCATGTTTCTTGAGGTTTAGTGAGTTTTCGGCAGGCGATTATAGAAACACGATTAAAACGCAGGAAAGTGGAGTAACGCTGATACCTGACACCTCCGGGGCTGTGTGTGCGTGTGGAGTTTGCATGTCTCCTCATGCTCCTGCAGGCATCCCTCTGGCTGCTCCGGCTTCATATCACCCATCCGAATACGTGTTCCTCAAATGAGCCGGAGAACTAGGCCTGAGCGTGTGCATGCATATGTGTGTGTGTGTGTGTGTGTGTATTGTGTTTACATTACATCGTGGGGACCAAATGTTCCCAAAATGTAATAAAAATCTGCTTTTTGTTTTGACATTGTTTGTCCCCACGAAGATCTGTGAATGCAATCAAAAAAGTAAAAATGCCAAAAGTCTCGTATTATGCTTGGTTACTTATGGGTATAGGTAGGGGTTAAGGTCATCTTATTGGGATGAGAGTTTGCCCCATAGGAATGAATGGATAGTCCCCACAAAGATATAATTACAAACCTGTGTGTGTGTGTGTGTGTGTGTGTGTGTGTGTGTGTGTGAGGTCCTCACCAATTGCCGGTATCTCCAGGAGAACCCACCCCGCTTATCGCTAATGCTTGAGGGGATCGGATTAAAATCAGCAAGGCCTTAAGTGGAAGACAGCCTCTTAAAGAGGACAGATAAACTTCAGATAAAAACCATATACGTGTTAGATCAGAACGAGGGCTGCCGTGGAGGATGGGGGCAGATGGAGGGCAGAATGACGGACCCACAGCCAGAATAGATCATCGCGAGCTGCAGTCACAGAGGACATATGCTGGGGGACCGTGTTTGAAAAATTATCTGAAAAATGTCTGCAATTAGTGCACAGGAAGTGCCCGGAAGGTCAGTAGAGGGGCGGGACAGGAAGTCGCTTACCAGGCTAGTGATTGGTGATGGTGGTTCTCCCAATGGGATGGTTTCTCAAGAATAGATTTGTACTGCTATTAACCTGCCTGGCCAGGTGTACAAAACATGAATTATACCCAAGTTCCTGGGTATTTGGGGTAGCTTGAGAAAGAGAATTATTCTTTTTGTTCAATTGTGTTTCATTTTTTTCCCCCAGAAGGGCCTTGCAGAGAGAGAGAAATCGTGCTTGATTTCCTAGTTGAGACGGCTGAAGTCATTTGGCGTAAAAATATTTACTTGGCGAAAAAAAAAGGCTGAAAATGTTAAAAGGACGTATTTCTTTACGCGCCTTTCTGCCATGTCCTGGGGGGGGGTTCTGTGGTTCTGGGGGAGCTGCTGGGAATGGCTTGGGTTGAAGGAATTCAGTCATTTTTGGCCCGTTCTGGGTGTCTTCTTGGCACTGGAGAGAGGAGGGCAGGATCCAAATTTCTGTGTCTTGGCGCGGCCGTCCTGGGACTCTGCGACGCAGCTGAACGGGTCTGGGTCCGTCGGGCCTCCTGAGGGCTCATCTCATCCTGTCCTGGCCCACCTCCGCACCGCCAGCATGGTCCAAATCCGCCCCCCGACCTCCGACCCCCGGACGCAGCAGAGGGTGGCCTTTTCCTGGGATTCCCAGGTTTTTATGGGAAGCCGTATTTAATGACGGGCGCGCAGATGTGTTTAGATCTGAATTAAAGATGTGGGGATTTGAGGAATTCTGGATTACATATATATGTGTAGTATGTATAAAGCTACTCAAAATTCTGTAGTCGCTAGGTTATAAACAGACATATTTTGTAGGGAATGAATAACGGCAAATACAGTATTATACCAGAAGGACATTTTGAAGGAACATCTGTAAAACATTTTATACAAGCCTCTAATGAACATTCGCCTTTTTACACTAGAGCTCCATGACTGTTAATCTGTATATTACTAATGAACTATTTCAGGCCCCTGACAGCTGTTTAGCTTGGATGGATGTGATGTTTGTCCTAAAAAAGCTATGAGTTCACATTACACCCCCCCCCTAGGTACACTGTTTTCAGGTGATCTGGTATACCTGTATAGTGGTGGTTAGCTTCCTTTTCTCTGATTGGTGCATTGCCCTCTCTGCTCTGATTGGTTCATGCCTTCAAGGGTTGCTCCTAGTGTATTGTGGTGATTTACCTGGACATCAGTTGCGCAGAGTCTGAGTTTATACATGGCTATGATTTATCGGGGTGTGGGGGAGGGGGCAGGAAGTGATGCAAGGTTTGCTGTAGCAACCATCTCCACCAAGAAGAATTTAGAATGACGACGATATCTGACGGTTATGCTGCCTCACAGGTATCACCGCGCTGGGGATTGGTGGCGTACCTCAGACTCGATTCAGAGGGTGGCAGCGAGGGGCAGTGAGTGGAGCTCAGGCTCACACCCCCCGCTAGCCTCAAACCATCGCACGTGGAAAAATACAATCCGTGGCTGTCAATGTTGGCACGTCATTTAGACGAGCTAAAGGTGTGTGGCACAGATGAAGGGGGCGTCCTCTTTGGCGGTCATCGACCCCAAATGCCAGCCCGCTGCCCTAGGCGTCACGGTGAACGCCGCTCACGGAAATTCCGAAGCGCTCGGAGGACTCGCAGCGCCGCGCTTGGAATGACCTGAGAGGTGAGTCTTAAAACATTCATGACGACTCAGGCAGGATTCAGAGTCACGGGCATCGGCCTCCTTGAGCGATTAACCAAGTCGTCTGGCTCCCCGGCCGCCTTTTTCCATCTAAACTTATACTTCGATGTTTTGTTAAAGGAAAAAGAAAAAGGGACGTCACAGTATTTCAGGAACGTAAAGTGATCCAGTGGTGGTTCTAGACCATTTCAACTGGGGGGGGGGGGGAACCAGACTGGTGCCAGTTGTTCTGTTAGGGAAGGGCAACTGCATCAGACCTTAATGTCCTCCATGTATTACTTGCACAAGATTGCCAGTATTAAGAAGCAAATAGAGTTTTGAAAATCAATGTTATTTATGCGATGCTTTGCAGTCACATTTTACGGTTTTTACAAACATGCACCTCACTCTGATTTCTTGTTTAGACTGTCTTGCTTCCACAAGCCTGATTATTTTTTTCTGTCGTTAAATTTTCTTTTCACCAACTGAAGCGACTCCCCCTCTCTGCGCACTCACATTAAGAGTCTGTCAAGAAAACATGCTTATGTCTGTGTTCTGTCTGTTCCCAGCACACAACATTCGAGCCCACATATATAAATGTAAATAATAATAATAATAATAATAATAATTATTATTATTATTATTATTATTATTATTAGTTTCAGACCCAATTGACATAGACTTTCAAACTGCAGCCTGGTTCTTCTCTGTTTCTCCTTGATGAAGAGCTTCTTCCTTGTTTTATGAGACTTCAGTCCTGCTTCTAGGATCCTGATATGATCTGTCCTAGCAGTGCACTTCACAACTGCACCTGTCAAACTGTCGGATAAGTCAGCAGTCATCTCTGGCATTAGGAAGTTGCATCCGCCCTCTACCTGGCTGGTTTCTGGTCCTTCCCAGTGTCTCCTGCTTCACCGTATTCTTGTGTCCTGCTTCACCGTATTCTTGTGTCCTGCCCTTTTAGACATTTTGAGCCTGGAAGCAGCCTGCCATGCAGGGTAGTCTTCTGCCAGCAGAACCAGGATTAAACTAGGATTTAAAAACGCAGATTCTTAAAAAAATATGGATTCGTCTCAATTTTTCCCAGAACTCATGCATTTAGGGGCGGCATAGGGGAGGCCATAGATGTTGTCACGAGGGCACCATTCCCTTCTGCACCTCCCAGAATGCCCCTGAAGTGATCACATGACTTGTTTGAGATCCCATAATGCCTCGGCAATCATGTGAGCAACGAGAGCCCAAGGTGAGCCTTCCAGGAAATGGATGAAGCGGAGAGAGGAGACTGCAGGGGACACGGTCGCACTGGATCACCTCAAAAAAATCACCTCAGGAAAGTATATAAAGGTGTGATATGTTACGCCCTCGAGGTGAGAGTGTTCTCTGAGCAAACCCTGGTGGATGCGGTTTGTGTGCGGTGAGGGAGTGTATGTTTTTGGGATTGGGTGGGGCAGGGTGGGTAGTGAGGGGGGGGGAGGAAGGCTTCTGTCGATGCTCAGGGCCCAGGGCTTGCTGACTTCTGGGACAAGAAGCCGAAGAGTAGTTCAGGAACAGGGCGATTGTGGAGCAGACAGTTATCCTGGAGATGTGCAGAACCATGTGCCTATGTTTGGGATTCAGATCAGGAGCAGGGATTCATATTACATACGGTGCTTCCTCAGCGTGTCGCCTGTGTGTCCCCAACGCTGCATCATCCACAAACCTATAAGACCTCGCATGCCACACAGACAGAGTGAACTGCGGATGTGGGCAAGGAAATGCAAGGGAAGGTTTATCTGTTTGTGCCATCAGAGCTCATCATCTGATTTCAAATACATCTGGCAACAAGCTA
>JAODLC010000085.1:19857822-19876990 GCA_026781145.1 Hippopotamyrus pictus | reverse complement strand
GGGGCGTTGATCATGTGGCTGGGTGGGGCATTGATCATGTGGCTGGGCGGGATATTGATCATGTGGCTGGGCGGGGCGTTGATCATGTGGCTGGGCGGCGCATTGATCATGTGGCTGGGCGGGGCGTTGATCATGTGGCTGGGCGGGGCATTGATCATGTGGCTGGGCGGCGCATTGATCATGTGGCTGGGCGGCGCGTTGATCATGTGGCTGGGCGGCGCATTGATCATGCTGTGGGCGGGGCATTGATCATGTGGCTGGGCGGCGCATTGATCATGTGGCTGGGCGGGGCATATACAAATGGGTTGGCCAGTCGTTCTCTTCTCCCCTGAAATGTCACGTCTGAATTGATTGTATTGGTCTGAGCTGCCTGGTGGAGTCAGCAGCGCGATGTTACGCGATTCTTGCTTCTGTCCGTCATCGAGGAATTTCTGCACGGGAATTACAGAATGACAGGCAACAGCAAACACTCAGCTGGCTCGTGATTTGTTTTGGTGAAATCCCAGCCGGCGTGGAAACAAAACATTCCCGAAGGCTCACCAGCCAGTCCCAGGGGAACGAACAAACGTAAATGTAAGCCTCGAGTCTCTTTCTGATCTCGACCATCTGATGCAGTCGTTACCCGGCGCATTGACGTACAGTAAACAGTAAGCTGGGTACTGACTGGTCTGCATGTAGATGGCATGCTGCTTCCTGCTGGGAGGCGTCCATCTATTTTATCCGCTTCCTCGTAAACACGGCATGTCATTCCCGGGATGGGAAATGGAGAAACAGCTTTTGATGTCTATCTGCTTGGTGAAGCTTACTCTAACTGGGCCTGGGGTAAATTTAATAACTGTGTATTATTACAAACAGCACTGCTGCTTGACCTTAATTAATTATGCTGCCCCTCTGTAATTAGTGCGGCTGAGATAACATTGATTGCTGTCTTACACTCTCAAAGCTTTTCCTTGTTATTTTGGAGTATCGCAGAGTAATAATTATATCCTCGGCCAGATCATCGCTCCCATCCCCCATACCCTGCCATATAGCACTTTTCCGTTGAAGGGGAGTCAGACGACATGGGCGCGTAAACGAGAGCCAATCAGCAGAGCCGCACACCATGAGACGTGACGTTTGCGAATGGCCACTCTGTGGGCCTCCGCCTGCTTGCTTAGCTCTCATTGCATCATCGGTGCCACAGGTGACCCATAATTTAATTATCTGTGCTGTTATTTACCTTGTGAATCAACTGATATACAGGAGTGGGGCCACAGCCCCAGCTGAAAGCTGATTGGCTCTTTCCACTGTCACTCAGTAATTGAAAACATATCATTGGCTAATAAGGTTGCCCCCTCTGTATGAATCGTGGTCCATTTTTTTACTTCTCACCGCAGTTAATTTTATAAGCTGGTGAATTATACGTCCCCCCCCCTCCCCCCCCAAGCCACCAAAGGAGATTAATCACAGACAAACCCGGCCCACCCAGGTCTGGGACCTGGTCATGGGCCCCTGAATACACACGGGTTTGGCCACACGTGACCCCGGGTTGCCTTGATCGGTCCGATAGCGCCAGTTCAGTCACACCTCATTAATGGCAGCTGGTGGCAGGCACCTAAAGCGACCCGCACCAGTAACCGGGAGTGCGTGGATATACTGGCAGCCGACCGCTCGCCCGGAACACTGTGTACTCATTGACACGCCTCATTGGCCGGCAGCTCACGTGGGGGGCGTGGCCTCAATGCTTTCTAATCGCCGGCCATTATAGCCCTGACTAAATGCTGGGATGCTGTCCTTTCCACACTAGCCAACAACCCCCACCCCACGGCATCTACCACGCTTCAGCAGACCTCATGGACTCAAATCACACCCCCCCACCCGACCACGTCACTTGGGGCCACTTCTGTAAATACCGGCGTCGAAGCTGGACCCAAATGAGTGCATATTTACTGGAATTTTGGGGGTGAGGGGGACTTACTGTGTGTTTGTTCTGTGACGTAAAAGTTAAACAGCAGCAGCTAATTCTCTGCTATGTGTGTGTGTGTGTGTGTGTGTGTGTGTGTGTGTGTGTGAGTCTGTCTGTCCGTCTGTCTGTGGGTCTGTGTGTGTGTGAGTCTGTCTGTCTGTCTCTGCGTGTGTGTATATAACATCACAACAGGTGGCAGAATTTGAAAAATGGCTGTAGAACATTACATGGCTTGACGATATTAATAGCAACATCACATGTTATGCACATGCAATTCTTACATTGCGAGGTAACTATGGTAAGATCAGACTTTTTCATACTTTCAACTCTGTATAGACATTATAGCGCAGGGAGTATAAGTTTCCTTAAACTCTACAATTTTATTACTCCTTTTATAGATGATCTAATTTATCTAGATTATCTATATGTTTAAAATAGTTTTAAAGTTTACCTCCGTGACTTTTGCATCAGCCTGCATGCGTTCTTGGAGACAATCAATCATTTTCATCCTTGCTATTTAAATCACTCCTAGACAGGTTTGTGAGAAATTTATGATCTAGTTTTTTGTTTTATAAATATCCCAGCATTTATTACAGCAAAATCACATTAACATTATATTAAACAAAATACTTTTAAAATTTTTCATGCCATTTTGAACTTTTTGTTGTATCTGTTCCTCTGACCAGATCACATTTTTTTTTTAAACATAGTTTGTCATTGACGAGTTCGCAACTGTTTTTTATGGCAGCTGTTGTATTGAGTTCAGAGGCTATTTGGATAACCAATCAACAGGACAAGAACGCGTTTGAAGTCCCACCCTGAAGTACCAAAGTGCCAAAGAACTACCCCAGCTGGTTTGGCACTTTTGGTACTGGGACTCGACTGGAAGTCAATGGAAAGGGGAACTACTAAAAACTACAGTACTTTGTGCAATGGAAAAGAGCCCTAAGTCTGTGGGTATCTGTGTGGATCTCTGTGAATCTCTGTGGATCTGTGTATGTCTGTGTGGATCTGTGTGGATCTATGGGTATTTGTGGGTATCTGTGTGTGTCTGTGTGGATCTGTGTGTGTCTGTGTGGATCTGTGGGGATCTGTGGATCTCTGTAGATCTGTGTGTGTCTGTGCGTATTTGTGTGTGTCTGTGGGTATCTCTGTGGATCTCTGTAGATCTGTGTGTGTCTTATTTGTGCAGATGCCCACCCCCCCACTCAGCCTTATCATGACCCATTACACCCCAACATCCCCTGTGACCCCCCATCCTGTCCCCCTCCTGCCCACTTACATGTTAACTTGACCCACCCTGACCCCACCCTGAAATCCACTGTGCAGTGTGTGTGTCTGTGTTATGTGTTTGTACCCTGTGGGGGGGGGGGCAGTTACCATTAATTTTGGTTCAGTAAAATAGCCCCAGGGTAGTAAACAGCATTTGACATAGACTTTAAGTTGAAGGACTGTCAGTTTTTAATCTGGTTATCCGTGAGGAGGGATGAGAAATAAGATTGCGTGGGCCTTTGACCTCTGACCTTTGACCTTTGGAGGACAGATAATGATTGGTGCCCCAGTAAGCAACATGCTACCGGCTGTACTTGCTTACTAAGCTTTCACTCTGTACTCTGCGGTCTGAAATTTCATCACTAGCTTGTATGTTTAGGGTTAAGAATCATTATTTATAGACCCCATTAAAATCGAATCATGTTGTATCTGTGGTTTGTTTTTCCAAAAGCAGCTAAAAGGTGTCTGACTAAACACAGCTTGTTTGCATTGGGGGTGAAGAGGAGGAAATCCGACTCACTCCCTGATGCATCTCATCCGCAAAAACCCAGAAGGACTGCCAGACTTTGACAAGGCCCAGTTTGCAAAGGCCGAGGTCCAACTTTCCAGCTGTGAAATGGCGTGGAAGGTTGTGATAGTCTGGCTTCTCTCTGGGCCTGTCCTGTCCGCTTTGTGAGCCTGTCCTGTCCGCTTTGGGCAGAGGGTGGGGCGGAACAGTCTTGTGAGACATGTACGGTTTGTGTTGGGCCTTTTCTGCTGCCTGAACCCTTTAAGCAAGGTCATTCATTTGACAGGTGGAGGTGCCCCATCAGCACCTTTCCTGGAAAGTGCATGCTAGAAGTTGATTGGCTCTCTGTTCTGGCACTTATACTCAGTATTCAATCTTTGCTTCACAGGAAGTTCTTGCGAGAAGCCAATTAGCTCTCAGTTCTAGCACTCACACTCAGCATCCTACCTTTGCTTCACAGGAAGTTCATGCAAGAAGCCAATTGGCTCTCAATTCTAGCACTCACACTCAGCATCCTACCTTTGCTTCACAGGAAGTTCATGCGAGAAACTGATTGGCTCTCAGTGCTGGCACTCAGACTCGGGGCCCTAACTTCATGCATGAATCTGATTAGCTCTTGATGTTGACATTTGCTCACAGTGACCTGCTTTTCTTTTCCCGGAAGCTGACTGGTTCTCAGTCCAGGCACATATGCTCACTGTCCTACCTTTGCCTCGCAGGAATTTGACGTGAGAAGCTGATGGGCTCTGAGTATTCACGGAGATCTCCGTCTCTTTTGCAGGAAGCGCTCGTAGGAAGCTGATGTGCTCCATCTGCAACAAGAAGTGCTCTTCATCAGTCAACCTGCAGGAGCACCGAAAGGTTGGCATTTTCCCACAAAATCGCTGCTCCATCTACACCGAGAGGAGAATCGGGAGAAGAATCATGGCCTCCTCACTCTTGGTGGAGGAGAAGTCATTCTTTACTCATCCAGGGAAGCAAGCAGACACATGTTTCGTGACAGTGAAGCAGGGGCCAAGATTTGCTGTAGTTAACGGGTACATATACGTGGGTCACTTGACCAGGTTTCCTAGCCACATAACATGCTTTTGACAGGTCAGGGGCCTGTACTACAAAGCGGGGTAACTTGTCGGATTTAAGGTAGTCTGGGCAAAATGTAAGTGAACGAATATGAAGTCCATTTAAACTGTGGTACCTTAAATCTGACAAGCCAGTAACCCCGCTTCGTAGTACAGGCCCAAGGTCTTCGGTGTGGATCTCATGAAACTTCCTCAGGAGGCAGCAGACCTCAGCGGCAGGGGGTGCGGTAGGCAGGCCTCAGTGGTGTTGCCAGGGGGGTTCGCAGGGGAGGGTAGGTCGGGGGAGCAGTTTGATTGTGTACCCCGCCCCCCCCGGATTTTATTTGGACTTGCTGAAGGATCTTTAGGTAGCAGATTTCATCCAAGAGTGACTTTCCTGGTACCCTACGATATAGCCCTTGTTCATTGAAGGGGAGCCAGCTTCTCGATGTGCGGAGGATGGAGATGGATGCTGGCCAAGCCACTGTCCCTTCATTAAAGAGTCAGGCTGCCATGAAGGGCACTTTAAATACATAATCAACACAGGCCACTGAAACAGTGTCTCTCTCATCTAGTGTGGCCAGCCATCACATGGGCCTTGTTTGGAGCGTTTAGAAAATCCCAGAATGACCGGGTTAAGGTAATTTACCCCCCCCCGCCCTCGCGTGGAGACCCATTACCGTGTGGAGGACACATCCAATTTGCCCCCAGAATATGTCAATGGGAATGGATTTGAGACGAGGCACCGTAACGATGGAGGGTGACCTATTGAAAGTGGGGCGTGAAGATGAAAGGATGATCCGTGGTTCCCTGGATGCCAGGAGCGTATACAGGTGCGGGACCACAGGGGCACTGGCCGTATCTGAAAGCTGATTGGGCCCCAGAAGTGTCCCTCACCAATTCAAAACATTTGATTGGATATCCACTCTGTATGAACTATGGCAGTTAAAAAATCCTAGAATCACCTCTTCTGGACACTGGGTGTAAAGTCTCAGTTTGGTGACAGGGTGCACTTTGTCCCAGCACCGGCAGAGCTCGTGTGGCAAGCCATGGAGGGCTCTGGACCTTTTGAGGCTGTCCTGAGGCAGGCCAGAATCGCTGCGGTGCCCTGACCCCTGTCAGTGGGCGATTACCCCCCGCCCCCCTCACTGGCAAAGCCCCTGATGGGCCTGAGCGCCCTAATGACAAACAGATTGTTCTCATAATCGGCTCTTTTGCTGGCCGGACCGGCTGAGAGCGGCCGCATCGAGCGGTGTTGTTTCGGGAGGCTAATCTGATTTGGCACTGTGAAGTTCCCCTCTCTCTCCCTCTCTCTCTCTCTCGCTCACTCGCTCACTCGCTCGCTCTCTCCCAACTCCTCACATCGAATGAGCCTCGATCATCCTAACTGCATTTTCATGCATTTTTTTCCCTGAAATTTACATCACACCTTGACGGTGCCCAGCATGGCTGTCTGTGAGCTACAGGGTTTCTTGTTAGAGTAATTAAATGGACATGAAGCGATGTCACCCTGTGATCCGGACCCTGATTAAAACATACTTCCCAAAATATCAACTGGAGACTCCATGGAGAGATCCGGAAACTTTCCAAAATCTCGACTTGACGCTGACCCAAGACTCTATGGAGAGATCCGGAAACTTCTGTCTGTGAGCAATTCTGAAGCTGCCCAGGGATCGCTGGAGAAAATCCGGCCAAAGGCTGTGCTAATCCTGTGTTTCAGCCTCTCTCTTCCCAAACTAAAAAGATGAACGGCAACCGTCGTTCCCGAAAGTGCTTCCGTCAAAGCCGGACTGCAGGGACCGGAAGTTTCCAGAAAGCAGCTGGCATGGTGGCTAGGGAGGCTCTGGCGTCACCTCTCCAGAGGGGACGTCACAGACGGGCTGCCTTCCTTCCTCCAAGGCACCATACTGACGTATCACTGCCCCCCCTCAAATCAGGATCACATGCCCCACAGAACAGTCGCAAGCACCAGAGCACAGAGGTGCAGTTATTAAAACTCTGCTGCCAGATTAATTACATTTCCACCCCCCCCCATTTGCTTCACTCTGTCAGTGGGCTGGGCCTGGTGTGAGCGGGGGGGGGGGCACAGCAGAGAGCTTAATCGTCGCAGCTCGTCCCTCACGGGAGCCATCGGCGTTATCCGCTCTTACTGAGGTCCTCCACGGAAACTGCTAAGATGGGCTGGCTTCCTTATCTGGGTGGACCGTGGCTTCTGCGATGTGTTCCGGAAAGTTCTGCCAGCAGACAGCCCGCTTTGAATCGGGAGAGCGGCCGCTCGGCGTCTCACTGCTGCGGCGTCTTTGCACCCGCCGGCAAAGACGATTAGAAGGAACGTTGTGGCTAAAATGTGAGCGGAGATCCGGCCTTAATCCCAGATCAGCTTGGCCGGGGCGTCTGACGTATCATCAGTGTGGTAAACTCTGCCCTGAGTGTTTTCAGATCCCTGTCTCTAACTTGGCTTCTGCGCTTCACTTCGTCTTGGTTTCTCTCAGGTGCACGAGGTCTTCGACTGTCCGGCATGCGACAAGAAATTCATCTCCACCAATCAGCTCAAGCGGCACATGATAACGCACTCAGGTACGGCTAAGAGCAGCACCGCCTGTGATTCAGCCCCAATCGGAATGGGCGCATGGTTGGCCCAGGGTGGGAGTGTTTCCTCTATCTGATTGGCTGTTTTCCCTCACTGCCGCCTCCCCCTCCGGGCCCGCAGAGAAGCGGCCGTACACCTGCGAGGTTTGCAGCCGCTCCTTCAAGCGCCTGGACCAGGTGACGGCGCACAAGATCATCCACAGCGAGGACAAGCCCTACAAGTGCAAGCTGTGTGGGAAGGAGTTCGCCCACAGGAACGTCTACAAGAACCACAAGAAGGTAATGTGAAGGGGGAGGAGCATGGGCGGGGCACAGGAGGAGCATGGGCGGGGCACGGGCGGGGCATGGGAGGAGCATGGGCGGGGCATGGGAGGAGCATGGACGGGGCACGGGAGGAGCATGGGTGGGGCATGGGAGGAGCATGGGCGGGGCATGGGTGGGTCTGATAAGGAAGGGGTGGGGTTAGGGTGGGCCATGGGGAGGATTGACAATAGAATGGGTGGAGTGTGTGGAACAGGGGTGTAGCATGGGTGGTGTATGGATGGCAATGCGTGGGATGGGATAGAGAATGAGTGGGAAGGGGTATAGCATGGGCAGGATAGCTGTAGGAAGGAGTAGGGCAGAGGTAGTAGCCATTACATCATCTTGGATTGTTGGCTGCGTTTTCCCATGAATAAATTATGCTAATATGTCCCACACACATGCATACACTCACACATACACACACACGCGCGTACACACACACACCACACACGTGTACACACACATGCATACACTCACACATACACACACGTGTACACACACATGCATACACACGTGCGCATACATACATGCACGCGCACACAAACATACACACGCGCGTACACACATACACACACACGGGCTCTACAGAGCGGGGTGTCTATCCAGATAGCCCCCTGTTATATGTCCGCAGGGAGTAAGAGGCAGTAGAGGGAGGACCCAGGACAGCAATGCCCCCAACCCCCCCTCTCCCCCAGCCCGGCTGGAAACATGACACTCGCTGAGACAGAGCCTTCTACCTTCCATTTGTCTCCCCTGGGACTCCCTGATCCGGGGGGTGGGGGGGTTGCTGGGCCTGATTAATTTAGTGGGGGGGTTGATTGACCTCTTGATTGAGGTGGGCTACAATCCCGTTATCCCTCCCTGGGTAATTATGCTGCCCGATTGCAGAGATAAGAGCGGTCTCTGCCCCCCCCCTCCCCCCCCCCACAAAGTTTCCCATCCACGTGCCTTTTTCCCCATGATTTCCTGCTCCCTCACTCCCACACAGACCCACTCAGAAGAGAGGCCCTTCCAATGTGAAGAGTGCAAGGCGCTGTTCCGTACGCCATTCTCGCTGCAGCGCCACCTGCTGATACACAACAGTAAGTACCGTGTGCGTCTGGCTGTCTGGCTGTCTTTAAATAGTGACTCTCCAGGTGTGCGGTACAGCACCCATCAGGTGAAAATCAGGCACCACAGTGACCTCCTTGGTCCTCCTGGCCCACAGGCGTGTCATTTCCTGTTCCTGTTTGGAGTTTGCAGGTGCAAGATGAGGATGTATCTATAAGTTGGCGTGTTCACTGCTCCCTCGCTCTCTGTCATCCCCGGGTGGAGGCGTTTCGGAGAGCGAGGGGGGAGCTCTCGCCCCTTTTTCGGCTCGGGGAGTCAGGACATTGTGGAAATCGCATTAAAACAGAAGCCTCCCTACTCATGGGGTTTTACTGCCTCCTGTCAGGCTTAGATGGGGCTGTGCGCTCTTTAACGAGACAGGCTTCAGGAGCGTGGCCTCGTGTGTCTGGGAGGGGGTACGCCTCTCTTCATGAGTCTGAGCTGTCTTTCAGGGGCAGAACACAAAGGATATAGAGTGGGGGGATTTTTAAAGCACTTGATCCTGAAGGTAGACATTTCCGTACCTTCCAGGATTATGACAGAGTCTCCGTAAAGCGATTTCCTGCTTTGCTCTTGTTTGAGGATGCTTGCGTCTAGAAAGAGAAGACTTTATCCTTACTGATTTTTTTATTGGCTGACCATGTGACGTGCCCGTCTTTTCTCAGGCGAGAGGACCTTCAAATGTGACCAATGCGACGCAACCTTCAAGCGCAAGGACACGCTCAACGTGCACATACAGGTGGTGCACGACGGCCACAAGAAGTACAAGTGCGACCTCTGCGAGAAGGCTTTTGTCACACCGTCCGTCCTGAAGAGCCACAAGAAGGTAAGGTGGCTGACTCAGCAGCCCCCTTCAGGCGGAAGCCCGAATTACCGTTTCTGCAAAATGAGAAGTTCGTTCTATAATTATCAGGTCGGCCGACTCTATAATCATGCCCAACTCTAGACGTCGAACTGAACATGAAACACTGATGAATGTTCCTTTTTTGATTTTTAATTCCCACAGTGAGAATTTTTGGCGGAGCTATAAATCTTGGTGTCTTACATAAACACGCAGGCTTAGTCTTTGTGTTTTTCTGGTCCAGCCGGGATCACGCAGTACTTTTTATTTCGACCATAAATGCTTTAAAATCCCCCCCCCATCCCCTCCGCTTTTACACGCTTCTCCCGTGACTGCAAAAGCCATCACACACATTTTTCTTGGTAATTAGAGACGACGTTTAGCCCTAGTGGGGTTTTAAGGCACTGGACGGGTCCCGGGGTGGATCTGGGGGCCATAACATGCCGGCGTGTCCGGGGGCTCGGGCTGAGAGCGAATCCCGCCTTGGCACAGGACCAAATACATTACTAACATACTACCTTGCGAACCCTGGCGAAGACGGGCGGCTCGGCACTGGCGTGTGACAGATTAGCTGCGATCCTCTCTAGGGAGGAGGCAGAAACCTGCAACAGAAAAGAGCGCCGCCCTACAGGACAGCTATTATGTGCAATTTTGGTTTTCCCACTGGTGCTCAACCAGGATCTGTTGTTTAATTTCTGTTTATTCTGCACCTTTGCTTATATTCTGGCCTCCTAGCAGTGCCGGGCCTTGCCCGTCCTTCCTGATAGCTCTGTAATTTGGGGCGAGGCTTTAGAGCCTGGTGGACGAGGGCCTCGGCCGCAGGAAACCCCGCCTTCCATGCCGGAGCGCCGCTCTCGGCCTGTGTGGGGCGCCGCCCTGCTGGTCGCTGCATGCTGGTGTGGCGAGGCCTGCACACTCTGCGGCCCCTTTTGGGCGAGACAGACTCCTCACTTCACGATTTGGAGACGTCCTGCAGAACTGGGGCGTTTATTATTTTTTTTTTAACTTTGAAAAGACCAGAAGAAATGCCAAAAACTTGTTTTATTATTGAATTTCATCAGTTTTTTGGGCTTCATACAGCAAAGACAGATGTGAGGGAGGGACTCTTTATTAGCAGGACAGATGTTAGACAGGGACTCCATTAAAAGGACGTATGTGAGACAAGGATTGTATTACTAGGACAGATGTGAGACAAATTCTATTAAGAGGACAGATGTGAGACGTGAATTTTGTATTAGTAGGACAGATGTGAATCAGGGACTCTGTCTTACTAGGACAGATGTGAGAAAGGGACTGTACTAGTAGGACAGATGTGATACAGATTGTTAATAGGACAGATGTTTTAGTAGGGCAGAGGTGAGACAGGGACTCTATTAATAGGACAGATGTGAGACAGGGATTTTGTATTATTAGGACAGATGTGAGACAGGGACCATTTATTCATGGGAGAGATGTAAGACAGGGATTTTGTATTAGTAGGACAGATGTGAGACAGGGACTATTTATTCATAGGAGAGATGTTAGACAGGGATTTTGTATTAGTAGGACAGATGTGAGACAGGGACTATTTATTCATAGGAGAGATGTGAGACAAGGATTTTGTATTAGTAGGACAGATGTGAGACAGGGATTTTGTATTAGTAGGACAGATGTGAGACAGGGACTATTTATTCATAGGAGAGATGTGAGTCATTACTCTGGACTATGACTGTAGCCCTGCTTCTGCTGCACATTCTTGTTATTTAAGCAGTGGGGCTGATTTCCATGTTCACCATCCTGCAGTTAAGGTTGCAGTGTTCTAGTGTCCTTGCTGCTCTGCTTCCCCACGGCACTCTGTGAAAAGAAGCACCCCGACATCCCGACGGGTTCACGCTGCGAGTAACAGCGCGGCATCCTGTGCTGTCCCATCCCCCTGCTCCACACTGGCTCCTAGAGGCCAGCTGTGGTAGGACAGGTTTATGGCACCGTTCCCCCTGTTTCAGGGGAAGCCCCACAGCGTCCTTCTGCGATTAATCTCCCTTTTTGTGTGTTTGCTGTCTGTTTCCATGACCTGCCGTTCATCTTCCCTGATATACACGTCAAGTTATGCGGTGCGTCGTGCTCTTACAGCGTCTTGTGGGGGGACGGCAAGCGGAACCATATGACGGGGACTCGGTAACGAAGAAAGCTTTTACTGGAAAAACATCCCCTTTCGGAAGATTGATGCGGGTTCTGAGGGGGGTGGGGGGAGTGGGAGGCCGCACCAGCACAACAGAAGCATAAACTTGAAAGCAAAGTGGCCAGTTTGCGGTAGGATGAAACGGAATCTGCCTTATTTAACTCTGGGGCCAAAGAGAACCCGAGGCAGGCGAGTCGTAAACACTGGCCCAGGTTAGTGCGTGTGGGGTTAGGCAGAATGGGGACGGGGGTGGGGGCAGCGACTGGATCGGTTCCCTGTACCGTGAGCGCATCCATTCCACCCTGACAGACTCACACGGGCGAGAAGGAGAAGATCTGCCTTTACTGTGGACAGAAGTTTGCCAGCAACGGCACGCTGAGGGTCCACATCCGCAGCCACACCGGTGAGTCCATCCCATCCTGCCTCACCCCTTCCCGCCTCACCCCTTCCCGCCTCACCCCTTCCGCTCTGCGGTACCAAACCAGCAGCTTGTCGATTCTCGACGACGGTCCCTGTCCACCATCAGTCCTGTGAGGTTCTGTGATTCTGGGCCTGTCCACGTCTGCCAACATACAGGAAGAGGACCTCGTGTCACTTCCTGTTTTATTTCCACTCCCGTCTCGTCATCTGTTCCTCTCCGATTTGGTATGCCACCCCGCCCCGCCCTTGCACTCCCCTCCCTCACAGTCAGGGATGGAGCTAGAAGTTCTGGGTGCTATAACAAAATGCCTCCTTGAGTCCCCGCGTCCAGTGAAATTCCGAATTTTGCATATTTAAGGGCCCCAGTGAAATGCTGTACCCCAGGGTATCCATGCCTTTACTTGCATCCCTGCTCACAATGCATCTACCCAGAATGCTCTGGGCCAGCTGATGGATGCCATATTGTATGGTATAACAGGAAGTGAACCTGCTGCCTGGGTGTGATTTTGGTTGTCCCTAGTAACTGGGCCTCCTGTTTTGAGTGGGCCGCCCCCACAGACATGTCCAACTGGTTTTGCGAAGAAGTATCTGCACTTGGTGTCACCTCCTGGCAGAACCCCCAGCCCCCCTTCGGCTCTGTCCCCCTGCTAGCCTCCCCCCCCCCCCCGCGCGTTTTCCCCGTCGTCTCTCCCTTTATCTGCGGACGCCGGAATACCAATGAGGATGGACAATGGCCGCCCCCCTCCCCGGCTTAGCGTGTGAATCTGCGTGTGGGGTGCACAGGGGTGCAGGGAGCAAGGCATGCTGGGAACTCACAGTGATGGTATTTGCATTAGATAAGACCTGCTGGACAGTTTCTTTATCCATGTGTTATTGTGTCCTGCATTCATGTAACCAAAATCCACTCATCCATAAATCCATCCATCCATCCTTATGTCCATACATTCATCCATCTATACATCCGTATATATCTAATAATCATCCATCAATCTATGCATACATCTATCCATCCATCTTCACATAAATCCTTCCTTCCATCCATCCATCCATCCATCCATCCATCCATTTCTCCTTTGTTTTAGTTGATGGTCGAGGTATAAAACGTTTGTCTCTCCTGTTGTTCCATTGTTCGGGTCCTTTTACTGTGATGTGTACCTTCCATGCCATCTTTTGGGGGTCCTCAAACACATGCTGAACCACCTGATGCACACAGCCCTCGTGCCTTCATCCTCCTGCTGAGGAAGACTCCTCACTCTGCAAGGATATACCCCCATAAATCCGCGTAGACCTTTTTCCAAATGATGGCAATTCCCTTCACAAAATGCCTTCACTCCATCACACGCACGCGGCCTTTTACAGCTTAAACGCTCCAGTCCTTCCCGGCTTTCGTGTCCTAATAGAGACCACGCAACCCCCCCCCAAAACGAGCACGGAGCATTTCGGGGCCACCCTCTGGTAGGTCCTGGCAGGGGCGGGGGCAGCGTGAGGCACGAAAGCAGGACGACACCCCCTACAGAGATCACCAGCGGGAATATACATACAGGCGCCTGAGAATAAACAAGACACTGGGATTCTGGGAATGCTGGGGGGGGGGGCTTGTTCGGGCATCTCAGAGAGGGAAAAACACCAGGAAGAAAGGCAGCGTCCAGCGGGGTGACCTCAGGGGCGGCGCTGGCCGTAAATCAGCCCCATCCTCCTTCTCAGGATCCACAGATTCTTTTCTGTCCTGTTTTGTTTCCCATCATCGCTGTGGTGCCGGGCCCGGGCATGTGGGCCGGGGGAACCAACCCGGTGCCGATCCACGACAGCCAGGTTCCGTCTGAGCAGACACTTCACAGTAAATTCTCAGTCCTCTGACAGCCTCCGCGATTGCCTGTTTGTTGATGGCACAGCACATTGTGTTTAAGGCGTGCCGGGAAAACCCAGCTTCAGGAACTCAGAGAAACCAGTGTCCTCTGGATTCCCCCCCACCCCTTGTCTGCTATTATGATTTTTATGAATGTTTTTTTACAGGCCCCTAAATGTAATTAATCATCTCTGAAACTTTGAAATATAATGAATAGTCCCCATATTAGCAGGGCTGGCGTGTTGAGGCTCAGAGGATCACAAGGTGAGGGGGGTGGACACAAAAGAGAGGGGGGGGTTGGGGGATGGGAACACAAAGTCAATCCCCCATTTCCTCCTGTCATTCATCTCCTGACGATCAGTCTTTGATTTGACCCCACCCACACAGAACAGGGGTGAAATCAGGTTGGCGGAGCTCCACTGGGTTTACGGAGGTGGTCGGATCGGACCCTGCCTGCCACGTGGAATGGCCTGGCTCAAACCATCAGATGGATTGGGGGGGGGGGTGACACATTGGCAGAACTGCTGGTGGTTTTGAAGTCATTGTGATTCTTTTCCCCCCCCCCTCATTCCATATATTGTTTTGTCTCCCGTCGGGCACGGGGAATAAAGATGGAAGTTTTATCTTTGCGTAAACAAACTTCTACAAAGGACCCCCATGGATGGCGAAGCGGCCAGCACTGACAGATCCTCTCAGGGCATTTGAGACCTAAATCCAGGGGTTGTTTGCTTTCCCGCTGCTGTGGGATTACGGCGATGAGCGATCTGAGACTTTAACTCCGAAGAAAGCACGCGGCAATCGTTTTTTTTTTTTTGAAATCCGATGTTTTTAAGACGTCGTTTTGCTCACCCTGCCCGGCGTGATCCGTGAGGGTCCGGCGGTGCCGACGATGACGTCTGTCTGGCCTCCGACCGTGTGCAACCATGTCAGTCCGCGGGCTTCCTTTGAAGATGCTCCCCAGAACTGTGCCATCAGACCAGAGAGGTAACTTTGCTGGTTTTCCCAGGAAACCTGTCAGGGCTGTCAGAGATGCATAAATTAGAAGAATTCAAGATGAAAAGGATCTGAGCGGGAGGGAGATCAAACACGGTTATCGCACAGAACAAAGAAACGTGTCCGTCTCCAGGGGCTGACTGTACCCTCCTCTCTGTTCTTAGAGGGTTGACCGTACCCTCCTCTCTGTACCCTGAATGTACCCTCCTCTCTGTATCCTGAGTGTACCCTTTTGTCTGTACCCTGACCATAACCCTCCTGTCTGTACTGTACAGGAACTGACCGTACCCTCCTGTCTGTACCAGAGGGCTAACCATACCCTCCTCTCTGTATCCTGACCATGCCCTCCTCTCTGTACCCTGAATGTGCCCTCCTCTCTGTATCCTGACTGTACTCTTCTGTCTGTCCCCTTACCGTAACCCTCCTCTCTGTTCCCTGACCATACCCTCCTCTCTGTACCCTGACCGTAACCCTCCTGTCTGTACAGTACAGGGACTGACTGTACCCTCCTCTCTGTATCCTGACAGTACCCTACTCTCTGTAACCAGAGGCTGCCCGTACTCTCCTCTCTGTGCCCTGACTGTACCCTCCTTGCTGTACCGAACAGGGACTGACTGTACCCTCCTCTCTGTGCCCTGACTGTACCCTCCTTGCTGTACCGTACAGGGACTGACTGTACCCTCCTCTTTGTTTCCTGACCATACCCTCCGCTTTGTATCCTGACTGTACCCTCCTCTCTGTACCCTGACTGTACCCTCCTGTCTGTACCCTGACCGTACCCTTCTGTCTGTACCCTGACCGTACTCTCCTCTTTGTACCCAGAGGGTTTACCGTACCCTCCTCTCTGTGCCCTGACTGCACCATCCTCTCTATGCCCTGACTGTACCCTCCTCTCTGTGCCCTTACCATACCCTCCTCACTGTATCCTGACTGTACCCTCCTCTCTGTGCCCTGACTGTACTGTCCTCTTTGTACCCAGAGAGCTGACCATACCCTCCTCTCTGTACTGTACAGGAACTGACCGTACCCTCCTCTCTATGCCCTGACCGTACCGTACCCTCCTTGCTGTACCCTGACCGTACCCTCCTGTCTGTACCCTGACCGTACTCTCCTCTTTGTACCCAGAGGATTTACCATACCCTCCTCTCTGTATCCTGACCATACGCTCCTCTCTGTACCCTGACTGTACCATCCTCTCTGTGCCCTGACCGTACCCTCCTCTCTGTGCCCTGACCGTACCCACCTTTCTGACCTTACTCGGTTATCCAGTTAAATGGTTATCCCTACAAGATCCCAACCTGCTTACCCGCCCCCACATGCCACCTGCTGCTTATAAAACTACAGCGCCCGCAGCCTGCTACCCCCCCCCCCCTCCCCGCACAGCTGTGTGCAGTGGAGGCCTATCATACCGGAGAGAACATGCCTCCGAGGAGACGGAGGGGGGTGGAGGAAGAGGCTGGTCCCGGCTCTCAGCCCTGGGGGTGAAGGGTGATTTCCCAGAGCGGGCTGCCCCGTCGCATGCCGAGCATGGGTGCTGACATGCAAGGTCCGTGGCTTGTGTGCAGTGGGGGGTAATGGGACCCCTCCCTTCCCCCCCCCCCCAATCACTCTGATATGATAGCTACACCCCTCTTGGCGCTGAGATGGTATGGGGTGGGGGGATCCTGCTGCGTGTGTCGGGCCCAGTCCAATGTTGCTCACGCTCGGGCTGCACAGAAGACCGAACACAGGGTTCTAATACTGGGTGTGTGTGTCTGTGTGTGTGTCTGTGTGTCTGTGTGTGTGTGTGTGTGTGTGTGTGTGTGCAAGTGTGTGTAAGTGTGTGTGTGTCTGTGTGTGTGTGTGTGTGTCAGATATACGTAACACTGTGGGGGCATTTGGTCCTCACAATGTGATTTTTTTGGTACCCAAAAGGGGAAACTCAATTTTATAAAATCTGTGACTGCAATCAAAACCTAAGAATGCCTCGTATCTTGTGTATGTGTGTGCGGAGAATCTAACTGACCCACAACGAGTACCTCCCGCCCCCCCCCCAAGGCCGTTGTGACCTCTTCCGCTCCCAGCTTCCACGCGGTTGTATCCTGGGGGGGGTCTAACTTCTCTAACACGCTGATCTCATCTGCATCATACATATGTGCTTATTAAGCAGGAAAAGTTGTGTGGTGGATAAAAGATCAGCCAAAGCGGGAATGACATCGAAGGATGGGTCAAGTGGCGGGGTGCTGCCACACCCGACCCCCCCATTAGCCTTTGGGGGGGGGGGAGTCTGCTAATGGCCTGCAGGCCTGGCTGTGGAGGCCTCCCTCAGGGGACTAGCGGGCCACAGCTCAGGGTCTGGGCTTTTCTGGATGAAGCTGCTCTACTTGTTCTGTTTCGATTGGACAGCCCTCATTAGTCCTTACTGGATCGGGGCTGCCTTATTGGATTTGGGCTATCTGGTTGTACTGGTACTACTGGTCGTCATTGCCAGCATTGGAGACGGACCTCAGCTCCTTTGTTAGTGGGTCATTTTTGGAAGCAGCAGAGAAGCAACCTTGGAGTGCCAGTAGGAGGTGTCTGTTAGGGTTGGCCAAGCATAACCTGCCCTGGGTTCACTGCCAGCCTGTGTGTAATTTTCGTGTGTCTGTTCGTGAATTCAGCGAGGGTGTGACCAGCTTTCACAATCAGTTATGCGTGTATTTGGATCGCTTTGCATGACCGTGCACGCCCCCTGCAATGCCCCCTCAGGCGAAGATGTGCGTGCCAGTACCACCCCAAAAGCAACAGGGGGCGTTCTGCAGCTGCAAGCCTGGCACGAATTCTACCATTGTGGGGGGGGGACCTTCAAACAGGCTACTCCCGCAACCCCTTCTGCAGGATGGCAAACTTCACGCCTCCTAAACTCTGTGAAATTACCCTGTCTGTTAATCCCATTAGAGAACAGGATCTGTCTGGGGGGGGGGCTGTTTATACCCCCCAAACAGCCGTAACACAACATCTCATTAAAGGGCGTTCCTCTCTGTACCGCACACACACACATACATACACACACACACATACACACACACACACGCACACACACACATACATACACACACACACATACACACACACACGCACACACGCACACATAAACACACCAGGCACGTCCGGACAGCTCAGCTCCCTCCTTCACCCATCTGGCCGGCTGTAATGGGATTCTCCACCAGCCATTAGTGGACCGACTTGCATTACGCCGAATTACCCAGGATCACGTGCAATTGCGCCGAATCCCCCCGAATTACGCTGAGCCGCACTCCGTTGCATTAGATTAGATTACGTCGCATTATGCCGCAGGATATGCAACCGCATTCTGTTACGCTGCGGCACGCAGACTCGCATTCCGTCGCGGGCGTGTAAAATTCCAGTGAGCGACACTCAATTGCGTTTCACGGCCGCACTGCCGACGACTCCGAACAGTTGCCCCCACTTCCCCCCGGAAAGTTTCTTTGGTGAGGTCCATTTTCAAGTATCGGTTGCTTCAGTTCTGGTTATTATTTTTGCTTGAAGCTGACCGTATTCAATAAATCTGTTATTTTTATAAAAATCAATGATTCAGAATGGGGACGGTGTGTCTCAATGGGTCAGGATGTCTGTTCGGATTCCCTGGTCACTGGAATGTCACTGGAGTGATGTCACTGCCGGGCCCTTCAGCAAGGCCCTCGTCCCCCAGTAGCTCCAGGGACTGTCGGACCCAGCTTTCTGAAATGCATGTCGCCTCGGGAAAAAACACTGCATAAATAAAATGGAAAAACGCAACTAACAAAATGAACATTGCAGTTGCTGGAACGGTAAAAACGGTAAAAGGGGAACAGGTCGCTTTAAATCCCCGGTCCCCACACGCAAGCCCCCCCGGCCAGGACCGCTTGCGGCTGTGTTTGAAAGCAGGCTTGTCACCTGTCGGCCGCATGCGGAGCATGTCAGCCGACTGCTGATTGGACGTGTCAGCGTAAAGGGGGCGGGTTTTAGCCACGCAGTCGTCCCGTCTATTCGGTTTGCTTTGGCCACATGCGGACGGCCGTAATTCAAACCAGCGGCCCGATTGAGGCTGAGCCCTGGTGGTGGGAGCGGGGCGTACCTCCTCCCCTTCTCAGAGGAGGCAGCGGATACCAGCAGGGGGCGCCATCC
>JAODLC010000085.1:19837158-19848225 GCA_026781145.1 Hippopotamyrus pictus | reverse complement strand
GTCAGTGTTATTTTATACAGTCATAATACATGTGCCTAGCTATCAGTCATAATACATAGCAATCTTACATGAAAATGAATATAACGAAATTCGGTTATAACGAAAGAAATCTGCCGGCCCCAGAAAATCGTAATAACCGTGCTCGACTATATTGTGTTTGTGTTGGTGTATTTATGTGTTTTATTTGTCATATTTATGTCGGTATATTTGCGTGTGTTGCTGTATTTGTTATGTGTCTGTGTGTGTGTGTGTGTGTGTGTTTAGTCATATCTCTGTGTGTATTCACCGGGCCCCAGGCTGCCGATCTCCCAGAATCCCGCGCTTCCTCCTGGCCTCGATGTTCCCACGCACACTAATGAAAGCCTCTGCTTGCCGAGCCGCTCGCCCCGTTAATTATAATTGCGCTTTTTCTTAATGTAGACCGTGAAGACCGGGCCGCTCAAAGCCGAATTGCCGTTCTCACAGCGGCTCTTCGCTCGCCTCTCACTCTGCGTTCATCGGCCATCCTGGGACGATTCGGTAATTAAGGCCGTCTGCGGTCACGGCACCGGCCCACAAAGAGCCGCTGACTGATCTACAAAAGCCGGCACTGGGAGAGAAGGCTCCCCGGTGCGTCCCCGCGCGGGGCCTGCTCCCTAGGGCCAGCCCCCGGGGAGGGGGGCGGGGTCGGGGGTGTTCCTGGATTGGGGCCTTGCTCGCCTAGGCCACGACTTTCAATGCGGGAGCTGTCAGCGACTTTCTATGGGCTCCTGCTGGTCGCCGGGAGATTTCCGGGCCGTTCCAGCTCACGGTGATACGGACTCGCGCGCGGACGTGCTCCCAGAATGCGGAGGTGCATGCAGGCATACGTGAAGAATTTTGTCGTGTGTCTGCCTGATGACGATAAAGTTCACTTTGAGTTGCATACATATACCAAGTACAAATCCATGATTTAAAAATAGACAAAAGGCATATATAATCAAGAAACCGATGGTTTATACAAATTAGTAAATGCATAATTATTATTTTAAAGCTTGTGAGTCTTTTCCCAGATTAAATTTAGTCCGTAACGGTTCTCACATGTACCATGCAAATCTTCCCTGCCGAGGAACGTGAGATCTGGTGCAGGCGTGTATTTCTGAATGCAAGCTGACCACCGAGGTCCTTAATTAGTGCTGTATATCCACACAGTTTGCTTTGAAAATGCATAACAGATGACACAGCGAAGCCTGGACAATTTCCTTTTATGTGTAATTAAAATGTTTGCAAACTTTAAACTAAGGAAGGAGTGGTTTTCGTTCGGTACATGTCTTCCTAAGCAGAAGCAGAGGGCCTAATCTTGGGGTGTCCCTCTCATTGCCTGAACCAAAAGGGAGATACTTCCCCTCACAGGAGCAGGGGGCCTGATTTTTGGGTGTCCCACTCATTGCCTGAAGTTTTTTTTCCATGTCATCCAAGTGCTTCAATCCTCCTTTGAGCATCTCAGAAGGTGCTGTAGGTTTGTTCCCGGCTAGGATTTTCTTCGGTGACCCCAGCATACAGTCTCCTATCTGTGGATGTGGTCACTGCGTGTTTTTCGGGGGACTGCCCTCCGCCTTAATTGCACGTTTTCCGCGGTCCTGTGGCGACTTCCAACACACCCAGCCCCATCTGTGTGCGGTCAGGTCCAGTAGCGGATACCTCTGTAAAATGGGGTCCGATTTTGGGATTTCCCAGCAAACCACCAGGAACGACACATAGCGGGCTGCCCCATGAACTTATTCGGCTACCGTCACCCCGGCAACAAGCCGCCCCAGAAGGAATGTGAAGTAAGGACCGCAGCGGCATCAAGAGATTGCACAGGAGGTGTCAACCGAGGTGTCTTTATACGTCAGGGAGGGTGTTCCAGTCTGGCTTCCTGTTGCCGTGTCCGTCGTATCCATAGCAACCAAAACACTGGTCCTTGTGCCTTGAACTTTCACCTATCTTCTTCCAAGATCCAGAGCACCGGCAACTATGCGTACCAGGGTTTTCTTGTAGAACATTCCTCTGTGAAACATCTTTGCATACTGGCTGCCCCCACTGTTCTCTACTCTAGAGGGTCATTTCTTAATAGCGTGATGTTTTAATCTGAACTCCCGCCCCCCCCCTCCCCTTCCCGGACTCCCCAGGAGGGATATCAACTCAGCGAGCGAGAGATGGTATCGTTTTTAGAGTCCTGGGAGGACGGAGTGAATAGACGCCTTTATCGCTGTGAAAACGAGAGCAGGGAGGCTTTCGTCTCAGTCCCTCGTGCCACGCGGAGAGATTCATTTTAGATAATGGAACAGACTTAGCATGTGAGCGGCACTTTAAAGACGCATGAGCCAGTATTACCTTCTGGAAGCTTAGGGTGATTAATCGGGGAATAAGGATACCATCTTGCATGGCGTGAGATTGTTGTTATTCCAGCTTAGCTGCCCCTTTCTCCCCCTCGCTTCAGAGGAACGATTTAGCCTAATTGCAAACCTCCCGGCTGCAGCGACAGGCGCCTGGCCAGGCTTCGCAGCAGAGACCTACAGGTATCTCAAACCGGTATAATCGAGGCTGTGTCCACGGCGATGGAGCAACAAAGGGGGCGGGTGTCGGCAGCTGGAGGACGGAGGGAGTGGCCAGTCTGTCAGTCCGATTGTTGTCCAATGGTATGCTACGCACTTACATAGGGGTGCATGGAATCATTCAATCACATGTAAGCTTTTTGCATGCAGTCTAGGCATGTATGTTAAATAGCTGCTCTTTAGAGCTGACATAATAAATTTGCTTTTCTTATTACAGAAATTGTGTGGATTTAAGTAAATATACTCGTTATCTAACTAATGGATAAAGGTACTAATACTATTTAATACTCTGTAATGTCCCTTTAAAGCATATATATGCTGCATATTTGTATGTGTGTATGTGTGTGTGAGCTCAGTACTACTGTGAGTTCAGTACTACTGTGAGTTCTCCACATCGGTCATTATTCCTGTATGTGGCAGTTCATTTTTGTGACAGCACCGGCCCGTTTACTCCTCCACACGCCTGATAGATACACATGCTCCATAATCATGTCAGCCACAATGACTGCAGTCTGTGGGCATCCACTCAGTGTGTGCCATAGTGGACAGTTCCTTTTAGAAAGATGCTATCATAAAGGGTTATGGTAGGCCATAGTGGAGTAGGGGCGGTTACCCCCTAATATAAACTGTTTTTTAAAGATATCCAGACGCACAGGCCATATTATTCCATCTCCCAGAAGCTCATCTGTTCACCCATCACCCGGTAGAGGATGGTGGACCTCCTGTCTCTGATCGCCAACGCGAAGCCTGGAACGGGTGGCCAGATGCACCCCCAGCCGACCCAGCCTGGCTTGGGTTCAGAGTTGACCACAGCCTCGCCTCTCTGGTTACGGAGACGAGCTCAGGAACCGCTGTCTCACTTAGCAGGTATGTTCATTAGAACCAGATGTGTCATCTTTCACTCAAGCTCCGTGAGACCCTAGTGAACGCGCTCAAGTGAATTCTGACCCTCGATATATTCTGCCTCTTCGCTTCTATTTTGTTCTGTGGTTTTGATCTCACTCTCTTCTGTTCATCGCGTGCTATCTGACCTGAGCTCTCGCCCTCAACGCCTGAGTTATAGGGCATGTATAAAAAAAAAAAAAACCGCAAGGATTGACCCTTGACGTCACCCTTACTTTCAGACTTCCAAAAAAAATAAGATTTTAACTTGTCCCTGGCGGGTGGCGTCCGCTGAAAACGAGAAGCAAATGTTCGTAGCCGTCGTTCATTCTGAATAGCCTTTCGGACGATTTCATTAGCTCCGGAGTCTAGCGTCTGTCTTTCTTCCATCTGATTCTGGACATCCCAACCAGGCTGCCCTCTCTGCGAGCCCACGGGGGCCCCGTCGGGCCACATTATCGCCAGGTGAGTGCTGATGACAGAGAGGTTTTAACTCGTCTAGTCAAAACATTTGTGGAAACGTGAGCAGAGATTCCTCACTAATCTCCTCTCTCTTGCCAGTTCCCTGTCTCCTCCCTTTCCACGGGACTCTGTCTCTGGGTAGCCCCACCCTCACTGCTCCCCCAGAGGGAATAATAAATCTTCTGACAGGGGAATCTGTAGCGGATTGGCGGCCGAGTAGCAGATATGACATGTAACAGCGTTCGCAGCCGTTTGTAACAGAGCATGCCGAAGAGCTGTGAGGAAAACCACACAAACACACGATTGCACACGCGTGTGCGGGGCAATCTACATACATGCTCATAATATAAACCATACACACCACCATACTGTAAGACTGACTGTAAGACATTTAGCAGACAAAGCAACGTACAGCTGAGAAAGCAGGGTCAGCCAGTCCCTGGAGCGATTGCTGGTTACGGGCTTTGCTCTGGGACATTACAGTGAAACTACTCTGCCGACCCCAGGATTTGAACTGGTGACCCTCTGATCACAGGCGCCTAACACACTGAGCCACAGACCACTCCCACTTGGAATGGTCCCTGCATGAGTTCGGTAGTAAGACATTGCCCATTGACAAATTCTGAATCTCTCTCTGGCTAATGGTGCACTTTTCTGAGTATAGGAGTGTGAAAGACCCCCCCCCCCTTGGCATCCACGGGGGCCACCCTTGGCCAGTCACCCCCATAAACAGCCGTGTCATTCAGATAGCCCTCAGCATTAGCAACAAGAGGGTGAACTATCCTGCTGCATAAATGTTGCTGGTGCCCCATGTAAACCGTACAGTACAGTGGAGAATTCGGGTCGACCCTGGATTGAATGGAGAAAGTCGATTTTTCCTTAGAAACTGGCCACGCGGGAATCTGTCAGCAGTCCACTTTTACAAAAAATTGAGCCTTATCCAGCCCGTCTAGCAACTTGTTCACATGAGGCGTGGGATGTGCAACAGACTTTAAAACCCCAGACAACACACAAACAAACAGATCTGGGGGGCTTAGGCAGGGCTGGCCCCCCCCAAGCAAAATTTGATTGACCTAGTTGTCATCTGCCATCTTCCTTCCCGTTCTGATGGGATGCTCAGGTAGGGGGCCCCCTGGTGGCCTCTGGACCCCAAGCCGCCGCTTAGGTCACTTATGGCTCGGTGTCAGATGTTTCACGGCGATATCGTACCGGCTGTGGTGCCTTTCATCACCAGCGCTTGGACTTATTGTTTTGGGTTTTTTTTCTCATTACACATATACACAAATACACAGACAGGCAAACCTGCTCAACAAAGCTGAAGGACAAATGCTGCGGGCAAACACAAACAAACACGCCCCACCACACACCACTGTGTTCTCAGCTTGAAGAGTGTCCGTGCCAAGAAATGCATCATGATTAGAACAGGAAGTTGTAACTCAACAGAATCCAATGCATGCATTGTTTATACACCTCTGACATGTAATCTTGTGACTGATATGGCCAGGTGAAGGTAGAGAGAGAAATGGGCCAACCAGGTAAGGGTACAGAGAGAAATCAGCCAACCAGGTAAAGGGTACAGAGAGAAATGGGCCAACCAGGTAAGGGTACAGAGAGAAATGGGCCAACCAGGTAAGGGTACAGAGAGAAATGGGCCAACCAGGTAAGGGCGCAGACAGAAATGGGCCAACCAGGTAAGGGCACAGAGAGAAATGTGCAAATCTGGTCAGGATATAATCTCACAATCTGGGGGGAGAATGGGCCCATAAGGTAAGAATGCTTGTCCAGAGTAAGTCACTGCAGACGTAGGACTAAAACAGGCCAACCAGAAGACAACCTGGAAAGTTAGTCAAGTATATCCCACATCAAAGCAAATGCAAAAACAGTGAACAGGTTTGGTAAAGTTTTACTGAGCAGGATGTAAATCACAACAGCAGCAAAAAAAAAAGTATATCGCAGCTAACCATAAATGTCTCCGCGCGATACATCACATGGGACGGGCAGCGGAAAAAGTCCAGAGGCAGAAGGTGGTGTCCCGTTTGTTCAGCCTGTTTTTTGACTTATAGCCTGTGGCCATGAGACTGCATGTCGGTAGAATTCATGCCTGAAATGGCACACGTGATGGTCTTCTTAATGCTATCTATCTATCTATCTATCTATCTATCTATCTATCTATCTATCTATCTATCTATCTATCTAATTTTTGTTTTTTCATGGAAAACAGCCATGACTGTTGCCCCTTCCCCCTGTGAGCAGTGTCAGGTCGCCCGTGGATTGTTTGTGGTGAAGCCTAGTGGGGAGAGGGTCACGCAGCACTGAGGCCGAGGTGTCGGCCCTGAAGTTCCAGCCTCAGTAAACAAGAACCTGAGATGAATGTGAAAATAAACAAACGACCCAGACTTCATTGGGTAAGCTGACCCGTTTTGTAAAACCCGGAACCTTCCTCAGAGGAGCCTCACACTATCGGTGACGTTCCGGCGTGCGTGTGGCGTATCCGATAACACCTCGGCGAGTTCACATCTTCACTTCTGAGGGACGCCATCCGGGCAGCATGAGATAGCGCTGCTTCCGCCCTCTCCCCCATGTGGGCTTCTCCTGCCTGCAGCCCCTCCTTAGACTCCGCCTCTAAAACCGCAGATCTGTCGCCTCTCTAGCTGCGAGGCCTTAAAAGATACGATCGTACACGTGTCGGCTTGCGGCTGACTCCCCCGTTCTGACGCTTTTGGGTGCCCCGGTGAGCCCAGTCAGGAACACTTCATAGTGTAATTATGCAATGACCGTGGTTTCTAGAGCTGATTTAAAAGTCAGATGGATAGAATAGAATAATACAATAGAATAAGATATTGTTCAGCCAATATATATTGTTGAGGCAAGTAAAAATGAACCAAAAAAAGTTCGCAATCAGACATAGAAATATTTTAAAAACAAACAAACAAATGATAATTATTTTTTTAGTTATATCTTTAAATGAAAAGATACCATCGATTTAAGCCAACTTCTAAACTCTGGTATGCGTCTTTGGCATCTTAAATTTAGCCACAATACCCCAGGTCCAATTCTGGAAATTTCTTAAGGATTTACATCTGAAAAAAAAAAAAATAATACAAAGATGTCAACAAAATGAAAAGCTTCCAGCTGAAGTTTAATTGGTCCCTTTCTCGCTGTCTTTCACGTCAGTTCAAACTGCATCAAGGAGGAAAAAGAATGTGTTATCATTTAATTTGTTCTGAGATGGGTTTTTTTTCATAATGAATGGATGGCAGTTAATTGGGTTTGGTTACGGCACAGCCCTGTGGTGCTTCGAGATAGGGCCCTTCATTACAGTCACCAGGGGCCCTTCATTACACTCCCCAGGGGCCCTTCATTACACTCACCAGGGGCCCTTCATTACAGTCACCAGGGGCCCTTCATTCCCAATAAATATTTCACTCCATCATCAGTGACAGCTATAGAAATCGGGTTAAGCGGGACCTTTAAGGTTTTCAAAGCTTCGTAAAGGTCCTAATTCCCGTATAAGGGGTCTGCACATTGTTCTATCCCACAAATATGTTTCACATATCTGCCACATGTGTCTGCCGTCCGTGATATCTCAATCTTCTGGAGCTGTTGAGCACATTTGCTCGAGATTGACTCACATTTAACAGTTTTTTTTTTTCTTTTTTCAAAGTCCCTTAGCAGCGCCTGGGAGTCCGCTCTGCCTCCCCTTTGCGTTGTCGTGAACGTCGCGACGGTTCTAATTACGCCTCGCGCCTGTGTCGCACAGGTAAAAACGATGTGTAATCCGAGATCCCCGCAACGAGGCTTTCATTTCTTCACCTGTTTTGGGAAGAATGGAGAAACTCGATCTCGTACGGGGGGTGGCGGTGGTGTTCCGAGTTCAAAGTGGGTCCGGCCCCGTGTTTGAGGGCTAGAGAGACACTTCCCCCCAGATCGCTCCCGCTCGCACGTTCCTGTGCGTCGACTTCTTTGTTCTTCATTTGGAAACGTGTTCCAGTTTAGATTTCATTAGAAGCATTTCGGGAAACTGGATCCAGTCCCCTTTCAGATTAATTCTCGCAGAGAGAGAAAGCACGGCTTAAGTGAAAGCAGATGCTCAGCATCTCCACACCGGGCACCGGGGGACGCCGCCACCGTTCAGATCGTGACTCGAGAGACGGCTGACGTGCTCTGTTTTGGTGGGACGGGGTCGCTCAGCAGAATTGCCAGGTAGAAGGTTCTGGAAAAGCCCATGTAGTAGAAGTGGATGGTTCCGGTTAACGTGGCCTCACCAGCTGAATGGCGGGAGTCGGATGAGTGAGGTCTCACGTACGTCTGTGGTCCCTTGGTGTCATGGTGTTTCATAAGTGGAATTCGGTAGAGGTCCTTCGCTCGTGACCCCAGTCAAGTTGGGGCGTAGAAATACTAGCATGTGATTGGATGGGACGTTTGGATTCCTCTGGGGTGTGTTTTCCACAAGGGTGTGGGGGGTGAAAATAAACAGTGCTGGATGGTTGAGTCATGTCGAGTGTCAGCCAGTGCACCAACAGCCCCTCAGGTGCTGTTGTTCTCCACAGCCAGACCCCTGCAAACTGCTGACTCATGGGGGGCCACCCCGATGCAGGTTATCGTGCCCTTCCTGTATTTGCACACACCTGCAGCTGGAGCGGTGAAGATCACGGACCCAAAATGTGAAAATCTCTCCCCACTGGGAGGGAACTTTGCAGTTGGATCCTGAGTCAGACCTGGACCGGCCATCTGGCTTATAGGGCCAAATCTATCCATTGGAAAAAGTTATACAGGGGAAACCCCCGGCAAGTCAGCAAAATTTACCATGGGGGACCCCCAATGACCTGGGCTGGTTTTTGACCCCAGTCTGACCCTGTCTTCTGCAATGTATTTCAACTTAACTACTGAGGTAAAAACCGTTAAAAACTCCAGCTATATTAAGATGTTAACCTGGCCATTAATATAACTGGCAGGGTTCGAATTAAAATGCAGCCATGTGAGCGTGACACTAACGGGGACAGCACCGTCAGTTACTCCGAGCTGAACGTTTATCTGTCACTGCTAGTGTTTCCAGTCACCCTGAGCCCTGCAGTTGGGGTGTCCTCCACATGTAGGACCTGGTGAGTGATCCCACAATGCCTTGGGCTATTGATGAGTGATCCCACAATGCCTTGGGCTATTGATGAGTGATCCCACAATGCCTTGGGCTATTGATGAGTGATCCCATAATGCCTTGGGCTATTGATGAGTGATCCCACAATGCCTTAGGCTATTGATGAGTAATCCCACAATGCCTCGGGCTACGAAATCCTTCCCCCATAAGTCCCCATCTCCCTCACCTTTGGATGGACCCCGTCCACATCAAGTAATCTGTCGCCAAACACCGCAGACAGAAGGAAGAGTGGAGGTCAGATTAGATCGAGGGTGCCACTGATCGTGCCGCCCTGTGACGGTGGCTGAATCGGAGGTGATCTAGGTCACAGGGCTCTGTCAGAGGCGACCTGAGAGTGTGGTGGTCATGTGATGAATCTGATACGCCATCAGATCTGTACGGTTTAGACATATGATTCGCAGCTGTGTTCATGGTCCAACGTGAAGATGTAGATAAACTTGAGCGGATCTCCACTTTGCAGCATCTCCCTATCTTCTCTCACGGCGGTTTACGGCCATCAGGCCCGAAGCCAATACTGGGGACCAAGCCTCGACGGTCAGTCGTGTCCTTATGGAAACTCATCAGGAACAGGAAAGAACTCTGGAATCCAGTTTGCGTCAGGTAATGTGGCTTAAATATGGATTTCCCTTCGAGGGGTGGCGATCTCAATGTAGCCATGATGTCATCGGCGGAGTCGAGCACCATCGGCGTGGAAGGTGTTCCAGGCGAGGCTGCCTCGCACCGCACCCCGAAACACTCCGTCTTTGTCCCACTGGCTCCATGTTTGGCAGCGATGAGCCTTTTCGCAGCTAATTAGGCCATTACCAGCTCGGACTGGACACATAAACACCGTGGAGTCGCTCGGTTGCCTGGCACCCTCTGTGGGACTGGGGGGGGGGGGGCGTGCTCACTTAAACCTGTGTCGCCCAACTCTCTGCGTTTATTTTTCCAGAAAATGTCGCTCAGCCTAATGTCTGGTGAAAGGTGGCTCCCCGCGTGCGCGCCACGTTTACGGAATGTCGCCATGACGCCATGAAAGTGGGATTTACTTCTGGGGACTTTTTTAAAGTATCGTTAAGTTTCAAGCGCACGGCCAAAGTTAACGTTAACGTTATTGTCATTGTGCACATTTGCAATGGAATGACGTACCAGTGTCTCCTAGTGCAAACGTCACACATAGTGATAAAACGGTGATAACAGACAATAGAATAAATAACATGACATAAAATAATAGTGCGACAGTTAGTTTACTGAATAAGTCATTTACATGGCAAAGCGTCCATTCGGGGGTCTCGTCGCTGTGTTCTCTCTCTCACAGGGACTACTGGGATACATCTGGCACACGCAGCTGGGTAAACAGATGATTCTCACCTCAGAGCAGGTGAGGTGATGTTACCTTGAAATGGGATTTTCTCCCGTGGGCGTGCTGTCACCTTCCCGAATCAGTCTTCCCGGTAACAAAAAGGCTCTATGTTTCCCTAACAAGACGAATGACAATTTTACGAGATCACCCTCTGTCACGTATCCCACGGCGACAGAGTGTCTGGCTTCCTGTTTCCGACAGGTGGCTTAATTTCTTTATGACGCCTGTAAATTGTTTTTTTTTTTTTTTTTTTGGACACGCCAAGCTTGCGTCAGCGAGGCAGGATGACACAGTAACATAAGATGGCAGGGTGTGGACTTCCTGGGTGACAAGGCTGTTCATTCTCCTCAGCTGCGCCCTACAACAGCTCTGTAAGACTGAGCTCTCGGCCCTGGAACATTCCCAGGCTCTGGGTCCTGAACCTGCACTCTGCAACTCTTCATAAAATCCACTGTTTTCTTTGGTTCTTTTTTTTTAAAAATATTAGTTAGTGCTGTGACTGATTATAGGGCCGTATTGAGAGTATATTGAGTAGCCTGTCAGTTTTTGGAGAACTTGAGATTCTCTCACCTTTCTTGACTCAGAATGTAGGAGTCGTTCCTATTTACATTTACGTAGCAGATGCTTTAATCCAAAGCGACGTACCATGGAGTGCGCAGGTCGGCCGGGCC
>JAODLC010000085.1:19796118-19811394 GCA_026781145.1 Hippopotamyrus pictus | reverse complement strand
TTAAGAAATCAAACGAAATAATACACTGCATAGGCAACGCAGCCAAACAATGTTACATAACTAGTTAAGAAATCAAATGAAATAATACACTGCATAGGCAACATAGCCAAACAATGTTACATAACTAGTTAAGAAATCAAACGAAATAATACAGCAAAGTATTACTTTAATTCTTTAGCAAACTTATTTAACTTCCCTGGTGGCCTGTTTCAGCCATCTCTGCACACTGATAGTAGTGCCACAGTTTTTCCAAGCATAGTACAACAATAAACAAGGGTACCCCCTTGTAGACAAATTAAAGCACTATCAAATTACAACACATGCGTTGTAAGCCATGAACATTTTCAACAACATGCATAACCAGCTTTGCTAACATATCATCCTAACTACACTCACCAGGTCACGTAACAGCCTGACAAATACACTACAAAAAAGAGAACAGTTTTAGGCCTGCGTTTGTCATGCTGGAGTCAAATTAGTCCATAATTTAAAAATGAATCAGTTAACATTAGCTTTCCCATTGAAGGTCAGGAAGCTAGTTCCTGGTTTCTGGGCCGTCTCACCCAGCAGCTTTTGTAGCCCCTGGCCGCTTATTGTGTGTCGCTTTCACACCGCACAACAGAAACTGGGACCTTTATGCTAAATAAGCAATGGGAACGTAAAAAGCTTGTAGGTTAAACTTCACATGTAATTAAAAACCACACTGCCACCCCAAAACAATGGAGGATGAACAAACTGTTTTGTTGTTATTCGTTAGTTATTGGGGGGATCAATCACAATCAAAATGGGATATAGAGTTTTATTTATATTTCATTATATGACCAGCGACGTGTTTATAATTCATCATTAAATCTTTCAGGAGACCGATCTTTCATTTCCCACAAAATAAAAAAATGATGTGACGCTATTCCACTAATAAGCACCTCCAAGTTTCATTGCTGGCACAAAAGTGTATATCAGTTTTCAATTGCATTTTCTGATGCAGAAATATGGAGTCGCAAGCAAAAACACATTCATGAATGAGTTAAATGTAAGCAATTCCATTTGCTGAATTACTTTCTTTTCCCAGCATTCCCACATAACTTGTGAGCTTATGATCAAGTAATCAGCAAGTTAATCACCATGACCTCGAACCAGTAGTTCTTGGTGAAGAGAAAAGGACCTCGTCCGGAGCAGGAACTAAAAAAGGGTTCCGGAACTGCCTCCAAGGAGATACAATTGGACGGAGTTTCTGCACTGGGAACACAACAGTGGTCCTGAAAAAAATATTCTTGCAGTGAGAAAGCGCTTAATAATAGCAAATTGATTAGAATAAAGCAGCTATTTCATTGGGTGAGACTACACAAAAAGTTGGTGGACATAAGCTAACCAAGGCCCACCCACAGGTACACCCGTGCTCCTAATACACACGTGCCAGGTTGTCAGCGTTCTTGATTTTGTTGGTCATTCTTGATTGTTTATTTTGATCTTGATTGTTTACTTTGTTCTCGGTTGTTCGGTTCATTCTTGATTGTTTGGTTCATTTTCATTTGTTTCGTTCATTCCCTATTGTTTAGTTCAGGTGTTTGTTTGGTTTGTTTGGTTTGTCCCCTCCCAGCTGGGAATTGGGAGGGAGCAAAAATGTGGACTGTCTGGGGGGTCCTCGAGAACTGGGTTGAGAAACATTGCGTTAGATGTTTCTTCTTTCTGCCACATTTTTCTGGAAGTTTATTGGAACGATGCCTCTGCTGGTGGCATGGAGACACTGCACCCTCCAGACATACACAGAGAACAAGGGCGGGCACTGACACCTGCACAGGCGGCAAGAGAGAACTGCCGATCCACCAGTCGACACGTTCCGGTGGCAGACGCTCCTATCACGTCCTTCCATCTCGTTCCATCATTCAGAGCCCCTCCCAGCAGCCCACCGCACCCCACGGGTCACGCCAGGGCGCCGGCCAAACAGGCACTATAAAAAGCACTGAGACGCCCTGGGAAGAGAGGCCGACCACGCCCAGCCTAGCTGTATTAATTACATGTGATTGATTAACGTGCGATTCAGCCTGCCGGGAATAACAGGCTCAGGTCGACCGAAATCAAAAACCTTCTTCTCTGTATCTTCGGCGTCTGAATGGAGAGACGGCGCGGGGGGGGGGGGGGACAGGAAGGAATTGAAGGATGGTTTATAGGATCCTCTCTAGCCAGCCTGAGGCGGACTTTCGGTAGCGAGCAGTGTGCGGTTTTCTAGATATTTCCTCGGCAGAAGCCTTTAGGAGCCTCCTTGTGTGTTTTTATACATATAGCGGCACTCGCACAGAACTTGAACTTGACCCCCCCCCCCCCCAAAGCTGATTTAGGGGGGTCTTTCGGCGGTCTGACTTGGTGGCCCATTCCCCCGGCACCCAGCCGTGTGAAGCCGGTGACCTACAGCGAGCCTCTGACTCGGTGCCAGGGTGGAATGCTTTTAGCGGACTCCTTTACCGCTGCTTCAAAACAGAGGCGGATGGAAGTCAGGTGCACTGACCCATGGGGGGGGGGTTCCATGGTGGCGGTAGGGGGGGGGGGGGTCGTGTTGCCCCCACCGCGTGTGCAGATGTTAAGTTTTATAAAACTCCGTGTCTGGCGCTGACTGGGCGAGGGCTTTAGGGGTCCCGCTTGGCTTCCGGAACTTTTTCTCAGAACGAGCCACTGGCGCAGTCCAATCATTCGTCTTTCTAAAATGGCCTCGGACTCTGTTTCTTGTTCTCTGTGGGGCTGTGTAACTGGGGGCCATTCCTGCATTTTTTTAAGGGAGGGGGAGCATAGGAGGGGGCCATAATTCAAGCATAGGGGTCAAACAATCAGGCACATAGCCAGGTAGTAAAATTACAGGTCTGAGCCCCCACTCCCATTTGGCAGGGGCGGACCCCATCGGTAGGGTTGCTAGACATCCCGTGAAATGTATTCCCAACTACATGCCTGCAACCAATGGATTGTTTTGAATTGGTGACTGACAGGGGAGGGGGCTAATCAGATTCCAGCTGCAGCCAGTGTCCCTGCCCCTGTGCATGAATCAGCAGAACAAAGTGAGAGACGAACCTGGACAGGTCATGCCTCGATGTCCTCTCCCCCCTCTCAGCCAGCCTTGGGTATCGCCGCCATCCCGCCCGTACCAGCGCTCGGAGGCCAGGGCAGAGACACAGGAATCCGGGCCCCATAAATAAAACTACGGGGCCAGTGAGGATCCTCTGAAGTGCCTAACCTCCCAGTGAGCTTTGCCCCGTGGGTCAGAGCCTGCAGACGCTTCTGGCCCGTAAACTCGATCCACATTTCCCCCCCCCCAAAATACTCGGCCGGCCCCCGGCTTGCTCTCGCCATTTTAAATCACAATTTGTTCTCTGTGCTGCTCTGATATAAACGCCAAGCTAATTTGTACCAGGCCCCTGTCAGCTAAACGGCAAGACATCTCTGCGAGAAGAGCCACCAGATAGAGGGACTTTGTGAGGAGTCTGTGAGCGGTGCATTGTGGGACTCAAAGCATGAATAACACCAGAACGAGATGAATCTCTGGCATACAAACGACGCAAATCTTCTGCTCTGAATTGCCTGCGTGAACAGCTATGGCTTGTAGACAAAGACTTTAATTATTTTTATTATCATTTATTGTACCACAGTAGTCTTTAAGAATGCCATTCATCATTAGCAAGCTTACAACAATGTACTTAAATTTTGCATATGTTGATGGTTATTTTCAGCTATTTAGAAAAGATTATATAATTTTGCATTAAAAATACCCCTCTTCCCCCTTGTGCATGTTCAGGAAGGTATTAAATCAGTATGGATGTATATGTTAAATAAATGATAAATAAATGCCGGATTAAAGAGAGAGAAGCGCAGAAAAACAGCAGGCGACAATCTCAGAATACTCCCCGGTGTGTCTGTATGGGCCGAAGAATGCTGACGGATTATTGGCCGCTCACATCGACGCTGACGGATTATTGGCCGCTCACGCCGACGCTGACGGATTATTGGTCGCTCACGCCGACGCTGACTTTCACGGCTTGCTGTTTACCTGCTGGCCACTGGATGTTTCAGTGATTCACTTTAAATACCTCATTCGGGGCGTGACGGTGGACCCGCGTCCGTAACCTTCACGTCACGAGGCCACCTGCCGGCCCGCAGGCTCCAGCGTGGCTGCTCCGGGTCACAGAGGTCCAGAGCGGGACGGCAGAGCCTGGGAACCCTGGAGGGGGCTTGGGGATGGCTTCCTTCCAGAAAACGTCCTCATGTGACCCAGGCCTGTCATTCAATCTGCCCGAAATAATCCTGCTCTCTTCAACCTTGGGTTTCTGTGTCTCTCCTGACATGATGCGTCGTGTTTTTGCCATGCCTCAGCGAATTCTCGATCTGCGGTCGCCGCCGATTACTGCTCCAGGCGTCCGCCTCGAAAATAAACAGCGCTCGCTCCACTTCCGGCTCAGAGTTTATAAATCCATCAACAAAGTATCCGGAAACCCACTCCCCCCTTTTACTTCTACATTTTTCTTGACCCCCCCCCCCACCCCAACCTCAAGCTTACTTCCTTTCCTCAGGATGGGGAGAGATGATAACAAACCAGGGAGAAATTGCTGGACACAGCCCACACATCACTGCATTTTGAGGACACACACACGCAGGGAGGTACCTAGATATTTTGATCCCCCTAACAATATGTTACTGTGCCCCCCCCCCTGCCCAATTTTATGTGCAAATGTAAGTATTTTAGGGCCCCTATAAAGTAGCCCCTCCTAAATCTGCCAGGGTCTCTCTATGCCTTTCCAATGCCGCTGCATATCCAGCCCCTGTCTGCAGACATACGCTTAGGCACACGCTTTATGCACGAACACACACACACAGTCGTGTAATCATATCTTTATGGGGACCGCTCGTTCACTCCTACGGAAAAATGCTAATGCTAACTATGACAACCTTAACCCCCACCCAGCTATAACCATAACCACAAGTAACCAAAACAAAATACAAGAGTTTTTGCGTTTTTAGTTTTTTCATTGCAGTCACAGATTTTTTTTTAATTGAGCTTTCAGGAAAGTGGTCCCTTTAAGGGGGAAAAAAACGGGTATTCATCATGTTGTAGGGACATTTGGTCCCCATAAGGTAAGGTATACCTAGACCACACACACACACACACACACATACACACACATCCATATATGAGTATATATATGCAGAATAATAGTCCCACTGGGATGGGGGCAGTGACCGCGAGCACAGCCAGTTCACAGTGTCAGTGTGAATCCGACACGAGAGGTGTCGAGCTTTCTGCTTTATGGGGGTGAGGTTAGAACAGTCTTTGGCTGAGGTGCGTTTCCACCCCCCTCCTCTTTTCTCCTGGCCTCCATCATGCCCCCTCTTCCCATCTCCTAAATCTGACGGACCGACAGAGGTGAAAGCTGGGCTCGTCATCCCTGACCCCCCCCCCACTTCAGCCTGACCCTCTCCACCGACTCCCATTTCCATGTTGACCCCACAAAATCGAACCCGTAAATACACCGAAAACCATCTTTGGGGTCTCAGCCTCCCTTCATTAGCCTATTTTGCCCTCTGCTATTAACTTAATTTTCATTCTTCTTACCCATGGGTGCCACATGGGCGCCGCCCCCAGCTGAAAGCTGATTGGTCAACCAGAGTGTCCCCGCCCCTGTCACTCACCAATGAAAAACACATCATTGGCTAATGAAAAAGTTGCTTCCCACCTTAAAATTCCTAGAACGGCCCCTATTCTTGCTATAAATCGAATCCCACTCTCTGCTAATCCGTTTGGTCAGAGGCTTCGGCCAGACGATGATGATCAGAACATGCGGGCAGGACCTAGCATACGCTGGCATGTGCTTTCTGGAACCCTGACATGGGCCCAGAGGGATGATGTCGTCTCATCCAGTCACAGACAAACCCCTCTGCCCTGAGTGTAGGAAGCGCGGTAGTTATGCAGCTCTATTTATCCTATTTTTCCCTCCATTTTCCAAGAACTATTGTGGTGAGCTTGGAACCTATCCCAGCATGCACCGGGTCCAAACCAGACTACACACACACACACGCTTTCACTCTCAAGGCAATTCGGAGACATCAATTCACCTAAACCGCATGTCTCTGGACCCGCGGGGGGAAACTGGAGCACTTCAAGGAAACCCAGGCGGATACGGGGAGAACGTGGAGGCTGCACACGCACAGTCGGGGGGCAGGAACCGAACCCACAGCACTGGAGGTGTGAGGCCATAGCACTACGCACTGCACCGCCGCGCCGACTATCCTACCAAAATATAGATGTCAGAACGTCTAACGCTTATGCGTCCGGACGTCGTTCATTCCTTTTGGGTGGGGAGCCGCTCTTAGATTTTCCAGTTCGCATACCTTACGTGAAGACACGGCTTAAAAAACACACTTCGTCCGTAGACGAACATGCAGGAAATCAGTATTGACGTGTCCCTCAAATTCCTAACTGGATCGACAATCGGCGCCGTTTAAGTGTGGCAGCTTATGGTGTCGCGTCATAGTAGTTCGTGCGTGTCATGTGTCATGCAGGGGGGTGTTGGAGGAGGGCAGGTTCGGGGCCCCCCAGGGCTGACGCACGGCAGTTTCACTCAAAGCACGAGAATGTCGTATTCAGGCGGGAGAAAACTCCTGGCTAGAATGCAGGGGCCGTTCCAGACAAAGGGGTGCTTGTTCCGCGCTCGAAGGCCAGGAGAGGCCCCCCCACCAATCAGGCCCCCTGACGACGCGTGATGACAGGCCCATCCCTCCCCTGTCTGCTCCCTCCCATCATTTCCCATCAGGTGGTCAAACTCCAGAAAAGTCCGTGAGAAAAGCAAGCCGTGCCGTGCTGTGCTGTGCCGTGCTGTGCTATGCTGTGCCGTGCTGTGCTGTGCTGTGCCATGCCGTGCCGTGCCGTGCCATGCCGTGCCGTGCCATGCTGTGCTATGCTGTGCTATGCTGTGCCGTGCTGTGCTGTGCTGTGCCATGCTGTGCCATGCCGTGCCATGCCGTGCTGTGCCATGCTGTGCTATGCTGTGCCGTGCTGTGCTGTGCTGTGCCGTGCTGTGCCGTGCCATGCTGTGCTATGCTGTGCCGTGCTGTGCTGTGCCATGCTGTGCTGTGCTGTGCTGTGCCATGCTGTGCCGTGCCGTGCTGTGCCGTGCCGTGCTGTGCTGTGCTGTGCTGTGACCCAATGTCAACGTCCTCCTGTGGGCTCCTCCCGTCTGCCTCACCTGCTGTAACTCCTCTTCACTCTGCTCCTCTGTCTCCTACAGCCCCCGATCTCCATTGCCATCCTCCTCCTCCTTTATGGTGATCTCTCCCCAGCACAAAAAGACCTGTAAGTATCACAGAGAGCGTTGAGATTCTCCCAATGGATCTGACCTTTCTGGGGCCTTTTTGGAAATGGCAGAAAGTTGATCACAAAAGTCCACGAGTAATATGTATGAAACGCACGGTTCTTGGGGTGGGGGGGTGGTTTGAATCCTTGGGTCGGCAGAGGGGTTTTGCTGTCAGGCCCTTAACCCCCAATAACTCCATTCTGACCCTAGCTTCTCAAACATACGAGGCTTTGGATAGAAGCCTCTGCTAAGTATATAAGGCGGGTCTGTAGCCCTGAACGATTACATGCTGCGGTTGGATCTGAGGCTTATTCACAGTGTCCGTGGAAGTTTATTCGCATTAGTGTTCTGGCTGAATCAGCCACCACATCCACCCACATACACGCACGTACATACACACACGCACACACAGACATAGGCATAATTGTATCTTTGTGGGGACTCTCCATTCATTTCTATGGGGAAAACTCTAATCCCAACATGACAACCATAACCCCTACCCAGCCCTAACCTTAACCAGAAGTAACCAGACAAAATACTAGACTTCTGGCATTTTTGGTTTGTTGACTGCATTCACAGATTTTTGTGGGGACCTGAAAAATGGTCCCCGCAACATCCAAAAACAAGTCTTTATTACATTGTGGGGAACATTTGGTCCCCACAATGTGATATATGCATAATCCACACACACACACCCACACATGACTCCATCGGACCTCACTTTTGGGGCACAGACTAAGCCCGCTGGGATTAGCGTGCGCAGACGGAGGCCTCATCCCGGCCTCCTTGACGGACAGGCCATCGCTGCTGCGCCGTTAGCCTGTAAAGAGACTAATGCGACGGCTAATGCGACGGCTAATGCGACGGCTAATGCGACGGCTAATGCGTCAGATTACTGCCACCCCCGGGGCACTAAGGGGCCTGAGCCAGGATTAGCGGAGGCGGGCGGAGGCGTGACATCAGCACGTCGGCTCAGAAACTGCTTGCTCTGCCTTTGCTTTTAAAATATTCTCATTAGCGTGCTGCCGGTGTGAAACTTACTTATGCTGAATGTCTGTGCTGTGCAGCTGTGGGTTCTTTAACCATTTTGTGGCGCTGCTGTCAAAATTCCCTTTTAAATTCACTCTGCCTTTTTGGCTCACCTCAGAATTAGGGAAACTCCTACTGGGCCAACCATGGTGGAAGACCATCCCAACTCACCTTTCCTCTCGTGAATTTCGTCATTAGCCAATGATATGATTTGAATCGGCCAGCGAGAAGGGAGCAGACACTTTGGTGGCCAATCAGCTGTCAGATGTGGCCAGTTCCCCTATATAAGACTCTGGTGCAGGTGCATTTCCACAGAGTATCAGAAGAGGGACGTGTCGAGGTTCTCTGAAGCGTTGCTTTGCTAAGCGGAGGGACAACCATCCCTGACTGGAGGTGAATGCCGTGACATGGCCTTTCACCACAATCTGAGGCTTAATGAGAGCCACGCGTGACATCACAGGCGAGGCGCTGATGCCTAGCATCCAGAAGGAATCCCCTCCCTCCCCCGGGGAAAGCTTTACGGGGCCCCTGCTGTAAACACACCTGTACCGTTATGTTTGTTCAGCTCGCAGGGCCCGGTGGGAACCGGCAAGCAGCTTGAGGAGAGGGTTTGTTTACTGGAGGGGGGGGTGATCAGCTGGAGCCAAACAGGGAAGGTTTCACTGCGAGGATTCGGCACATTTGGCTGGCAGGTGTGGCCCATGTGGGCCCCACTGCGTGGAAAAAAGAAGCAGTGCAGTGCCAGTGATACCGGAGAGCACTGCATGGGACAAAACCAATGAGCAAAAAGATTTTCCATACTTCCGATAAAAGAGAGAATAAATAAGAAGGAATGTATACTGTACATTTTGTTTTTTTACCTATTTCAGCCTTTGTTACCCATGTCTTCTTGCTCATTTTAGTAAATTTTCATTCCTACAGCAGTCAACTGGAAATCCATCCATCCATCCATCCATCCATCCATCCATCTTCTAGCTGCTCATCCTGGTGAAGAGGGGCCTGGAGCAGGACAGGGCACAGGGGTGGAGTACATTTTGGACGGGATGCCAGTCCATCACAGGACATCAAGAGTAAATAAGAACGTAAAATTTGTTGAGACTCGCACAAAACTGCTCCTCTGTGCTAATCTGTGTTTATCATTTGCAAGCCTGATCAGGATTCATTCATTCTTAAAAGTCAAAGTGCTGTTAAACTGGGTATGCTCTAAAGGGCGGCCAGGGAGCTTGTGAAAAACGTTGCCCTTCAATCATGGCCCTCGTTTCCTTGACTCTCAGCTTTGAATCAACCTTAAAAAACCCGAGAGTCCTGAAAAACAAAATAAATTCTAATTTTAAGCTAAAAACATCTGACAAAATGAGTTTAAGTCGTGACAAATGGTTTCCGAGGCCAGACCGTGGTGTGTTTCACTGCTGCTCCCTAACATGCAAAGGAAGTGGTTCTTCTGGAAGCCCAAAGCCTCCCAGCCCTCAGCCGCCCCGCTGTCTGAGAAACGGACCCCTTCTTTGGCTGGTGCAGTGTGGCAGTGAGCAGGACTCCTAGGCTGGGTTAACGGGCTTTATGACGGCCTACTTTAACTGGGTGCAGATCCAGCAGCTGGCCTGAACACCCACCGCCTGCGAGGATACGGACACCCACGCAGAAGGGTAGTCCTACGTGCACGTGTGCCGTCACATCCGGTCCTGGACCTGCATCGGGAGTCAGTTGAGGTCATCCCTCCAGCCCACTTCACTGTATAAGCACCCCCACCTGCACCGGGTGTATTTAAGCTCTGTCTCCTTGCAGGTCTCCTCTCAGTTTTGCCTTTGCCTGCCTGATATCTCTGTTCTCTGGCTAGGGATTGTTAGTCTGATTCCTGGGGCCTGCATAATGAAGCTGGATTGTTGGGTTAGCAAGATAATGTGTCAGGTTTAAGGTAGTCTGGGCTAAATGTAAGTGAATGAAGATAAAGTGTGTCTAAACTGGGGTACCTTAAATCTGACAACTTATCGAGCTAAGCAACAAATCTGGTCTGTGATGCAGGCCCCTAGTTACAAATCCCCCAGCCTTATCTACTTCCTAACTAGTGGTACCCAGTTTAATTGGGTGCTTAAGTCTCGTGTTTCAAAGCAAAAACTCCCTTTATTGTCATCTTCGGCTATATGATGCATGGGTCAGACACTAGCTGGAATTTCAATGTAAAATATGAATATGTAAGACGTTTAAACGTGATATATTGAAACATGGGTATTTGACAGAAAAATTAAGCTTAAAAGGTCGTTCTGCGAATGAATTATGTAGCTCAACAAGTAGGATGCTGTGCTAACAATGCAAAAGTTGTGGGTTTGAATGCCAGGGAAGACAGCTAAGTTGTAATCCTTTAAGTCCCTTTGGCTAAATGAGTAAATGTAAATCAATATCGCTGAATAAATAGTGATGTGTGGTAATAGATTTTGGTTGTGTACCTCTGATTCAGTGGCTCGATCCCAGCTAGCACTGAGTCGTATGGGGCTGATTGGCTGAAGGGGGGGGGGGGTGTCAGGCAGAGATCCAGCCCAGGCTGGTTGCTTCTCTATCAGGGACCCAGAACTGTGACCAGGGCCCGCTTAGTAACACTCCATTCCCTTTAACCATGTCCTGTCGCACACAGAAACACGGATCTTTCCAGGCGCACGTGAAATGTACGTATGTTCCAGAAATTCTCCTGCCATTTGGGGTGATATCGACATTCATCCAGGCTGCTGACTGCAATTAGTTAACTTTATTAGCATTTTTAGTTTGTTTTCTTTATTTAAAGCCAAGTCAAGTCAAATTATCGTTGTCATCATCTTGTTAGGAATCCTAACAATTTCTGCATGACATACTGAGACATGGATATAACACATGGACTGAAAAATGCAGACGAGAAAAGGGCATGAAGTCAATGCAGACGCATTTTCCACCTGATGTAAATCCATTGTGTCCCATTGAATGTAAAGTCTTTTTTGAGTGATGCATTGTGGTCCACCCTTCAGGTCTCAATAGCGCCCCCCCCCCAGCTTATTAACACAGGTTGTTTTAAGCTCAGAGCAGGGGTGCTCGCTTAACATGGGACCACCAATCTAATGGCAACCCGCAGAGTGCTCAGGTCATAACCCCCCTCCCATGCTCATAATAGCGTGGCCCAATTACTGCGCGTGCCACCAGATGGGCAGAATTAGGGGGGGATTAAAGAGTCAAACTCACGCTAAACGACAGTCATAATCTGTCAGCGGGATGAAAGATGATATGTGAACCATCGCGGACTGAGAAGGAGCCGATGGGACGTTCGTGCAGCTTGTGTCAAGCAGCGGCTTCAAAGGGCTCTCCAGCAATGTCTGTTATGACATTTCCCTCATTAGAACATTATTTCTCAGATAAATATGTATCGTTAAAGTATCTGCTGGCTTTTCATAAGCGCTCAAACCTCATAGTATCGCTTTATACTTGGGATTTTTGTATATATAAAGAGCTTGACGTGATATATACATAACATCTTGCGTATACCTCAGTAGGGTCAAGGTTCAAGGGTGTCTCGGCCTGGGGGATGTTCTGAAACTCCCTGCAACGTGATTAATCGTCACCGTCTCAGTGGAGGCTTGCACAGTGCCGGCTTTCCTGCGGCAAAGCGATGCAATTAATCAGAATTAGTTACACCACTGTGGAGGGGCTCCCGCTGCCTTGTTTCCAGATGTTCTCCTACAGACTGTCTTCGTTTACCTTCTGGCTAATGCAGAAGCCAAGCTTGCTGTCTAGCCTGAGTTTCAGAGAGAACTTTCGAGCCGTCACACCTATGATGCCCGGAAGCTTGTCCTGGAGTCTTATGGGTAGTCCCAGTTTATACGCTACGTGACACATTCGATCCTCTCGAGGGACCTCGTCAGATAGTCCAGAGGTTATTTAGACTAATTCTCGACATACTTTCAGGCAGCAAAGGGATGAATAACTAACTGTGTGCCATCAATCGTCACATGTGTTCGTCCAATGGGAACCGAGTAACCCGGCAGAAAGTCAGGATAAGCCAATCATTGAGTAATAGCGCGTAATAATCTCACACGAAAGGATGAAAAGACATGTGCTGTCAATCACCGGATGATTTCATCCAATGAGAATCAAAGTAACCCAAAAGGAAGTGGGGGATAAGCCAACCGTTGAGTAATATCATATCGTAGTCTCACCAGAAGGGATGAAAAACCATGTCCTGTCAATCACCAGATTGTTTCATCCAATGAGAACCAAGTAACCCAACAGGAAGTGGAATTAACAAATCGGTAACTAATGGCATGTAATAATCCCATCCACTAGGAGTTTTGAAACCCTCATTCCTGCCATCACTGATAAACACCTAGTAGTCCATGTTTACATCAGAAACAAACAGGGCACAGTTGCATGCACACATGCCTATGCAGGTACCTACTTAAAACACAATGTCTAAAGACATGCATAGCTGAATCTGCATTTTTCAGCATTAGCTGGGCTCCTCATTCAAACATTATTGTCCTACACTTCTTTTGTGTCATTACGTGCCTAACCGAGTGAGCAAATGCATCTTTGCATTTTTATTCCCCATTGCAAAAATTATTATCCAGGAAATACATTTCCTCGATATATGAAGGCCGTTGCAGGTCTGTGGGATCTGACCCGTAATACCTCACGGGCTTCGTTATTAAAGCGGCAGCTAATCCCGGGCCGCGGCTCTAAAAATACCGAACCTCTTATTGCTGCGGATGCATAAAACATCGCGTCGCCCAGCTCCGTTATTGAGTTTGGATGTCGGGCATGGAGGAAATATCTCGCGAGCCGCGAGTGCGGAAAGCCAAATATGCGGAATGTCTAAGTCCCGCGGCGAATCCCGCCACAAATCAAAGGCTCCCCCAGGAATCTCGGCTCCGCTTTCGAGAGTGTGGGCCTGCCCCGTTGCGTTGGCCTCGCGCTCGGTGAGCCAGCCGGCTCTGTCTGGAAAAACCTTCACTCACTGGGGTTCGGGTGACTTAAGAGTCTCATAACTGTGCATCCATTACACTCACATTATGCTAAGTTGCTTGTTTTTTATCCATTTATACAACTGGATCGTTCAGGAAAAAACTGCAAGAGATGTGCTATAGTCAGAGTTATTGCAGGGGGGCCTCTGGGATTTGAATCAACAACCTTCAGTTTTCAGCATTGTGTCCTTCCTCACTCTGCCACCTAGTGGCCATTTGAGTAACTCTCCTGAATTTTACATTCTGCTCATTTACATTTGTGTGTTTTCCCCGAAGTCCAGTTCCACGTCCTACTTGGGCTTCAAGCCCACAATCTACTTCAGAGACCTTTTTGGTCTAAACTGTAGCACATATCTTCCATATTGGTTTTGCCTCCTCTGTTATTGATCAGCGGTCATCCCAAGAAGGCGGGAACCCTTCCTGTTCATTTACCTCATCCACCCTGTTAGAGAGGACCGCGTTTCCGTGGGTCACACGACGACCTCCCATTCTGCTCTGCCTGGCCATGTTTCTCTCCCCCCCTCCCCCTCCCTTCTCTTTTCCACCCACCTCTTGCTTTTCACTTCTGTTCTTTCCATCCCTTTCTGGGGTTTCTAATCCAGAAACACACACAGAACGTTCACGGTTCAGTCCTCACCAACCGCGAGGCCTTAGTACTGGAGCACTGTCGGTTATTGTGGGCAGTGTTGGGTGGGGGGGGGGGGGGTTCCTTTGTGGCCGTAGTCACATGCGTGTGCCTCCGTGATCAAAACAACACATGAGCAAACGACTATGGATGTGAGACTGAGGGGGACAGGAACGGGCCCTGGATGGGAGCCATTGTTGGTGCCTTCAGCAAATATCCCAAGTGTTAATCCCAATAAGCAATTAGAGTTCCTCTAAGGCCAATAAAGGGTCTGGAATCAATTACCTCCAGAGACTCAAAGGAGCGGTGGCGGGACCCTGCTGTTTGGACAGAATCCCCCCACTTCCCCCAGTGCAGTAGGACTTTATTCATTTTACTCAAAACAGCCCCCAATCCCAGGTCACTTTGCTCACGTGCTGTCAGAAAAATCCCACAATCCCAGAACACTTTGCTCACGCGCTGTCAGAAAATCACCCCAATCTCAGGTCACTTTGCTCACGCGCTGTCAGAAAAATCCCCCAATCCCAGACCACTTTATTCATCTGTTGCCGAATGGCCCTTTGCTCCTTGACAACTTTGCTCATTGGCCGGGAGAGAAAACCCCCCAATCCCAGAACACTTTGTTAACGGGTTGTAAGGAAATCTCCCATTCTCATGGCACTTTACTCACTCACCAGCCTACAACTTGCCTGATTTCCCTTAAATTCACGACAGATTATTTGAAGGCACAACAGATCTGCTCTCTCTGGCCAGTGACCATGAATGTGCAGGGTGTCCATTAGTGCGTGTGGGTTTGCATGCTTCTCCAGTCCACACTATTATTCAGTTCATCGTGGTGTTATTTACCTCTAAGTATGCCTATTTAAATCGGTCTCCGTGAATAGATTCTATTGCAAAAATGCCCTTTTTTATGACAATCTCATTCCTGGTGACTCAATATAGATGTTTTTCTGGATAATCCCATCCTCCATATTGCCATGGTCCACATGCCACATTCTGAGGCTGATTTTCACTAATGCTTACCATCAGATAGGGCACCAAGATACAACGTGGAGTCCCCCACCCCAGCAGCACTCCGGTGGGTGTGGAGCTGGGGTCTGGGGGAGCTGAGAGGTTTGACACCAGGGGGCAAGGTGGTTAAGGCACCGGACTGGAAAAGCTGAAAAGATCCTTAGAGCTTAGATCTTCAGCGAGTCATATTGTAAAAAAAATCTATAAAGTATCATGTTGCATATAATTATAGCATCCATCCATCCATCCATTTTCCAAGCCGCTTATCCTACTGGGTCGCGGGGGGTCCGGAGCCTATCCCGGAAGC
>JAODLC010000085.1:19782443-19796018 GCA_026781145.1 Hippopotamyrus pictus | reverse complement strand
GGGGTCCGGAGCCTATCCCGGAAGCAACGGGCACGAGGCAGGGAACAACCCTGGACAGGGGGCCAGCCCATCACAGTAATTATAGCATATGTTTCTTAATTGAATCGCGCATATAAAATGAGTTTTTTCTTGACTCCTTCCACGTCGCAGAGATCTTGCACACGATGGCCGCTGCAAATTCACCATTTGCTCGTCTTATTCACAAAAAGGGTGAGATTCTCAGAAAAATGACCCGTACATCACAGCATTCCCTAAAGCGATGCTCTCCAGTCCAGTCCTGGGCAGCCCTCAGACAGTCCACATGTTTACTCCCGCCCCGCTTCTGACATACCTGTGTCCCGGGGATTTGGTGTTTTTTCGGTCGGGAGCAAAAATGTGACCTGTGGGTCTCCGAACACACGAGGAAGAACGAACAGGCTTAACGTTCAGCTGAGCAGAAACAGCTATGCAACGATAAATATCCACAACCTCAACATGAAATATGCAAAAACATAAACCTTTATGGTACCATTTGGTGGTAACTTTATAATGTGAGTCTTTTATGAAAGCAATAAATACATACATATTATTTTTCCTAGCACAGATTTTCAAAAAAGACATAATTCACATCCTTCATATAGGATTTTTTTCTCATGAATATTTAGTTACTTCTATATAGTATACATTATCTTGCATGAATATTCAGTGTGCTATACTACACAGAAGCAATGCAAATAAGCAGATAAAACAATGATTGCGTGCACTTTCTTACACTGTTAAATAAATGCGAGTTTGGGATTAAAACCATAAATTATAAAGAGGCAATTTGCGGGCCGTTGTGTTATTTGTAATCCCCGCCGACATGTTAATTGGGAGAAAAATAATAATGGAAAAAAAAACAAGAAGAAATAGCTAAATCCTGAACAAGAATATATGACTTTGCCGTGTTTTGTTAAACTGAGCGATCCTTCACTGCCCATGGAGGTACCGTGTGGCAAGCTAAGGATTCTGGGAAGTCCATTCCTCCCCCCCCATTCATCAACCATAAGCTGGAGGACCAGGCCGATCGATTACTTTGCCTGCGCAAGGAAAGCCTTTGCACGGAGAGAGGTTTTAATTGGATCTGTGGAGAGACGGAAAATGTGTGCGCTATTAACCACTATCTAGAGCAGGGGTAAAAATACTAAGCGAAGTGGACGTATATTGGCAAACTTGGTTTGGAAGTACGGCAATGGGGGGGGGGTGATGTTTCCATAAATGTTGGGAAGTTGGGAGTGGAGGATGTTTCTGGAACCAGCTCCTGGCTACCAGGAGGCTGAACAAAGATTCTGGAGCGCTGTCTCAACTCACTCCCCGAGCCGTTAAGACCGCCCACCCCATGGATCACGTAGCCGATAGACCTGGATGAACCTCACCATGCATCATCTCTGTCCCATTTCCCTTCTCTCATTCACCATGGAGAAGAACCAGCCCAGCTTCACTCTTTCGCCTCTGGGCGGGTCAGGTGATGGTTTGGATCATCTGTACTGGGTTGCTCATTGGATGGGAAGTCTTGACCCATACATGGCTGAGAACCCCAGGGGAACCTACAGTTCTGACCCTCAAGCAGTACTGGTTGAAACCCAAGTGGAACCCAAGGCATCACTGCCGGCATCCCTCAGCCTGAGACAAAGAGGAATCGGCTTGCTAACTTGGCGCCCCGTCAGAAGATGGCGCCCTAAGCGGCTGCCTATGTTGCCTGATGGGTTAACCAGCACTGTCCCCACAGGGAAAACTATACTTGTAATAAAAATGCAAGTTTTTGTGAAATTTTAATATTTGTCCTGTAATAGAGTTAGATAATAAGAGTATAGAATGTATATAGTGGGCAGAGCTAAGTGATGAAGTCCTCGCAGTCTGGTGTCTGTCTTCCTCTCTGCTACGATCTTGATCCCGCACCCCTCTACAGCCCTTCTGGGACCTGACACCTGTTTCGTTTCCCATTGTGCTGATGCAGAAACAGTTCCTTCCTTTTTTTGTCCCTCTCCTCTTTTGTTCGACCCGCCTCTGATCCCGTCCCGAAATAACTCCTCCCATTCCTGCATCACATGGTTCAGGTCAACGTTCCACCTAGAGGACTTCTTAAATATTACAGGTAAAAAAAAAAAATCACATATCGACCAATGAAACCTGCGTATGTCCACTTTTTGACAATCATGAGCGATGGAATATGCCCATTCCCATCTGTCTACTGATAGCATTTCATGTCTAATTGACTAATGAAAAGATGTCTTATGAAGTCATCTCTGTAGTATTAATGTTTGTACTAATCATTTGCGATGGCCCTTTGTACTGATTACTTTATATTGCTAATTTTAATACCTTAATGTTGATAGGTAGACAGCTAGCTAACTAACACCATAGTTAATTGTGACTATAAAGTGAGAATAGTTAATATCATGTTGCCACTGACATACTTGCCTCACTGACAGCAACCCACATAAGTCATTCAGAACATTAAAACATTCACTGATGGCTGTTTACAGACTGTTGGCTGTGCACAGATAGCTTTCTACTTGCTGTGCAAGTGGTTGGTTGAAACTAAATCTTGGTTTGGATTTTTACTTTCTGGTCTTGGAATGTCCATCTCTGGTTTTAGGCTTATTTTGTGCAGTAATTTCCGAGAAAATGCATTTTTTTCATACTCTAGAAATAACGGAATTTTCGAGATGGGAATTTTGCATTGGACAATGACGTTATATAAATGTCATTGACTGACTGAAAGTAAACAGAGTTGATAATGATGCTATAAATGATATGAATGGTTTAACTATTATTATGGATAAACTACTGTATGTGTCACATACACATTTACTTCTGTCTGTTGTGTAGCTCGTGTCTTGTGTCTTTTTCTGTGATTGCATTACATTCAAACTGTTTGTCGTGTATTGTCATGGTGTCTCAAACAATAGCAAACTGCACCAAGAGAAATTTCCACCAAGCCTTGGTCACATGCCAGCGAAGAGTCGGATTCTCGTTGTAATTGTCTGACTCCGGTTACATGATGCTAAAAATGAGCATTACGAGGTCAGCTCTGCTGTGATATTAAGACCGAAATGAGCAGCGGGGACTTGGACAGGAAGCCGATCTGATCGGGCAGCCAGCCTCCGACTACGGCCTGTATTGCCTATTCAGCTTTTCGAAATATCAAATCAAATCAAAACCCCCAGGATCTGAGCATAACGGGAAGATGTGTGGCAATAAACTCGGGTTACTTTTCCCCTGCATTCTCCAATCCTTTCTTTGTCTGGAAGCAAACCCATGGGGTGGGGGGTTATTCAGGCAACGAATATTATTCGCTTCAAATTACTTGTTTTTCTTTCTCTTTTTCTCATATTTGCTCCACTGGAAGAGAATAAAGAACTTCATATGAGAGACAGTTCTCGTATATACGTCCTGTCATGGAAATCCGCTGAGCACACAAATGTTTTCAATATACCCTCCTCTGATCTCCGTCTGCGATGGGCTGGCACACTCGCTGCTCGGGACAATTGCGGGTAAGCGGTGGGGGGTTTCGGGGAGAGCGAGCGAGCCGAGCTGAGGATCTTTAGTCTCTATTGTCGTGCGCATGTCCACCTCGTCGATCTCAGCATCCTTCCCCCAGCTCGGGCCCCCCGGGAAGGCAGGACAGAGGGAGGAAAAATAGAATGGAGCTCCATTTCCTCATCGATTTCGGATTCGACCTTCTCATGACCCCCAGTCCCCCTTTTGGGGACACGTAAGCCAATCCCCCGCTGGGAGAGGTCCGGTGGAGAGAGGGACGGATCGCTGGCCCCCCAGTCGCCTTGGGAGAAGTCGGACGAAAAAAGGAAGATTTATCCTCTTCATCATTTTCCCACAGTGCCGACGCTTTTCGCCGTTGCGCCTCTGAGCTCCCTGGAAGGCACGGAGGTCGATGGTGCGACACTTTAGACCCCAAATACGAAATAAAAGAACACCCTGTCGGACCCCTGACAGCATCTCTGGGGAGTCACAGGCTTTTTCCTGGTCGTCGTCGGAACAGCGGCCAACCCGAACGGCGACAGATGATAGCGCTCCATCCTGGACTTTGGAGAAAAGGGCACGTTCCTTCCTCCTGTGGACGCTGGACACCAGTACTGACTTAAAGCCTTTCAAGACGTGAAGGCATTTCGAAGAGTGTCAGAGAAACATTCCGATCGTTTTACAGAATGTCCTGACCATTGAAAAAAAGGTACAGAGTGCAACAGCATGGCTGCTGCGTAGAGCATTGCAGGAACTATGAATAATGCAATATTGGATGGCATTTGTAGTCTTTTTGTCCTGGTGCTGGTGTGGCTCGGTGGGCTAAGACACTGTTTGTGAGCACAAGGTCACTGCCATCGATCCCAGAGTCGGCGGAGTGATTACTGTACATCGTTGCATCCTTGACCAAAGGCCCTTAACCCGCAAGTGCTCTGGGGATTGACCCTGCTTTCTCAAAAATGTGCGTCACTTTGGATTCAAAAGTATCTGCTAAATAAGTCGTAATATGAACAGCACGTCGTGTGTTTTCAGAGAGAAAGATTTAACCTCAGGCAACACTGATATGGAATACGAGCATCCATTTGTAACTTAAGAGACAAGGAATTATTAAGTGAATTATACCAAGCAGTGAATAGTTGGCCATTTCCTTTCCGTTCTCATTGATCTACTCTCCCTCCAGCAAAGAGCCCACCCCCTCGGTAGCTGAGATGACCCATCCGAGGCAGGGATTGGTTGTCAGGGTCAGGGAGACGACTGGAAGGTGGAAGAGTCCACCAGTCAGTGATGAAGGACGTGAATAAGCTATTATCCAGCCCAAAGCTTGGCAGGGCTGACGTCCCCCCCCCCCGGCTCTGCGCACATCTGGTCCAGAGCTTGTCTCGTTATCATTGTCATAAACTCCCAACAGGGGGGAGCTGGACCAATCTGCCAAGGCCTACCAGCTATGATGAATGGGACCAGCCGCTTTGGCTTCGCCGAACATTATAGGTTATAATTAGACTGAGGCCTTTGTCCAAAAAAAGAAAGTTATGGAAAAGTTGAATTTACTACAGGGAAGAAATAGACTGCCCATTGTTTCCAATATGCAACTGGAACTGGTATTGGGCATTTGAATATCACTATGGAGGAATCAGTAGCCCACTACTAAGTGACTCACTCCATATATTATCAGATACACTACCATTCAAAAGTTTAGGGTCACTTACGGAAGTTCTTTTGTCCATTATAACAACATCAGATTGATCAGAAATGCAGTGTAGACATTGTTAATGTTGTAAATGACTTTCATAGCTGGAAACGACTACATAGGTGTAGATGCCCATTATCAGGAACAATTAGTCTTGTTCTCCAGTGGAATGTTACATTTGCTAATGCAAGTTAATCATTTTAAAAGATTAATTGATCATTAGAAAACCATTTTGTCATTATGTTATGTACAGATGAAAATTGTTGTGCTGGTTAAAGAAGCAATAAAACTGACCTTCTTCGGACTTGTTGAGTATATGGAGCATCAACGATTGTGGGTTCAGTTACAAGCTCAAAATGGTCTGAAACAAAGAACTTTCTTCTGAAACTCAACAGTCTATTCTTGTCCTGAGAAATGAAGGCTATTCCATGTGAGAAATTGCCAGGAGACTGAAGATCTCATACAATGCTGTGCACTACACCCTTCACTGAGCTGCGCAAACTAGCTCTAACCACAACAGAAAGAGGAGAGGGAGGCCCTGGTGTACAGCTGAGAGAGAGGATAAATATATTAGAGTGTGCAGTTTGAGAAACAGACGCTTCATAGGTCTTCAACTGGCAGCTTCATTAAATAGTACCCGCAAAAGACCAGTCTCAGTGTTAACAAGAAGAAGTGACAGAAATACGCAACAGAGAGGAGTAAATACAAGACGAAGAGACAAATCCGGGATGCTGGCCTTCTAGGCAGAGTTGCAAACAAAAAGCTGTATCTCAGAATGGGCAAAAAAAAAGAGTGAGAAGGGCAAATGAATGCAGACACTGGACAGTGGAAGATTAGCAAAAAAGTGCTATGGATAGATAAGTCTAAGTTTAAGGAGTTCGGATCACAAAGGAGAACGTTTGTGAGACGTAGGTGAAATGAAAAGACGCTAGAGACATCTGTTAAGCATGCTGGAGGCAACGTGATGGTCTGGGGCTGCTTTGGTGTTGGTAAAGTGGGAGATTTGTACAGGTAAAAGGGATCTTGAAGAAGGATGGGTATCACTCCATTTTGGAACGCCTTGCCATACCCTGTGGACAGCGCTTGATTGGAGCCAATTTCATCCTACAATGGGACAACAACTCAAACACTCAAACTTTGTCATACTCTTTCCTATATACATAGCTATTTTTCCTATTCAAGCTCATTTCATGTATGTTTTCATGGAAAACAAGAAAATTTCAAAGTGACCCAAAACTTTTGAACGGTAGTGTACATCCTAAGTTTTTATGATAAATTGCTTTGAAAAATGTATGGCTGTAAATGTCAACACCGCCTCATATTGGGACGTTTGGGAACAGCAGTAGGCCGAAGGGCCTTGGGGTCCAACCTCTTCAAGGACGAGCTGTTAGCTTAGCCACAGGGGGATGGTCCTCTGGTGAGCCAGACGCCATTAGGCCAAAGTCAGGCTGAATTAACGGGCCGGGTCGCTTTCGTGCCTTGGCCCGGATCCACTGTTTCCTACTGTGGGGCTGGAAACTTAGCCTCCTGTTACATGTTGACATCCCTCTGCATGCAGAAATATAATTCCTCGTATCATCCCTCCAGGGAAAATACTCTGGGGTTATTTATTAATACAATGTGATAAGGGTTTCTTGTATTTATTTACAATTTAAATACATGCATCTCACCTCCCATTGAGTGCCTGTAAATGTATGTTTAATTTTGAAGGAATTTATTCACGCTAACACGTATGTTTTGAGACGCTCCCTTGCTCTGGCGATGGGGGGGATTTCGACTCGCTTGTGTCCTGTGGCACATTGACGACCACAGTTTTTCGTCCGGATTTGTGTGAGGGTGGGCTGTTCTTGGACCAGTGCCTGCCTGGGGAGGGGGGGGAGGGGTTTGTTTCAGGCGAGCTGTCTGACTTCCGCTCACAATAATATCTGAGGCGCTAAAACAGGCGAAAGGACCCGAGAGAGAGGAACGCGTCCAATAATTTAGCTGACTGCCCACCCCTCCAACACTTTGGAGACCAAATTACAGATTACAATTTTTTTTTAGGTAAACGGTTTTTACATGTCCACCAATCAGCTTTGTCGAAGTTATCGATGACCTCACTGGGTGGGTCCTCACATAGCTTTCAGTGGCAGAGGTGACAGCTGGTAATTCCGGGGTTATAGACCCTAGTTGCCAAGGATACAACTTGCTGTTGTTTTCACTGCAGGCCAAAGGGAAAAAGCCACGTTTTATGTTGCATTACAGGCTTGTTTTACAAGACATCTGACTGGCCTTTTAAACTGTAGTTTACCATCCTATAGCAGGACGTGCACTTAAAATTCCTTGTGCGTGTGATTCTTTATTTCTGATGCTGAGTGTGTGTCACATGATGTGTTTTTTGGCATGCCAGCATTATACAGAAGTTCCTGTGATAGACTGATGATGAATTTGTATAAACAGATGTGGACCTGATAATAGGGGACACTCAGAAATTTCCATACCAGGATGGTTCTGGAACTGGTATCAGTGCGCCATCCGAGTGCCATCGGCCTGATATCAGTGCGCCATCTGAGTGCCATCGGCCTGGTATCAGTGCGTCATCCGAGTGCCATCAACCTCGTATCAGTGCACCATCCAAGTGCCATCGGCCTGGTATCAGGGCACCATCCGAGTGCCATCGGTCTGATATCAGTGCTCCATCCGAGTGCCATCGGTCTGATATCAGTGCTCCATCCGAGTGCCATCGGTCTGATATCAGTGCTCCATCAGAGTGCCATCGGTCTGATATCAGTCAGTGCTCCATCCGAGTGCCATCGGTCTGATATCAGTGCACTATCCAAGTACCATCGGTCTGATATCAGTGCGCTATCCGAGTACCATCGGTCTTATATCAGTGCTCCATCAGTGTGCCATCGGTCTGATATCAGTGCGCTATTCGAGTACCATCGGTCTGATATCAGTGCTCAATCCGAGGGCCATCGGTCTGATATCAGTGCACTATCCGAGTACCATCGGTCTGATATCAGTGCTCAATCCGAGGGCCATCGGTCTTATATCAGTGCGCTATCCGAGTGCCATCGGTCTGATATCAGTGCACTATCCGAGTGCCATCGGTCTGATATCAGTGCTCAATCCGAGGGCCATCGGTCTGATATCAGTGCGCTATCCGAGTGCCATCGGTCTGATATCAGTCCACTATACGAGTACCATCGGTCTGATATCAGTGCGCTATCTGAGTGCCATCGGTCTGATATCAGTGCTCCATCCGAGTGCCATCGGTCTGATATCAGTGCTCCATCCGAGTGCCATCTGCTATTTCACCAACTGCCATTAGAAATTAAAACTGTTCAAAACAGTGTTTCTCAAAGCCCAGTGTGACCGTGAACTGTGGATGGTAATAATTTCATATCTGTGGCTCTCTCATCACGAACACTCCGCTCCCTCCTTATTAACATCCTTTCCCCTCGGGCTCCCTTCTCCTTGGACGTCATTTTCCACCCGATCAGCTTCTGCAGCTGTAAATACACCCGGGCCAGCAGTAAAGCAGAAACCACTAACAAGAGAGGCTCTCCACGCGCTGAACGCCAGTGCTGAGTGGACCCAGAAGGCTCATTATGGAGCCGCTCGGCCAGACGCCGTCCAAACGTCTATTTGGATCGTCTTACCAGGGACCCCCTCCAAAAATCACGCTAGAAGTTGTTGTGATTCCAATTCAATTACTCTCCCCCCTTGTTTTTTTAATCATCTATCTCCACTGTGCGTGTGTCATAACGAGTAGCTTAATTGCCTCCTATGTTCGAGCCAAATTAGATCGAGACATTCAGTCGGAGCGTTTCTCACATTGCATCTCGGTGTCCCGTCTTCAACCCATCTGCTCCGGCCCGTCCCGATCCGCTCCGTGAAATCGGCACGGCACTTCGGGGGGTGTGGGGGGATCGTGTTTCAAACTTAAATAGGAAGCCCCGGGATCTATCGGAGGGCAAGATGTCCTGCTCCTAGCACACAGAGCGCCGACCATCTCCACCTGTCATGAAGAAACACGGAGCCCCAGGACGGGATTGAGAAAAGTCGTAGGAAAACAAAGGCGAAACGCAAACATAAGGGTGGCTCCTGTGCATCTGTGCCGCCGCCAATTTCTGCAGAAGGCTGTTAGCCTCCATCACTCAGCTCCGCGTCTTGCGCAAGAACCACTGTTGCGAATTAATCATGGGTGACAGTCGCTCTCCCATTCCCAGTCATGACGCGGCCGCACTTTAAAAAACACTTTGCGACGTGACCGCGATGTCAGATCCTGCTCTGAATCCAACTTTCTTTCCAGAAGGGGAATTTTTCCTGCTGGAGCAAAGTCGGAAAGCCGGAGTAAGGACGCTCTGTAGTAGGAGTGGTGTTACTGCTGATGGCTGAGGGTGTGGATGTTCTAGAAAGTGCCACGGCCAAGTGTCAAGCCCCTCTACATACCCGTAACTGATGATTAAGGATATGTTTTCTATTTTCCTAGAGCGACAGAGACCAGAACCTAGGTTCCAGCTCTTCTAGTTTTTCTGGATCTTCACCCCGCACGCCCAGATACTTGTATCCTCAGGGTGCTACTGAATTTCCCCCTGCATGTGAATCTGTTAGCTGTCCTCACCAATAGAAGCCTTACACGGTAACCATAGTTACTGTAACCATAGAATTCCCCCTCCTATTGTACCTGGAATGAGACACATGTGACCTATGGCATTTAGATAATTTGTGGCCTGACCCCGTACCATTTAAAGTACCGTAAATCAGGCGACTGCCCACAATAAACTCTTCTTTGTTCCTCATTTGCGATGTGACACTCTATCCCCAACCAATTCTTTGGTGATTTACCCTTGTGGGTGGAGCCAATTAGAGGTCTGAACATCCCTGCGACCGCCCCGGGGTGCTCGGGGTGGGTGACCCCCACAGATACACAAAGACGTATTTTGTTATTTCACTAAATTTATTCACTTTAAAATTTAATTTACTTTCTTCATTTCCCCAAGGTGTCTTGCACTTAAGTGCACATTATTCCTACTACCAAGCCCCTGGTGTAAAGTATTCCTTCGCTACCCAGAATGCACCTGAAATTGTGATTGATAAAAGCTGCCAACTTCCTGTGCATAACTAAGGTTGACATCTGCCTGTTTGCTTAGTCTTTATTAATGTTCGGTGTGCCCTCTTGGAAGGCATCTATCGTGGATCTCTTGGGACAAGACCATCTGACACACTGACAGTGATAAAGAATTAAATCAATAAGATGTTATTATGGAAATCTCATTGGAGGCTCATGTGAGAGGTAATTAAAAAGTGAACATGTATTGCAGCCTCATATCTCCGGCGATACGAGCTCCTATCCAGCTGAGCTTTCCATGTGCAGGGCTGCCGTGTCTTTCCAGTGTAGGTCTCCTCCCGGCGTTCTAGAATCCTCCTAAATCCTGCATAGGAGCTTAAAATAAAATTGAGCACAGCAGACCACTCAAGAAAGTTAAGGTGTTTTCACATGCAGTCCTTTTTAAACATATCCAGCTCAGTTTTCTTAAAGCGGACCAAAAAGTGGACCAACAGAAAAGAAACTCATTCTTTTTGTGTTCACACTGTGAGTTCGTTTGAAAGGGGATTCAGTTTTCTTTCTGGTCCACTTGGGGCTCCTCTTTCTCTTCACACTATCGTTACCAACAACCATGGTTCCGTTTGATTTTTTTTGAGGGTCCCGGTGCAAGAGCATGTGATCTGTCTACGGCAAGCCTAGAGGGATAAATTACAACGGCAACCAGCCAGGGGACCTGGAACACTTTGTGTTCACAATGCACAGGTAAAGCAAACCCCAATGCAGACTTGAAGTGAACTATTTCAGAGGGCTCTGAGCTCTGGCGGATTGAGGTATGGGTGACATAGGCTGCCACCCAGGGCGGCATCTTGCTGGGGGGACAAAGGGCAACCACACAAAAAAAAAATCAGAATGGTGACATTTGCACAGTTCCTACCATTAACTTACACGTCCCGTCAGTGATATCATTAAAGCTTGTGGGTCATTAACCTGGTCGGAGTCGGCACCCTGATTCTAGCTTGTGAGCTTGGCAGGCTACCACTCAAAAGTACGAGATGGGAAGAGGGGCGGGGCCGGGCTGACCCCAGGTCGCTCCCCTGCTGGAAGCCCGACCTGCAACCAAATAAACCACAAATCAGTCTTAATACTGTAAATATACAATTTCACAGACATATCGTTGCATTTTTTTCTGGTTTGTGCTAAATCATTTAGAATAATACGCCACCAAGGTGAATTTATTTAGTTCTGACTCTTGGCTGACAGTGTTGGGGGGGGGGGGGGGGGGTAATGCTCGAGGGCTAAATTAACACAAATGGTCTGAGCCATCAGGTGCCCAGTTTAGAAAAAGGAGGAAAGCAAAGAAAAAACATGCAAAATATAAAGGTATGTAGCTGTTCCATCTCTTTATGAGTATAATATTACTCATGTAATGAAATACACCAGTATAACACCAGTATGTTTGTTAGCCAGTAGAGTAATAGTATGATAATTTGATTCTCCTTTTTTAATTTATATACTGCAATTTATTTCTATTTGTCTCTGTTGCTTCTTTTTTAAATTCACAAATCTTATTTTGTGTCTATTTTTATATTTATATGGGCCTAGTTTTAAATGTTATCATTATTTATTTCAGTGCCAAATGGTGCCTTTTTAAGTCGGGGGGGGGGGGGGGCAGAGATAGACACAATTTTTGTTGGTGGAGGGTGGACGTTCTGAGGAGAGGGGTCTGAGTTCATTTGGAGTGAACACACATGCATAAAGAAATGCAGACAAATTGCTCTTGGAGTTTGTTTTGAGTGCTGAAAGGGACCAAAAGTGAACGCAGCATTAAGCATAGCAAAGATCTGCTTGTGACCTCCTACCGCTGCAGCACGCGTTGCGTCTCAGTATGGCTCACCCGCTGGCAAGAAGGCCCTGCAGAGAATCATCAATGCAGCACAGAAGATCCCCAGGACCCAAACGCTGATTCTGGACCAGCATCCAGCATCTCCAGTGAGCCAGCATATACCCCTGCCGCCAGCTGTTCACCCTCCCGTCCTCTGGAAAGCGCTGCAGGACTATTTACTCCTGCTCTTCCAAACCGAGGAAGGGCTTCTACCCAAAAGCCATCGATCATCTTAACCAAGCAAGGAACAATGAACCTAAATGTCCCTGCCACTCCCCCAGGAGCATTTCATATGCTGTGATCTACCTCCTGCCCCCCCCCCCCCAAAAAAAATTCTACAACTTAAGGCTACTGAAATAATATGGGGTTGCGCTACTGAACTTTGATTCACCACTATGTTTGATACTGTACATCAATGTCGTATAAATTATTTTCTGTTTTATTTCTCTATATATTTTTTAATTTTATTTTACATATCTTTTATTGCTGGTGGGATGCACACAGAGTTTCATTCTACATATAAAGTAACAATAAAAATATTCAATTTTCTTTTTTTTTTTTTCTCATAACAGCCCAAAACCAGATTAAAAAGTTAGAGAGGCTCAGGAGAAATCGTCATCGTCGGAGAACGAGGTAGAAGCAGACGTCGTTAAGATGCTATGGCAGAACCGCTGTCTAACGTCAGGTATCCTGAGGAACCTGGAGGGGAGATTAATCGAGCCTTCTCCGAGATCCAGCGGAGGTCTATTCCCCACGTCCAGCTGAGCTTTCACTGGGATTTTTAAAAACAATTCCTCATGAGTCTCCAAACAGTAAGTGTCATCTTCGCGCTGCGGCGATCCAATTTTTACGACGGACCATAATAAAAACAGAATGGAAAAACCAGTGATCTTCCTCTGAACTGTTTTCTTCCTCCAAGTGCTTCCAAATGCATTCGAAAACAATAACTTTATTTGTCACGTCACTTGATGCCTGGTAGTGCAAATGAGTGTGGACTCCACAAACAGCAGCAGTGTTTGGATGTATACAAAAAAAGGTAAATATGCAACAATGTAATAATACTGTGCAAATCAGAAACAAATACATTAAATACATCTGCTCCCTGACTTATGATGGCCGTATGTTCCAATAAACCCACCATAAGCTGAAAATATTAAGTCAAATATGAATATGACATTATAAATAAATAAGTAAATAAAAAAATACTGTCACTGAATAAGTTTCATTTCCTTCAACCTAAAGTTCAAAGTTTGATGACTAATTGTGCATTGCTGTCATGCCGTCTCATCGTAACGTTGAAATATTGTCAATCATGAAACGAGGAGCACAATAAACTGTACAATGAGTAATTACTGCTGTTAAATGCAGTGACAGTTACACCTAGGCTATGACCAATGCAGTGACAGTTACACCTAGGCTATGACCAATGCAGTGACAGTTACACCTAGGCTATGACCAATGCAGTGACAG
>JAODLC010000085.1:19716196-19731675 GCA_026781145.1 Hippopotamyrus pictus | reverse complement strand
TAATATTTTTTTAACTAATGGAATGAGAAAAAACACATTAAACAAACGACAGCTATGGTTTACTTTTTTCAGTGTGCATCTCCCAGAAGACCTTTCTCACACTGCTGCTGAGATCCCTCGTCTCTCTCATCTTTGTGCCTGAATGCAGAGCTGGACCGCAAGGGCAAGGTGCTGCACGTGCTGACGGCCATCACCAAGCTGCTGCTGCTGTTGGGTTTGCTCTACGTGTTCGTCTGCTCGCTGGACGTGCTGAGCTCCGCCTTCCAGCTGGTGGGAGGTGAGCAGCTTGAGCTCGCCGCCATTCGCGACGTCCTCTGCGGACTGTCCCTCTGAACACCGAGACCTTCTCTGGAAGCACTGTGGCTACAGGTTTTCCTGTGAAATCTATCAGCTGGAGAAATTAAGAAAATATGGATTAGTCATTCCGTGCTTCGCAGTTTCAAATTGTTCTGAGCTGTTTGTCAAGACACTCGGAGATTGCAGACGTCGTGAACAGATGATGTCCGAATTTGCTTTAAAAGTGTGTAATTCAGGGTGACAAGGTTGATGACTCTATTATAGAAAAACATGTGTATCGCTCAGTCAATAGCTCATCATAGTCAGATGACAAAATGTCCCAGAAAGCATTGTGTTGTTACTCATCAACACCTTCTGTGGGTTTCTGAGTCATTTCAGCTGACTGTACTGGTCATCAGTGGATGTTCACAGCAGAATGGATTGTGAAGGTACTGTGATGCTTCACAGGTAAGACAGCGGGAGATATCTTCAAAGACAACACGGTCCTGGCCAACCCGGTGGCCGGTCTGGTGATCGGGGTCATGGTGACTGTGCTGGTCCAGAGCTCCAGCACGTCCTCGTCCATCGTGGTCAGCATGGTCTCCTCTGGCTGTGAGTGCTCTCTCGCTCACACACAACGCCAAACGCAATATAAATCTAATTCAATGAATCTCAGAAAAGCATGTGAGGCTTCTCTTATGATGCATTAGAGCACTGCAAAGATCTTTGCCTTTCTACTTCTTATTGTAGATGCCCTACCTGTTGTATAAAAATTAATGTATAGGTTTAAACCATCAATGGAGGTCCTGCCTGCTAATTAAAAACTAATATTAATGTATATGTGTATCCCAATGACACTAGTCCTTCCAGCTGTATAAAAACTAAACCATTGATAGAGGTCCTGTCTGTTAGATGAAGACCTAAAATTGATGTATATGTCTGGACCTGTGCTAGTGGCATTGACTGCTTCATAATGTGGTACTGTGCCACTGGTATATTTGCAGGATGCCTATTGTTTTTGTACTGATTATAGCGTTTAGTATAGCAACCAGTTCTGGTTGGTAGGTAAAATGCCAACTCCAGTGTCCTTTTTTGTACCAGTGCTGTCGGTCCAGTCGGCCGTGCCCATCATCATGGGAGTCAACATTGGGACGTCCATCACCAACACCATCGTGGCGGTGATGCAGGCCGGGAACCGAAATGAGTTCAGGAGGTGTGATGCCAGTCACTGTGCTGCCCGTTGTGGTCTTTGACACTAATGGATAAGCTCTCAAAATGCCCCCAAACCCCATATAGGGCCTTTGGCGGAGCCACCGTCCATGACTTCTTCAACTGGCTGTCGGTGCTGGTTCTGCTTCCCCTGGAGGTGGCCTCGGGGTTCCTGTACAAACTCACCAAGCTCATCATCGACTCCTTCCACATCCAGAGCGGCGAAAACTCCCCGGACCTCCTCAACGTCATCACTGACCCCCTCACCGACTCCATCATCCAGGTGTGGGCGTCCGCCTCTGACGTCTTTGCAGTGCTGCTAACTGCACACGCTACATTTTTAGGATCGCCCGGTTAATTGGCTGGAGAGACACTGCAGAAGACCCCGTTAGCATTGATTACTCCCAAGAAATGCACCCATAAAATAATCGACAACCAATCGTGTTCTTCATATTTTAGATGCCTGTGAGTGTGTGGGGTCTAATGAAACTTGTTGGGGTTACTGGCTCTAAAGGAGTCATTCAATGAAACCCCAAGTTTAGCATCTGAGCTGCCCATTGACAGTCTGGCTCCCAGAAGCACCTGACGTTTATTTATTTGTGTACAAGTTACTTTGACGTTCATCTGACGTTTTTGGGGCCTACCTCACAGCTGGACAAATCTGTGATAAGCGAAATTGCCACGGGTGACCCGGCTGCAAGGAACAAGAGCCTCATCAAGTCCTGGTGCAAAACAGAGACCAATACAGTAAGAACCTGACCAATGACTGCAGCCCTGGAAGCTGCTATAGGTTCCCACCTTTAAACCGACCAATGACTGTGGGCGTGAGTAAAGTTTAGCCACGCCCCTCCTGCCAGCAAGGCTCCAGTACAGAGCAGAATACGCAGAGCAATTATACAGCTTCTGGGTCATTAAGTTCAAGTGGGCATTTAAAACAAGTGAAATAACTGAAGGTGTTGTATAAGAGAGACACTGAGTCTGCTGGTAGTTAATGTTTAATGGTGCTTCAGGCTTTGAAAGTGGCGGGATGCATTTAAGTTTTTACTGTTTTATTAACAGGCAGAGCTCAAATGTGACCTTTTCAATGCACAGCTGTGATAAATTGCTGCTGAGATCACAGTCATTGTCGAATTCCATTACAAGTTTGATACATAGCTGTGTTTGGCCGTAGTAAGTATTAGAGGAATGATTGACCATGGCAGATTTGTGGTTGGTGTCCTTGACATTTCAGACCCTTAGCAACGTGACAGTTCCTGGCCCTGAAAACTGCACCTCCGCAGTGTTCTGCTGGTGGGACGGCAATGAGACGTGGACCCTGAAGAACGTGTCTGAGACCATCTACCTGGAGAGATGTATGTGTCCCTTTCAGAACCTCAAATGTTCCCTCCAGCCCAACACCTCCAGCCCTCAGAAACTCAAGGGCTCGTAACGTACATTGGGATGGGGAGCTGAAGAGTTAAGATGAGATTCTTTTCAGTGGAAAATAAATTAATATTGATTAAAAGCTTGATTTGACAGGAAGAGGAAGCTGTCAAAGCCACGCCCCCACACCTATGACATCATTGTATAGCCATAACTGTCCTCTTTAAGGATCTTAATGGAGTCATATGTATAGTATGGGAGATACGAACAAAAACATAATGAATTGCTGGATGTCAGGAGGATATACTTGAGAATATTCCAGATTAATATGCAGCTTGATATCATTTGATATGCAACAGGCTCGTTTTTAGGAACATCAAATGGTTGGCCTTCATGCCTGAGGTTAAGCTTGTTGCTTAGTCACCGAACGCCGTGCTATCTCAGTTCGTGTTGTGGGGGGGCTGCGGGGTGTAGCAGCCCCACCGGCTGTTAATGCAGAGAGGCCTAGACCGTGCACTTTAGTGTCCATGGGTAACCCGAAACCAGGGTTTTACCTGCAAATCCGGAGCACAATCCGAGGGCAGGCTCAGGGCCTTCAATGGCAGGAACAATGCTAGTCATTCACATCCCATGATGACTAATAAAGAAGTCCACCCCCACCTCACTCCCCAACCCCTCTACCTGCTCAAGGGCCCCATTCTTCCTGCCCCCGCGGATCACTCGAGGGCCAAGCATGGAAGCCTTCACCTCCTCCTCAAGAACCCCAACCCCCACCCTGGGTTGACAAAGTGCCACTCGCCGTCGCCAGACACGGCCGAGTGAGGCTGTAATCTTAAGGGGAGAGCCAGTCCCCGCTGACTTAAGGGGGTCTTAAATCTCAGCCACTGGCCTTGCGGTTTCTACTCAGGCGGTCCAGCAACAGCATGTAGTTCCTACAGAAACAGTGCACAAGGGGCCCTGTTCAGCTAAGTGCCGCGTTCTTCACAAAATACATAAGCAAAAAATGCTAACATTCTACAAATTGTTCATTGTCCCAGAATGGTATAATAGGAACACTGCAACACTATGCGTCTGTTTGCGTGTGACATCATATGTTCTCCCTGCGTTTTTTGGGAGATTCCTCAGGATACCCTGTTTAACAACCCGCCATTTAGGTAAACTGTCATTCGTAATTGTCCGTAGTGTAACATCTGGTCCACGTTGCCCCCCCGTCTTGCTCCCTGTGTTTCCTGGGGTAGGTCCCAGGCTGACGGTACCCTCTACTAGACAAGCGGAATGGAAAATGGATGAGAGAGAAACATGCTTTCCAGTGCTGGTTGCTAATTATTGCCCATTGAACATTCCATGGGAGGTGATCATGTGACAGTCATGTGACCGCCTTGACTCCTCCTTCAGGCAAGCATATTTTTGCCAACACCACCTTGCCGGACGTGGCCGTGGGCCTCATCCTCCTCATCCTGTCGCTCCTCTTTCTCTGCACGTGCCTCATCCTCATCGTCAAGTTGCTCAACTCTATGCTGAAAGGCCAGGTGGCCATGGTCATCAAGAAGATCCTCAACACAGGTGCGTGGGAGCTCCTTCTGGTATACGGGAACGAGGGATGTGTTTTATCACGAAGTCACCGTGACCCAGTGGACCGAGTCATCTTTTATTAGCACCGGTAGACATAGTGGTTGAATATTAGTACAGGAAGATTGATCTTTAGGACGTTTGTGTTGATACTGGGACATGTGCATAGGTGGTATGGTTTAATCATTAGCTCTGACTTTCTCCTGATACCTGGACAGAGATATGCAGATAAACATACAGAGCTATATGGTATCTATCGCACTTATCATACGCATTTTAGCATTCAGCCGTGACCAAGGGCATGTAGGGCACGAATCCCCATCCTCCTGAGTTTCTGTACTCAGGTGTAGGAGGTGAAATGGCCGTTATCAGGGGGAATTGCGCATAATGTGAGCGTGTGGCTGCCCCCTGATGGACCAGCATGCTGTCCTGGTTGTTTCACCCCATAAAGATACACTACAGGTTCACCATGACCGCCCCCCACCCCAAAGATGCAGACTTCGTGTGAACTCAGCCGTTCACCAGCGCTGCCATTTTAATACTGTTATTTCCATTGCTTGGGCCCGTTGTTTACAATTACTATCTTCATTTATGAGTCATTCCTACCACGTATTTAACTGCTGCCATTATTATCTAAATTCTAAACATTCCAACACTGAGAATGTTTCCATTGCGCGTTAATTTTGATGAACCTTGATTATTTTTTTTTATTTTGCACTTTTCCTGTCTGTCTCACTTTTCCTGTCTGTCTCACTTGTCCTGTCTCTCTCACTTTTCCTGTCTGTCTCACTTGTCCTGTCTCTCTCACTTGTACTGTACTGTCTAGCACTTTATGTCCTGGGGAGGATTATTTCTTGCCACTGTATGCAGTGTGCAGTATATGGTTAGTGTGACAATAGCCCTACATGGCTTGACCTGACTCTGGACAAGTGGTGATGGATGGATGCACTGATATTTATTCATTTATTATTCACTCATTCATACTACTCATTCATTCATACTCTGTAGCTTCCATTATTGCCTAAATTCTAGTCATTCCATCACTGTATGTGATGGATGGATGGATGGATGGATGGATGGATGGATGGAATTGACCAGGATGGCTCTCCTTGTCTCTTACACAGACTTCCCGTTCCCATTCGCCTGGGTGACAGGCTACCTCGCCATCATGGTTGGAGCAGGAATGACCTTCGTGGTGCAGAGCAGCTCAGTTTTTACCTCCGCCATCACCCCTCTGGTTGGTGAGTCAGCGCCGGGCCGCCGGTCCAGGGAATGGCCGCTTCCCGGATGCGCGCACTGACGAGCGTCGTGCTCCTTTCCCGCCACAAACAGGAATCGGCGTCATTAGCATCGAGAGAGCGTACCCACTGACCCTCGGCTCAAACATCGGCACGACAACCACAGCCATATTAGCGGCCATGGCCAGTCCCGCCGAGACGCTTGGCAACTCCTTGCAGGTCGGTAAGCCCAGCCATGCAGCGAGGGACTCGAATTTTCGACCTCCATTGATACATAATGATTTGATGACTTATTATGCAGCCGTTAGGGAATCGTAACACCTGATGCTGGTACAGTAGCTGTCTAACTATTGAACCAGTGTTAAAATGGTTTTTATTCATTCATTTGTTTATTTAATATTCAAGTCTCATTTGCAGTCCAGTTTCGTTTTACTTGGTGTTCATTGTGGTTTTGTTTGTTTTATTTGTTTTTTGACTGTTTGTTTTATTTGTTTATTTGGTTTTGATTGTTATCAGTTTGGCCTATTAGATATATTTTCTTAGATTTTATGAATTTTAGTTTTAGTAATCTTATTTATATAGATAGACCGATAGTTGTAGAGCTATTTTATGTGTTTGGTCTTTAATGAGTCCTACTCGAATACACAGTGAACAACAATACATTAGTTATGTTCTAAGCTCCTCAAGATGAGCAAAACATGTTCCACGTACTATTAATGGTAATTAGGGAGATCAACAGATCATTACTTTAGCTAAATAGGGCGTGGCCCCGCATGTCTGTTCTGTTTGTTACAAAAGGGCTCCTTTTATGTGGGCCCTGATACATCGCGTTTTTTAATCATGCTGCATTAAGTAATAACTTGAATGATAATAATAACGATGATAATAATGATAGGATAATGTTGCAATATAAAATTATAATATAGTCTGTGAGTTTGTAACATTTTGTTGAGTTACATGGTGTGTGACAATGCATCATGTAATAACATGGCATTACGTGATGAAAATTAATATTTTGTCGCGTTATTACATAACGCGGCATCATTACATGACGCTCTGTAACAGGTAGTATTTGAAAATGGGAACAGAAAGTATTTCACATTTCTTTTTATTTCGTTTCAGTTTTGCGAGCAATTTTTATAGTTTTTGTTTAGTCATGTTTTTAATTTTGTTTTTGCATCTCATTTCAGTTGACGAAAATGTTTTTGTTTTCATTAACAATAATAACCTTGGGCTGAACACGTGCTTCCATCCCTAGGTCGCATTCTGCCACTTCTTCTTCAACATCGCTGGCATCTTGCTATGGTATCCCATCCCATTCATGCGCATCCCCATCCGCCTGGCCAAAGCCCTCGGCAATCGTACCGCCAAGTACCGCTGGTTTGCCGCCTTCTACCTCATCCTGTGCTTCCTGGTCCTGCCGTTGGGCATCTTCAGCCTGTCCCTGGCCGGCTGGCAGGTGCTGGTGGGCGTGGGGGTGCCTATCGTGGCGGTCGCCATCTTTATCATCGTCGTGAGCCTGCTCCAGGCCCACAAGCCCGGGGTTCTGCCACCCGTTCTGCGCAGCTGGGAATTCCTGCCGTACTGGATGCACTCCATGGCTCCCTGGGACCGCGTCGTAACTGCGGCGACGTCCTTCTGCGCCGCCCGCTGCTGCTGTTGCTGCCGCTGCCGATGTTGCAGCAGTACTGCCGGCGACCAGCAGGGGGAGAAGAGCGGCGACGGCATCCTGAATGAAAAGGAAAAAATTGAAGTGTCCCACAGCATGATGGAGATCCACAATAACCCAGCGCTGTCCTGGGAGGGTGAGCCAGAATCAGGCCAGAGGAATTGCCCCAGAACTGATCAGCAAAGCACACATTTATAATGATTTGTGTGTTCAGCCTTGAAGTTGGGCTCTAATATTGTACCTGTTTGGCTGTGCCAAATGTGCTCGACATCGATTCCCCCTCTGTCAGTCGTATTATTAATTGCTGTGGCGGCACAGGAGTGGCTGTGAGGAGAGAGACATATGCAAAAAAACGGAAATAGCAACGGCAGCAGCTGCCTGACAGAACAGGAATATACCTGACTGTCATAATAAGCTTATACAGCAATTTGATGTTTTATATGTGCACAAAATATATGAAACATTTAAAGTATTTAATGAGAAAATCATGATTTTCTTTCCACTTCTGATATATATATTTCCTTATGTATCTATACAGTATATATATATATATATATATATATATATATATATATGCAGCCTATTTAACTTTCTTACAGTTTCTTACCTTTCTCCTTTTACTGGGAAAATCTATTTAAATATGTATATTTATGAATTTTGTAATTTTGAAAATTGTAACATGTCTGTAGGGAGTGGCCGTTGAATAAGACTCAACATGCCTCCCCCTGTTTTTAATGATGTATATGATGATGGTTAGCAATTCAAGAAGAGCGTGTCTATTACAGGAAGCGGGTGGCATAGCTGCTAATAGCACATCAGCAGCAGGGACATGAAGCCGCGACAGTGACACCCCTCAAAGGCACGGCAAAGATTTAATCGGCATGAGGAGCCCTGACAAAAGTTATTAAAAACCACAAACGTAAGCCACGATATTAATGTTAATACCCCTCTAAACAAAGACGTGCCCAAGCGTTGTTATTTTCATTGTCAGTTTTTACTGTTTGAATAAAGGACAAATGTAAATTTATTGCCTGTGTTTGAGGAGGGTAATAAGCAGCCGTGACAACCTTGCAAACTTTGGCGCCTTTATTGCAGCACATGACAGCTTATTAGTCGGGTAGGAAGAGATCAGGCACAGAAAGATATCTAAAGCGAACCCGAACATGGCTGGCAGCTGGTCTTGGGAATGAGGAGGAGATGATGTTTTCTGTAAGCGAGGCAGTGATAGGTCTCGTAGCTAATGGGCGTGGTCTGCTATACCTCAGGAAAGCTAAGAAGATAATGTTTTTTGTAAGGAAGGTACACAATTTGGACAAAAGTATTGAGAAACCTGGCCATTACACCTACAGGAACTTTTATGACATCCCGTAATAATTCCATAGGCATCGATATGAAGCTGGTCCCCCCTTTGCAGCTATAACAGCTGCCACTCTTCTGGAACAGCTTTCCATAACAATTTGGAGTGAGTCTGTGGGTACCTTTGCACATTCATCCAGAACAGCATTCGTGAAGTCAGGCACTGATATTAGACATGTAGCCCTGGCTCACGGTCTCTGTTCAGGTTCATCCCAAATTTGTTCGATGGGGTTGTGCAGGCCAGTCAAGTTCTTCCACGCCAAACTCACCCAACCGTGTCTTTATGGACCTTGCTGTGTGTACTGGGGCACAGTCTTGTTGGCACAGGAAAGGGCCTTCCCCAAACTGTTCCCACAAAGTTGGGAGCTTCGAATTGTCTTGGTATGCTGAAGCATTAAATCTTCCCATCACTGGAGCTTAGTGCATCCCCTGAAAAACAACCCCATAATATTATCCTTCCTCCGCCAAACTTTACAGTTGGCACAGTGCAGTCAGGCAGATAACGTTCTCCCGGCATCCGCCAAACCCGGACTCGTCCGTCAGACTGTCCGACAGAGAAGCGCGATTCGTCACTCCGCAGAACACATTTCCACTGCTCTAGTGGCAGCGTGCTTTCCTCCACTCCATCTGACGCTTGGCATCGCGCTTGGCGATGTGAAGCTCGCATGCGGCTGCTTCGCAGTGGAAGCTCATTCCATGGAGGTCTTGGCAGCACAGACTTTGTGCTGGGGTTAATGCCAGAGCGTTGGCGACCTTTACACGCCATGCACCGCGGCACTCGGTTACCCCGCTCTGTTAATTTACGTGGTCTGGCACTTCGTGGCGGAGTTACTGTCATTCCTAAATGCTTCCACTTTGCAGCAATACAGCCTACAGCTGACTGTGGGATAGCGAACAAGGTGGCATCCTATGACAGTAACACGCTTGAATTCACTGAGGTCTTCAGAACAAACCAGTTTTTCCACAAATGTTTGCAAATCTGACTGCATGGTTGGGTGATTGGTTTTATACACTTGTAGCAATGGGTCTGAATGAAACACCTGAATTCAGTGATTTAGAGGTGTGTCCCAATACTTTTCTGTCCCTTTACTGTAGTTCTAGGTCAATTATACACTATATTTCCAAATGTATTGGGACACCCCTCCAAATTATTGAATTCAGGTGTTCCAATCAGTTCCATAGCCACAGGTGTATAAAATCAAGCACCTATTCATGCAGACTGCTTCTACAAACATTTGCGAAAGAATGAGTCACTCTCAGGAGCTCAGTGAAGCGTGGCACCGTGATAGGATTCCACCTGTGCAATAAGTCCAATTGTGAAATTTCCTCGCCTCTAAATATTCCACGGTCAACTGTTAGTGGTATTATAACAGAGTGGAAGCAATTGGGACAACAGCAACTCAGCCATGAAGTGGTAGGCCATGTAAAATCACAGAGCGGGGACAACGCATGCTGAGGCGCACAGTGTGCAGAAGGCACCAACAGTCTGCAGAGTCAATAGCTACAGACCTTCAAACTTCATGTGGCCTTCAGATTAGCTCAAGAACAGTGAGTAGAGAACTTCACGGAATGGGTTTCCATGGCTGAGCAGCTGCATCCAAGCCTTAGATCACCAAGTGCACTGCAAAGCGTCAGATGCAGTGGTGTAAAGCACGCTGCCACTGGACTGTAGAGCAGTGGAGACGTGTTCTCTGGAGTGATGAATCACGCTTCTCGGTCCGGCAATCCGATGGATGAGTCTGGGTGCCCCTTAGTTCCAGTGAAAGGAACTCTTAATGCTGCAGCCTTCAGAGCCATTTTGGACAATTTCATGCTCCCAACATTGTGGTAACAGTTTAGGGATGGCCCCTTCCTGTTCCAACATGACTGCGCACCAGTACATAAAGCAAGGTTCATAAGGACATAGATAAACATCTGGTGTGGAGGGACTTGAGCCCTGACCTCAACCTGATACAGCACCTTTGGGATGAATTAGAGCAGAGACTGCAAGCCAGACCTTCTCATCCACAGTTCCTGACCTCACAAATGCTCTCCTGGAAGAATGGTCAAAAACTCCCATAAACACACTCCTAAACCTTGTGGACAACCTTCCCAGAAGAGTTGAAGCTGTTATAGTTGCATTGGGTGGGCCAACTCCATATTAAAGCCTATGTATTAAGAATGGGATGTCATTAAAGTTCATGTGTGTGTAAAGACAGGTGTCCCAATACTTTTGGCAATATAGTGTATCAATACACAGTAAATACGGCGAATCATCAGTTTATAAGAGAAAACTCAAAAAGTATTTAGTGCTTCCCGCTTAAATACACGATACAGGAAAAGAGGACATGTGTACACCGTTGCATTTCTGGGTTTCAACATCAGAGAGCTATCTGACCCGCCTCCGTGTGGCGCCAGAACCTTCGAACCCTTCCAGGACCTCTGCAATACCCTTGGTGCCGGTTTCGTTCTCTGAATACAAGATCCCACACGGCGGGTAATAAAAAAGGAGGACAAAACAATAACTGGGACACGTGAAATCAAAACTGTGCGTGAAGATGAACTGTGACAAAGATTCTGAGAATCAGGCACCCGCGACCCCCCAAACCTCCACTGGCTTGGTGTGATATTACACACTGCAGAATGGCATTGTTCCTCAGTGAGCCCAGCATCTTCCCTGTTGGTGATCAGGTGACCTTCACCTGGACCCAGCAGGGAAATCATTCTTTAAACAAACACACTTTGTGGCTTAGTCTGTTTGATGGGAACAAGCTCCATGTGTTAATCAATTACCCCAAAAGAGCTCCAGCCACGGACAGGGCACATTTTACCCAGTCCCCCCCCCACCCCCAACCTACACGGCTTCCAGTCTCTGCTCAGAAAATGAAATAATAATGTTTTTCAGTATTACATAAAGCAAGTGTAATACTATGTAAAATTATACTGCAAAATCTGATTTTGTTAAAATGATAAGGGAGGTAATTGCGTAACTGAAACGTTTACAAATAGTTACGGCACATATTTCTACAGGTTTAAATATTACTTTAGATATAATAGGAATAAACAATAGGTAGTGAAGCAGGATACTGGAGTTCAGATCAGAAGCAGAGAATAAATACGGCATTCCTTGGTGCAAGGTTAACACAGCTGCAACCCTAACCAGCCGGGACATCGGGTCAGAGTTTCCCTGGGCTACTGATGGCCGACGCCTGTAACAGCGCAAGGTGTGCGGTGCTGGCAAGGATGTTCAGCTGCTGGAGTATGGTACGAGAACCCCGTCGAGATGCCTTCAGCACCCTTCAAGAAGCCACAGTGACAGGGCACGTCTAAGTATACTGAATGAATGTCTCTGTTGATGGTCAATGCCTGGTTATCACTTTCATCATTTCCCAATTCCAAATCCAAGTAGCTGCGTGACAGCCTGTCGATTAAATATGGTATGAAGGTACAACGGTGTGGAATCAATCGCATAAACACCAAGGAGACTTTAACTTTGAAGCAGCTGAATCGCAATTCCGCAGCTGCAAAGGTGACTCATATTAAGTTGATTGTCAATTAGCAATGCGCGTCAACTATAAACGAGGTCTGCAAACAAGCAAATATTGTCCCCTCGAGATGTTCTTATATTACAGGAAGATAATTCCCCACATAAAAACTGCGAAACAAATTCGGCAGGGTTTTCACGAACTGCCGCGTCAACGGCTCCCCAGCCACCCAGGCTAAGCATTATTGAACATTTGTGGGACGTTCCGGAGTGCCGAGTGTGAAACACGTTTCCACCTCCTTCATCGCCTGAAGAACAGGAGGCTCCCCTTGATGATGAACGGCCTAATATCCCACTAAACAGAGAGTAGGACTTCAAAGGAGAGCGTTTCCAAAAGGACTGAAGCTGTTCTGAAGGCGAAGCGTGGACCTACGGCTTACACGATCCATAATGCTAATATATTTTTGGCCTGTTTTGTCAATCCACTGTGTATTGCAGTTATTTAAAATAAAAAGCAACTATCGATACTGAAATTGGGGAGAAATACTGAAAGAATCATAGTATATCCTTAGAAAATAACATTCATGTGTAAATAAGGTTTGAAACGTTCTTTTCTTCTCTTGGGAGTTTTTAAACGGTGTGTGTGTCTCACTCTATTTATCCATTTGATCCAGCATACATAAAATAAACCAGACACATAAAAAGGTGCAGTTTGTGACGTTTAATGTCAGGCCTTCTCCAAATTCACCATTGTACTACAGATGCAATAATATTCATGAGATGTGAAACTGCAATTCATTACTTCGACAGGTAAAAAAAAAAAAAAACAGGAAACGACACTTTTGAAAATGATACAAACCCTTAGACTCAATGTTCATTATAGGTTTTGTTTGCAATGTGCTATTTGCCTGACTTTTACATCACTTTGGACCAAACTGTTTGCTAAATGCAGTTAATGTAAACATAAGACATAGTTGACATATAAAACACTGTCTGGGCAGAATTTCCGTGAGACGGGCCCCCTGCCCCTTGTGACCTTCCAAGTGACTGGAATATGGATGGATGGATGGATGGATGGATAGATATGCTATGCATTCTGGATAAGGTTAGGTGTAAAACCTATCCGACATAATAAATAACAACAACCAATAATAATGATGATGATGATGATGATGCTGACATCAAAATCAAAATGCACATCTTCTACTCTGCTGTCCCATGCCTCCTTCAAGATGATCGCAGACGCTATAATACCTCTGCGAGCAGCACCGAGACAGCCACGCACAGACAGGCCCCCAGCACGCACCAGGCCCAGTCCCCGAGCTGCTGCAGGTCCCGCCAGCCCAGGCCCGGGCCGGCCGTAGCCCCCCGGCCACCAGCAGCGGTAGCGGCTCCTCTGCGTTCACTTTGCGCCGCTGTAGGGACATGGATCAGGGGTTGAGGCGGGATTACCGCTCTGCACAATGTGCAGGTAAGACAACAGCACCACACTCAGGCCAAAAGTGGAACTACATCTCCTGCTTGGGGAATAAAAAAAGGCCAACATAACTTAAAAGGCAATACCAGACACCAAGGAAATATTAAATCTTACCAGAGGGAATCCCAGCACTGATGTCAGTGATCAGTAATTCTGCTTCTGAATTCTTATATTTGGTCAGAATGGAAGGATCACCTACATACTGGCAATCAGGTGACCATTCTTAACGATTTGGCTGTATGATACAGTCAGACCATCAACAACAGGGACAATCCTAGGATTTTTTAAGGTTGAGGGACCATTATTCATATAGAGGGGCCAACCGTATCATTAGCCAATGATATGTTTTGAATCGGTGAGTGACAGGGGAGGGGGCACTCAGGGGGCCAATCAGCTTTCAGCTAGTCAGTGCCCCTATGGCCCCGCAACCTGTATACACCAATGATAAGTGCTGTTGGATGGGAATCGATTCATAGGGATTGCACTGCATATCAATGTGCACTGAACTGCTCCAAGCATCTCCCACAAAAACCATCAATGAATCTTTAACTGGTACACAGCTGCCAGTCACCCTGTGGCCAGGACTCTGGGGACCAATCTCACTTACCCATAATTCCTCTGTGGATGGGGCTTAGTATCATGGTGGAAAGGAGGACTGCGCCACTGCCAATAAGGCAGGCCTGAAAGACAAGGAGAACACGTCTGCCGCTGTGCACTCTGCTGCCGTAAAATAAAACAGACATGACTGAAATACACCAATCAGCCAATGACTGACTAAAGACCAGGTCACATGACAAATGCCTTAGACATTAAGGCTACATTACGGAAACATGGGGTGAGATATTCAGCCTCAAATGGGAGTCCGTCACTGGGTTGGGATGCGAATAACTTTAACAATGAGGACTGTATTACAGAATTGATATTAAGCCCCCTCCAATACGACTGCGAGCACTGGTCATGTGACTGACAGCTGGCCTACCCAAATGTATCGCAGCGGTCCAGTAGTGAACGTCCTCCAGGCCCTCGACAGCCGAACTCTGAGGAGAGCTAGCGAGCAAGGTGTCACGTCCTCCTGGTTTTCACATTGTCTGCAGCTGTGGTGGTGGTGGGGGGGGGGGGCTTAGTGAATAAATGCAGTGCGATCCAATTACCTCGGCCCACCCTTACGTGACCTTACTCTTTAGCCCGAGCACACCGGACGACATTCAGCATAGGGTCAAAACTGTATCCTCACCTCCAAGCTACACTCATCTCATCAGTATGCAAAGCACATTCAGGACCAGGAGGGACCAATCCCAGACACTGCATGCATAATTTATCATCATCATCATCATCATCAAAAAAAAAATAAACAAATAAAATAAAAAATTTCCAAGAGTAAAGTACCGCAGATAGAGTTTCTCCAACACGGCGCTCCTATCCAGTTGATCCTGCTTGCTGACCTTTAACTGCTCTAGAATCTTCTCCGGAATGTCATGCCCCATTTCAATCATGGCGGCCAGGTTAAATATTCCCTGAAGTTAGGCGGAGACAGGCAATCGATGACATGTGTAGCGTGCTGTGTCGCATGCATTGGGAGCTGACTGACATTATAGGCTTTTAGTTTCTGGAGTCTAGACTTGTTGACATTAGCGTCACTCCGGTCTTTGGCTGTGGCGGTGAGGAACTTTCATCATAGCCAAGTGCGGCCGGTTAAAAATAGACATGCGGGTTCTACTCTGAGGAGGAGGCCCTGAAAGCAGTGTGCCGTCTCACGACATGCTACTTTTCACTTCTCCTACGCCTCGTTTGATATGAAATCGTAACTGAACACTCCGTCTTCATTCCTCTGGAAGTGCAGCGCAGCTCGGGGGGGGGTGG
>JAODLC010000085.1:19675718-19686408 GCA_026781145.1 Hippopotamyrus pictus | reverse complement strand
GCAATGAGAAAGAAATGAATGGAAATATTAGACAATAATCTAGGTTCATGAATTAGGACCAAAAGATAAGCCTAAGGGCAACATCATTCAAGAATTCCCCTCTGGGATCAAAAAAAGTTAATGTAATCTAATCTGATGAAATTGGGAGGTGGGGGGGATGTGATATGCTTTCACGCGGCCCAAAATCTCTGGCGGCTCTCCTGGTGGTAAGGTGCCGTCTGCGGTTCGCAGGAAGGATGCTGCGCCGTGGGCAGCAGGTGGTGAGGATGTCAGCATTTCCCCTTGCAGAGATCTCCGCCCTCCTTTCTCTCTGCGTATCTCCACTTAAACACTCAGATAGGCACATTCTCGCATCCATCAGCCACATATCAGGCTGAGGCTGTCATGTAACCTCGCCATATTTACAGAAAATGTTTCCGGTCCTATACTGGCACCTGTGCTCCCCACCTGTAGTGTCTTCTGGTGCTGGGGGTGTGGGTGCGATTTAGAAACTGAAATGCTGGTTGTTCTGGGTCAAAATATCCCAAGATATCGCCACTGGTGAAGCTTGTCTGGAGCGCCGCCTGGCCAAAATCACTCCAGAAGAACTCCCGGTAAAACTACTGATTAATTATGGTACATCAACCTGTCCCTGTTATTTTGCTCTTCCTTCACACCTGTATCTGTTGTGGAATGTCTTACATGTGTGCTTATTGATGGTTAAAGCGATCGGAATGATAACAGAAATGACTGTGATAATAAATGATACGGTACTAATCGACAGCTGAGGGTGTTACCATGTGTTGGCAGGGTTTGGCGGCAAAACAAACATTTTTAGCGAGGAAACGAGGAGGGGAGAGAAAGAGAGAGAGAGAGAGCGACTAGGGGGAGAGAGGCTGGGAGAGGCGGCGAGGGAGACTGGGAGGATGATGGTACGTGACGAGGGATTTTAAGAGTCATTTTATTAGCGGGACGAGAGAGGAGAGAGTGGGAGCTTGTGTGAGAGGCGTGCTATGCCCTAACGGCGTCCGCTGCTTATTTCCCGCATTGACAGGTCGCTGGCGGAAGCCAGGCAAACTCTGACGCCTGTCAATAATAAGGTAAGCCTTATTAATACTCTCGGGGTGTTTGAAATGGGCCGATCGCCGGGTAAAGGTCGGCTTTTCTCTGTATAGGGTGAGCTTTTAGGATGGACGGGGTTTCGTTAGCGGATGCGTACTGTGAATGTTTTGTTTCGGGATGCGCTGCCCGTGGTTTCTGGATGCGCTGTGGAGTATCTCCCCTTCCCTTACTCTGATCCCGAAAGTGTGTATCAATCTTTTATTTTCCCGTCCATCTCTTAAGTGTCGTTGCTGCGATCACACGGGGGGTAGTTTTATAAAGCATTGTTGCGACATTGCTCTGCTGTGGTTTTAGGTAAATGTCTATAGTGTCTAATACTAATAAGTATTATTTAAAATACGTAACATTTGCATCAGGGCGCCTTGAAATGGGAAAGTTGCCTGTATTAAACTATCTCGACACTCATTTTGGAATGTTGCAATTACATCTGAAAATATGAACGAAACTGTTTTAATTATCCACGCATTCAACAGTGCGCGTCATTTGCTTGGTCAACAGACTGTGAATGTCAAGTGTGTGTGTGAGTGTATGTGAGTGAGTCTGCAATTCCTACCTAGTTTTTGGTCACGAGAGAGGGTATCATTCTTTACCTCAAGTGTCTGTGCATGCACTTGTTATTGCGATGGTATAGTTCATCTTTACGAATGAAACATAAACGTACGATCGCGGAGCACTGTGTGCAGCACACCAGGGATCGGTGATCCAGGTGCCGGGACCGGGCTCGGAGCGGGGCCAGATGGTGCCCGCACGCACCTCTGTCTTCCAACTGGGCGCCGGTTCGCCGAGGCGGAGTCATTCACCCGCAGCCGGCTGCGCATCCGTCGCCCTGCGGTCAAAGCTCAACGACCTGCGGTTACGTACTTAACCCACCGAAATCTGTGGTTGTAACGGGTGTGTTTTGGCCCTTGGTGGTGGGGCGGGCCGGAGGTCATGACCGGGATTGTTCGTGGGTGTGAAAAGCGTCACCCCCAAGGTGACACCCTCACCGGTGTGTTATACAGGGAGTGTGTCCTCGTAGCGGTGCTCCGAAAGCAGCGATGCTCTGCGCCCTGCGACCTGCGATGACAGGCGCCGGAAGAATAAGTCACAGGTAAACGGCTGTACGAGTATAAACAGGCAACCTGTGACAAGGGTGCAGGTGTTATAAGTTAAAAAGACAGTGCGAAAAACCTTTCCAAAGCTCTTCATGTCTCCTGTCCATGGACGGGGAGCAGAGATGATGGCAACATGCGTGTGGGTGTGTGTGTGTGGGAGGGTGTGTTGCATGTCTGCTCTGCATACCACGGTGTTTTTCCTCCCTGCGATGCTTAAATATCTTACAAGTAGCACAGAATCGGTTTTCGGCTTTTCACACGTGACACCGCCTTTCATTTGCGTCTCCAGATAACCTGGAGCGATGTGCTCCACCTGCCTAGCCTGCAAAAGGCTGTCACTCGGAACGCCAACGACTGCTTCATGTTTATGCATCAGTTTATGCAATTAGGCCGAGCTGTAAAAAATAAATATGTTAAAAGAATAGAAGTAAGTGAGAAGTGGGTCAATTGGTGGTGCGATTTGTTTTTTAAAGCACTCACAAACCAGGATCCCGGGTTTAACTACTGTTAAAAGCAAGCAGATTGACATTTATGCCAAGGAAGCCGGCTATGGTAGACAAAATCTCAAAAGTTCATTAAAAAGAAGCATGCCCATAGCCAGGAATGAATGCCCGGGGGTCTTTTAAATTTTGAGGCGGGGGTGGTTAAACTCGTTATTTTACTACCTGGCTCTCTGTCAGCTCTGGAGCAAGCAAATTTCCGACGGGGATTGCACACCTGTAACATATGGGTACGTGCCTGAAAATAATTCTGTGCATTGCGTTTGGGTGCTTGAGGACATAAAAATGACCCAGCAGGTTCTGTTTGCATGTGACGGACATGTCGTATCCTCTCCCGCCTTCTCCTCTCCGCTATAGTGCATCTGAGGGGACGTGGTGATGTCTGTGTTACCTGGAGGGTTTGTTCGCTTTGTGCTTAGGTGTCATGTACAATATCTGTGAGCTGCCGTATTCGGGTTTCTGTGAGGTGTGTGTGTATCAACGCGAGGCAAAATAGCAAAAAGCGCAGCGTGAAGCCCCCACAGTGACAGGCTAAAGTGTGTGTGTCTGTGTGTGCGGGAAGTTCAGAGCTCCAGTCCAGCCGAACGCGCCTGACAGGTGAGCGCGCCAGGAGCCGGAGACGCGCCGTGAAAGGTGTTACTCAGGCTGAAAACGGCGGGAAGAAAGGAGAGGCGGCTCCGCCGAGCCGGAGGAAAGAAAAGCGCGTAAAAGCGTATGTGTGCGTGGAAACGGCACAGCCGTGGAAGGGCCCGCCATGCAAAAAAATAACAGCAACAATAGGAGAGTAAGAATTACACTCTGGCCTCATTAATGCAGTTAAATCCAGACTACGCCGGGAAATGGCTCTTCCGTTAATTCACAGCAGTGAAAGTGCGTAAATGAATGCATATGGAGGTAATGCATGTGCTTTCCCTCCATTTATGTTTTGATCTTTAACATCTCTTCACCTGTGGTGGAAAATGTAATCTCTTTGCTGGAGCTGTTTGGTGTAGAAATGGGCTGTTGGTGAGTATAATACCGTCATTTTGTGTGTATGTGTGTCTTTTTGTTGTCTGTTTGTCAGCAGGTATGTCTGATATTTAGGTCACTAGCGCTGTCGTCTGGAGTCTTCGTGACGAGAGCTGCGCGCGGAGTCTGCTCTCCTATCGCTAATATTAATGTAGAGGTGCATTATGGGTAATGTTGCGTTATCTCTGGGTCATAGGGCCTAAGTGTTACCCTTCTGAAAATACAAGCATTAAAAAAAACACATTTTCTGACTGGACTTAATTCACGGTTTCTTTTTATTGATACCTAATCTTTTAATTGCATCTAATTTATGCAAATTCATTAATTACCAAGGCGGAACTGTTAAGTTTAATGGGAATACAACCTTAATCTTTTTTTGACCGGGACACCCGTAGCCAAAACTTTTGACAGTGGTTCAACATTGGTTTAGACGTTATCATCTTCAGTAAACAGCACAGATAAAACGCTCGATGGCGGACGTGATTCTCCACGGATTTGTTTGCCTGTCTGAACAAATATGTCAGTGCCCTGACGGGTGTTTGATTTTGCCCTTGTGTGTGCATGTGCATGTGTACGTCCTTCTCCTTGAGTGTGGGCGCGCGTGCCTGTACGCGTCCTTGTCCTTGTGCGTTGTTGTCGATGGGGATGCTAAGCCTTAACTTACAGTGTTTACAGCGAACGTGGATTACAGCCAGGAACTATTAACATGATTCATGTTGTAATTAATTAAGGCTATCTCATAATTCTTCATTTTCTCTGCCTCATTGCATTTGATTCCAATGAAACGCGCCTTTTTTAACGCTGACATAAGACAAAACTCGCATCTTGAAAGGGTTGAAATCAAATTTTTGTTCTGTGCTTTAATCGAAAATTTAAATTTTCATACATAATTAACGGTTTAGATTGAAAAGAAAAAAATAGAGCTAATTTCGCAAACCGCTGAGACTGTTCAAAGGAGAGAACTCTATTTGCCTTTTCATCCTGCGACTGGCTTCTACGAATGTTATAGATTCACGACCAAGGATTTGACGGCCGAGGACTTGTATCCATTCAGTTGTGCGACATTCTGGACCTCGTGGAAATCCGTGCGTGTGGCTGGGGTAGTGCTGTCTAATGTGTTTTGGCCCGACTTAGCTCACGCAGATCCGACTTTTGTCATTCTCGCCTGCGGTGTTTGACTCGCCAGGTCTGAAGTACAGCCAGGTGGAGGTCCTTGGCCAATAATACCAGCTCAGCGGAGCTGGAGCTGCAGAAGCTGGCGCAGAAAGAAACCCCCTGCCATCCGCACCAGATTAAAATAAAAATTCTGTTTTCTCCCTCCATGTTATGGTGGTACAGAAGCCTGTTTGTCCCAAAACATCTCTCCGCTTGGTGGGATTCCACCTGTATGAGATTTGCCCCGGGGGCAGTACTAAAAATCGGAAAAGCAGGCTTTATTTGTGGTCTCATTATTTAGTGAAATATGCCCTGTGCACCTGTACTCTGCAGCATCTGTAGCTTAGGGGCATTTCCAGCCTCAATGCCTTAGCGTACCATATCCTCCTACACACTAGAGGGTGCTGTTACCCTGGAGTGAGGTGCTTGTCTCGCCAACATTTTCTATTCATTCGATTTTAATGAAAATTACTGCTGTCTGCCACAAGAGCGGCAATAGTGGCCAATGTAATTGAGGAGAGATGAAGCTATGAGTTCCACATTGGGTGGTATTTGCCACATACCTTCCTTTACAATGGAATGCAATGAAGTAATTAACAGGATGCTATCTGAACCAATCAGCAATTGACTTCCCTCTGTGATCCCACCAATCGCTGAGCTGACACCCTGCCATCATCAGAATGACAGTGGATTTCATCCCATTGTGTGACGCAGGACAAGGGTCCCCAAGTCTGATCATGGTGGGCCAGTTTGCAACACAGTTTTCAGATTTCCCTTCTTAAACACACCCACTAAACCTGGCAATTAACTGGTGTGTTGAATAAGGTGTTTTTGAGCAGGGACATCTGGAAACTGTGTTACTGACTGGTCCCCCCAGTCTGGAATTCGGGGACCCTGCTGTAGGATGTACTGGTAGAAAGGACCCCCCCCCCCCCCGCCCCTCTTCCCATGTTGCTCCCTGCCCACACTCAGCCCCTCGTGTTCAAAGATGTGCTTTGCGGCAGTCTTGTCGTACCCCTCTAGCGTGTGGAAAGCGCTAACAGCTGTAGGAGCACACTGCTCCCTCTGCAGGCCGAATGCATTTAATTGCATTGGTTCTGCTTTTCCACCGCAGAGTGAATTATGCCCCCGATAGTCTCTCTATAGCCTGGAAGTGTTCACGTGTGGGCTCTGATCTCGGCGTGTTATATAAATTGCCCATACGCCAGCGGAATCAATACGGTCTCTCCGCGGACCAAATGCATTTAGTCACGTAGTTTCAGAGCTTTCTGTGCACTAAATCGTATTATTGTTGCTTTCTCTAGACTAGTATATATTTAATAATTCTAGAACTGACATCTGTAGGCAAAATTATGATGAGGTTTCATAATTGTATTATGTTTCTGGTCTCTATAGTTTAAGTAGATTTAATCCCGTGGTTGTGATCTCTCGGAGGACTGTTTGCTTTGTAATGAACCGGCTTAATCACGCTGATAAGGGTCTCACTCCCTACGCCATGTGACCGTATTGTTTAACCTCTGACTACTGCTCACATGGGTCTCTGATGAGTCACACCAGTGGGAGCCCCTGCCCCGTGGGTGGGGAGCGGGTGTGTTGGCATGAGGGCAGGCGGGTGGAGGCCGCTGTTTTGCTCACCCCATAACCAGTGTACCAGTCCCTGGCACTAATGATGACAGCCGTCGTCACACCAGACTGCTCGTGTTACTAGTGTGAAGCAAGTGTGAGGGTGAGAGAGAGAGGGATCATGGGCGAGTGGCAGAATGAGACGACCGACCGACCGATGGACGATAAGGCAAAAGGTGTGAAATACAGATACAGTGAACAATGAATGAAATGCTTGAGATAGAGGTGGCTAAACTGTGTCATTGTGTTTACATGCACGTGTTCTGCGTGTGGTTCTGTATTTCTGCAGTATCCTCCACAGCACAGTTCGTGTGACATTGTACCATGTGTCAGATATCACTGGCTATGTATGATTTCCTGATATTTCCGTTTTCACTGCTCCTGTTTTTGTCACTTTTAAATGGTATTTTCCTCACAGAATGGTCACTAGCACCCCCACTGTCGCTCTGCAGACTTTATTCCCACCCCCTGAGTCCAAGAGCTACTCTCTGTCACACCTGTAACCTGCAGCCAATAACAGCTTCCCTGAGCACCGGTATAATATAATGCAGAATGCTCTCTATGACACAATCGGGCTGTTTGGCAGCAAATTAAGAAATTTGGCAGGAAGGAGAGTAATTCCTTCCAAAATACAGGGCTGTCAGCCATTCAGATGTATTTAAACGTATTAATATAATTAACATTAAAACCCAGCAAGGGGGTGGTGAACAGCAGTTTGGGGGGGGGGGGGTTGTCCTTCGCTAACAGACCAGCTCTCGACTTCTCACACATGAGAAAGCGGAATCCGCTTCTCGCCTCTTTCACCCCCTTCTCCCTCGCTGTCCACCACTTCCTGCGCCATCCATCTCCCGCACACATCTGCCAGCTTCCAGCCCGATTCTTTCTCTTTCCCCGTTTCCTTCGCACTGTCCGTTTCCTCTGCGTGTTCCCCAAACTGCTTCGCTTGCCGATTTCAATTCAGCCCCATATCCATTTGAAGTGATTCGGTTCAATCCCGTCCAGTGCAATTCAATTAAAAGCAATTGAATTCAATTTAGTTCCATTTATTTTGCTCTGTGGGTGCTGTAGCTAAACAGGGATGTATTTTTGGCATGTCTCTACTATAGGAGGTAGTGAACGTTGTTGGAAAACAGTAACATGTCTGTAGTTAGAATGCCGGTAGTCGTAAATAAAATGCTCGTCACCATTCTCGTTTATCGCGAGCTGTTTGTGAAGCAGTGGCAGGTGATGATTTACGATGCTACTAATTCCCGACTTTTGCTTTTATCCCTGTGAGAAAGTTAAACCACCTGTCTGCATTTCAGTTTGTGAATCTTGTATCTGTTTTCCACTAGTGCCGGTGCCGGTGCTGACAGGAAACCGGTTCTCATGTGGTTCTGAACTAGTGTGACCTGAGAACCGGCCCGCGTTCCCACTGATTAAAAACGTCATGCATAACAGATGGCCGAGACGCACATAACAATGGGCATGTAACGTTTTTGAGTTTAATTTTTTTTTTTTTTTTTTTTTTTTTTAATTTTGTTTTGTTTGTTACATAAAATACTTCGGCTGAAGCTAACTTATGTACTGCTTCTTAAGTTAGCATTAGTCAAAATATCTCATTTATTTATTTAAACGAGACATTAGCTACTCCTATCACTCTGTGCTCATCCCTGTGCTGCTCATCCCTGTGCTGCTCATCCCTGTGCTGCTCATCCCTGTGTCCCCTCTGCGGTTCCCATCCTCAGAGGCCCCTGGGCTATTTGAGTCGTCAGCAGGGTTGGACTGGGATGAAATATCGGGCCTGGACATTGGAAAATTTTGGCAGGTCCCCCTATCGACACTCTGGGAAAATGCTTGCTATGCCAGTTGGTCATATACTATTTTCTATGGTGGCGCGGTTTCGATTCGGTAGGGGGGATAAGTTATTCCGTAAACAAGGTTGGTTGAGGTGCCATTTTAGCAGGGAGCCCTGGTCTTTCTATAATCTATGGCTTCCCCCCCCATTGATCTGTTTGGCCGAGACACAGCAGCTCCTCCTTCGCGGGTCTTTAAATCCTCGTCTTAATATGTCAGCGCGGCCCGCCGGCGTGGATACCTCTACTGCCGTTTCTTTGTGGGCACATTTATTTTCTCTTTAATATAATTCGGCCCGTCCTGAGGATGTGTCCTGCGGGGGGCAATTAGTGGAGATTATGCTGTGCGCCGGCTGTTTGCGGGGCCCGTGTCCTGGGGGGCGTGCCCCCACAAATCAGCGATTCACATCCACGCGGGCGCGAGCTGCCGCCTCAATTTCTGTCCAAAATTTCACTTCTTTCCACTCCATCTGGTCTCTCTCATTTCTGCTTGACGCCGCTGTGAGTGAATTAAGGTTTAAGTCACTAGATCGGTGATATTTTCCCCCCTCTCACATGCCACCTGTTTTCTTTCCGTCGGTTTTGACTCGGTATGTGCCCTTCAACTGGCCTGATGTCCAGTCATACACCATGTGGGTCAAAGGTCAAAGGGCAGATTGTGAAGGCTTCCGAGGCGGGCGGCCCGGCTGCACTGCCTGGAGGAAGCTCGCTGTCAGTCCTCCTAATCCCCGACATGTCCCCTAGGGGGCACCGGTGAGCTCGAGCTGAGGAATCCTGGAATGATACTTGAGATATCTAGAGAGTCTGCCTTGGCCTTCACTGTGCCGCTGGCCAAGTTGTCTGGGAACCTGACTGGCGCTGTCGAAGCAGGGCTCCCTACTCATGTTCTGTCATGGGGTTGCTGAGGCTTCCTTCAGCTCCCTTCAGCCAGGTGTGCCTCTGGGTCAATTCCGGGGTCCCTAGAGGCAGTTTAGGCAGCGTCTCCCGCTCTGGCGTGACAGCCGGGTACACGCGGCCCAATTTTTCCGGAACCTTCCATTCCTCCCATCAGACTGACATCTCATCTGTGCCATTTGGAACAACGAGTCTATGTAGCTACTGGTATATTTCTTTTTCTTTAAATCTCCCTTTTAACCAGGGAGCGATTCTAGGATGTTTGATGGTGGGAGTGCATAAGAGGGGCCTCCTCATTAGCCAATGATATGATTTGAATCTGTGAGTGACAGGGGAGGGGGCACTATAGGACCAATCTGCTATGAGCTGGAACCTGTGTTTCTGTGGTCCTGCACACTGTATATACCCCTGCCTGTAACAGCAGCCTCCCAGCGAGATGATGGTAACCGACGGTAACGGCATCGTCCCGTGTACAGCGGGATGGGATCCTCCCTCTAGGAGTTTCAGTGGTTTATTGATACTGGCTGGGCGTCTTCGGGACACATTTAAGACATCGATCAGCCGCTCTTCCCTGCCAGACGTGCCAGCTTGTATCATTAAATTCCCCATCTCGTCGCAAAAAGGCCCGATTAGCATAAATCTGCTTGTCTTATTTTTTCCTGTCTTTCTCTCCTTCCTGTCAGACGGAGGCTTTCAAAGGCGTATATCACCCGTGTTTGCGTGAGGTAAATTTGACGAGTCTGGAGGCTGTCCTGACCACTTGGGATATGGGGTGGGGGGGGGGCGGGCGGAGCTGGTATGTAATTTACAACCTGGAGGGGAGGTCCCTCACCTTCTCCAGTGAACACTCAACGGCTGACAGGTAATGCTTCCCAGGTGGGTGGGAATACTCTGTCAATGGCCGGCAGAACCCAGACCCCCACACTCCATTGCCGTGGGTTTGGTGTGAAGTAACATTAAATCCACTCCACTTTCTCCCCATCTCTCTCTCTCTCTCTCTCTCTCTCTCTGTTTCATGCTTAGTCAGCTTTACTGGCATTGGAATTGAGAGCGAGCCAAAGAACACGAATACTATAATCCACCATGTCTTAACAAAGACAAAGAATAGCTATTGTATTCAGGATGATGATTATTATGGTTTTTGATATTATGAACATGAGAACAGAATAAGCACTGTCTTTGTCATACAGTGAGATTTTTGACTGTTGTGGTCATTTTCAGACACAAAATGCTTGAATATGCGGTCGGTGCTGGATCTTTGTAATGTCTTTGTGTTTATTAAAGCTTGAGCAATTTCCGGGGACGCTGGCCCTTTCTCTATAGGGTCAGTTGGAACTCTGCTTTGCTTTGAAGGTCTAAGAATTCTGGAATATCGGTGGTTTTGTTTCGGATTTGTTAGAACTGGTGTGCGTGTGTGTGTGTGTGTGTGTGTGTGTGTGTGTGTGTGTGTGTGTGTGTGTGTGTGTGTGTGTGTGTGTGT
>JAODLC010000085.1:19525875-19539314 GCA_026781145.1 Hippopotamyrus pictus | reverse complement strand
CATCCTGGGGCGGGGCAAAGTCAAGTGATGGGCCCTTCGTTCATCGCCAGCCACTTATCTAATGACCGTCTGATGTTTCCCCCCCAGACAGACCTGGCTACGTGTATCATTGTCATGCCCTGACTTGTAACTTCACCTCTTGATTTATTTCTTCCTGTCGGTTCAGGGACATAGTGCTGGTGTCAGCATTATTAGGGACCAAATTAGCTCCAACCCCACACAGTACACAGTACTCCAACCCCACACGGTACACAGTACTCCAACTCCACACAGTACACAGTACTCCAACCCCACACGGTACACAGTACTCCAACTCCACACAGTACACAGTACTCCAACTCCACACAGTACACAGTACTCCAAACACACACAGTACACAGTACTCCAACCCCACACGGTACACAGTACTCCATCTCCACACAGTACACAGTACTCCAACCCCACACAGTACACAGTACTCCAAACACACACAGTACTCCCACAATATTGATAGGGACCTATCCCTACTGTCAATACCCAAATCTACACGTTTGTGTTCTCCCCTATTTTTTACTAAGCCTCCAAAAACTATTATTTTTATTTCTTTCTTCCGCTTTGTTAACTTCACGAAGAGCGAGAAAGTCTCTATTCAATCCTTCACTTCTGGCGTCACTTGAATGTGATCTCTGTCCGCCGGTCTCGTAAACATGTACATAAACTTTCATAAGACCACATTTATGAGATGGGATTGGTGGTGTTTTTTTGTTCATTAAGTTAACTGGCTCATGTAGTTTTAGTGTTATAGATGAGAGGATGGCTTTTAATGGAGGTTCAGAACTGAGCACTGATTGGCTGATTGAGCCATATGTAGAGGTGCATCTGACAGCAGGGATGGTAAAATATTACCATGAACCAAGAGTTTTTGCCGTTGTCATGCAGCTGCAATACAAGTACATTTTTTTTTCAGTTGCTTTTTAGAGCTTGGTTTTCTACCACTGATTGCCAAAGCAGCCTTGATTAAACAAGAGGACTCTGTCTCTCCTTTACAGTTTAGTCAAAGCTAGTATAGAGGCTGGAGATGTTTGTGTCCCCAGTGTAAAGAAGATGTCTATAGTCCTTAAACCCTGTGTCCATGCAACTGCAACACATTCACTGGGCGACTGCTGTTCATGGTCCTGAAATCACAGACATGGGTTAGGACTGTCCATGGTCTGAAATCACAGACAGGGATGAGGGCTGCCCGTGGTCCTGAAATCACAGACAGGGGTTAGGGCTGTCCATGGTCTGAAATCACAGACAGGGATGAGGGCTGTCCGTGGTCCTGAAATCACAGATAGGGGTTAGGGCTGTCCATGGTCCTGAAATCACAGACAGGTGTTAGGGCTGTCCATGGTCCTGAAATCACAGACAGGTGTTAGGGCTGTCCATGGTCCTGAAATCACAGACAGTGGTTAGGGCTGTCCATGGTCCTGAAATTACAGACAGGGATGAGGGCTGTCCGTGGTCCTGAAATCACAGGGAGGAATGAGGGCTGTCCACGATCACTGCTCTCTGCGGTTCTGAAACATTGCTATGCTGTTTCCGGTGATCCTGAAGCACGTACAGTTTGGCTGCTGTCCAAGGTGCTATAGCTAGTGATTTGCGAGCGCTGCTGTCCGTGAACCGAGGGGTTTGTGGGTGAGCAGTCTGCTGTCTTTGGTGATGGGGGAGGGGATTCTGGCTGCTGTCAGTGGTCCTGAAAGTACTTGGCCGCTTCTGCCTTTGCTGGACAGGTCGAGCTTAGTGTGCGGTCGATGGCACTGGGGTAATTATTGGGTGCTGCTCATGATGCTGTCAGATTATACTGGGTGAGTGCTATCCAGCTAGGGGTGTTTCATTTTCAATGCAGGAGGGGCAGGAAGTGATGTCAGTTTAAGGTCTGCCTTGCAAATCACTGATTGCCTGATATCCAGTGACCCCCACCAGTAATTTAAATTACATCTTGCCCTCTTCCTTCTCATTTCTTGTTCTCCTTTTCCTCTGTTTCTTTGTCTGTAGTTGGGTTTAGCTATCAGTTAAAGTATATCCTTGTTACTTTGTTATGTCAGTGGTACTTTCTTGTATTAACTTTCCGTGCTGTACAGTTTAAGTCTTTGCCTCCTTGGTGTTTTAATTTTCTCTTCCTCTCACTGCGCGTTAATTTAAATAAGGTTCTTCTTTCTGATGAATGACATATTCCACTTACAGTAAGGACAGATCTGGCTCTGCCAATGTACAGTTGCATCAGACTTTGCATTATTAATAAATTGAATTTGTATGTAAAGGAAATAAATCAAAGGGAAATGAGAGCTGTGAGCTGGATTCCTGGAAATTTAACAAAAACCAGGACTGGTCCACTTGGTTTGGCCTTATTTAAAGATCTGAGCATGGGGACAAAATGGTTAATTTTTCTTCCTCATCTGATCAGCCATGAATCCTGCCTATAGTACAAGGCTGGAGCTGTTAGCAGTTATTGTGTTAACTGTGAAATAAGTCGTTGAGGTGTTCCACACTATCAGAGGTCTAGAAATGATTCTGCAAGCCCGACGCTATACAGATATACTGGGAATACAATATTACTGGGAAAGGCTATTTTAAGCACATATTTCCCATATAATGAGACAAGACCATCCATTAAACAGCTACCTCTGCCGTGATAGTTTCAGATGATTGCAGTCCTGCTCGCCAGCTGTTTGTCTCAGTATCTGGCTGGTTATTACCCATAGTCCTCAGTTTTTTTTTAAACTGTGTTTGTATCTCACACGCATTCATGACGTCCACCCAGTATAAAACCTCCCTTGGTGGCTTTTGTTTTCCAGTCGCCCCATTAGGTTTCGTCAGGCGATCATTGAACCTTTTTAGGGAGGTAATTTTAGGTTTTTTGTTTTCCCTGGCAATTCTACCAGTTGAGCCACTTTGAGGACAAGTGGTGTAATTAATTTTAATTAAAAAAAACAACTGAGAAAATCGCCACTATTGAAGATGAGTTGGAGTAGAACGGGATTATTCGCCTGGCTTTTAATTCAGAATTAAATTTAATTCCGAAAGAAGTTCTGGAATGTTCAGAAGAATGTATTTTATTCAAGGAAGCTCCCGGAGACCTGGTTGTGTCAATGCGGCCCTTGGGGACTGACTGTGTTAATAATCAGCTATACATTAAGTCCACGTGTCTCTTTGAAGCGCGCTGGTCCCTGATCCCCTTAATAAGCAGCCAGAGAGGAAACTGAAGCTTGTTAACGATCCGTCACCAGTCAGCATGAGTGCTTCTCACCGCTGCGCCCGATTTGTGTCTCTTTGAGGTGACAGCCTTTTTTTTTTTTGGGGGGGGGGGGTCCCCAGCCCCAAACTCCTACCCCCACTATGGCAAACATGTCGCAGCTTCATCTATAATCCAGCAGCATGTTTCCAATTTCCATCCACATCCAGTGTTTCGTTACCACTCTCCCAGACGTGCTTTGATGTCGTTCCGAAGACCGTCTCCTCCGTTTCAGACTTCTGAAGACCTCACGGCGGGCTGTGGGGTGGCGAGCACTAAGAGGGAAAATCAGGCCCCCCCCCCCCCCAACGAAATAAATAAATAAACCGATAAAATAATGAATTAAATAGGAAACCCTCGTAGGAGTGCGGTACATGAGAGCGGGTGCCTCAGAACCCCCCCCACCCCACCCACATGGGGTTATTTAAGATCTGGAGATCAGAGATGACAAGGAACGGAGGAAGAGAACAGAGACAAGCAGAGGGCTGGATTAGGAGAGGAAAATAGGCGTATGTGGGGGGATTAGGCATGCGGGAGTGTGGGAAGGGAGCGGGGAGGATGGAGGGGTTGCAGGTAGGCAGGAAGAACAGAGGCACTGAGTGGTCAGTGGCCCCCTGCTGTTTTATATAATGGTGTAAGTTGTTGTCGTGAGGGGATGGGGGGTAACTTTTATTAAACAAGGTTAGTTGAGGCCCCTTTTTGACTTAGCCCCCTGCGCATCCAGCTGAGTAAGCCCGAGCATGAAAGCAGCCCTGAGGAAGAGGATAATATGTACGTCTTAGCCGTGCAAATGAAACTGGCTTTACAATTTATTTATGTAACAGACAACTTTATCCAAAGCAATGTGCCGTTGAGAAAGCAGGGTAGGCCAGTCTCTAGAGCCGGGAGCTGGGCGACTAGGGGCCTCGCTTGGGGGCCCGATGGCAGAATCACGCTGCTGACCCTGGGGTACCGGCTGACATCCGTCTGATCACAGGCCCAACATGGAGACCAGCTGATCCACACAGTGCTTCCATGGATATGTGACATCCTCTGAAACAGTTAGACATTTATTCATGTATGCAATGTCAAAAAGTATGTGAACCTATAATTAAAATTATTTATATATCCTCACCCACTGACTGGAGAGAAAAAACAGAGTCTTGAAATGCTTATTTCTTCTTGCACAAGCTTTGAAATGTGACAGAGAGAAGGAACGATATAATATATGCATTTATGTTAGTGCTTTATGTTTTAATGGTAAAACAGGGTGATGCAGAATCATAGGGGAGAAGTATAGAAATTGTAGGCAGAAAAATACATAGAGAAGCATGGGGAAAAGACAAAGATTAAAAAATTAGAATTGAAAATTTGACTCGATCTGCTTCGTTCTGCTGGAGTTCATCCTCCCTGTGCTTTTCTTTAAAGGCACACAAAAATAAGCAAATTCATTATATAAGCTGCTGTTAAGGCTATGGTACACGATGTACATATTGCGGTTATTCTTATTCTTGTTGTTATTCTATTGTGCGTTTTTCCCAGAGCTGCAACGCCCAGTCTCAAGTATCCTGTTGATTTCTGAGTGTTTGTACTTTACAGTAACATACAGCATTATTCAACTGGGATATTTCGTATTTCAGCAGTAGCTGTGAAATGGGCTCCCACACCCCCAGGACTGTGGGGTCAGATCTTTCCCCCGGCCTGCGTGTAGAGTTTTTAAGATCTCCTACAGGTGTTCTGGTATCCAGCCCAAATGCATGCGGTCAGGTAAATCGGTCCCTGTGTTAGTGTTGGTCTTACCCAGGGTGTCCTCAGCCATATGCTCTGTCCATTCAGGGATAGACTGCAGGCTGGCCATGAACCAGTAGATGTGGAAGGTGCTGGATGGAGTTTTGGAGTCTTGTTGAAGAATATGATCCTGCCATATGTAGCTGGAAGATCTTTCCCCATCAATCAGCTGGCTTTTGTGAGATTTCTGGGGACCATGTCTCGTCCATCTGCTGTAGAGGCTCGTCCAACCTCCTGCTCCTGACACACACACACACGCACGCACACACACAGCCATGCGTTTGCTCCCAGTACCGCTGGTCAGCCAAACTTACGCAATCCTTCAAAGCTGCTCGGTTAGTCAGCGACCTACTTTGTAATGCAGAAGAGTCATTTCCCCGCTTTAACGAGCACGTCTGCCTCGTGCAGCCCAGATGTTGTGCTGAAAGTTCACGTACCGTAGAATCTCTGCGCAGAAATGCACGCCGGTTACCAGGCGACGGCGGGGGAGCTGAGCACTGTGCTTTTCCAGATGCTTCTCCTACATGGTTCTGTTTGGACGTGTGAAAGTACTTTTGTGCTTTTCCTCTACCCCTTTCACACGCTTTGGTTTTCTTTCCTTTCACGTTTTCCGTCTATTTACATTAATAATACTCATTGTTATAGAAATAATAAGAATGAATAAAAGAGCAAAAGAGAGATTTTAAGAACTGACATGATTATGATGAATTGTGGTGCTATAATGCAGTGACCCCGGCTATAATGCAGTGACCCCGGCTATAATGCAGTGACCCCGGCTATAATGCAGTGATCCCAGCTGATCTTCCTGGGTGTATTTTCAATTTTTCGCCCATTTGTCAGACAGCTAGATTCATTGAATCTTTTGGGGCTCGTGTCGTTTTCCTCCCTCTCTCGCCATCTCAGGTTCTTACGACGTGGAGATTCTACCTTCTGGCCGCCAAGGTCCCAACCAAGGTGAGGCCCCCGGCAGCGTCTTTTCAGACCCGCCTCGTTGGCGGGAGAGGAAGACGACATTCCCCTCTAACGCCGCCGTCTCCCTCTGGCTCCAGGTGGAGCTGACCTTCAACTTTTTGGAGATTCGAGCCATGAACGCCTACCCTGAGCAGCAGGTGAGAGAGGGCAGGTCTGGACCGGCCATTGGCAGCACCCGGATATTTCCCGGTGACCAGGCACACTGTGCAGAGCAGACTGTTAAACGATCCGACGCTTTAGTGCAAAAGGTGCATGCAGTCTGGTCCCGTGACATGCCTCTCAGGTAGATAAATAAAGAACTGTGTACAGTTCAGCTAAATAGCTAATTAATGAATGTTAATTGACTTTAACTATGGAAGTATCAACAAATTCCACGTAAAATTGATCACAGATCTGAAACATTATTATTATTATTATTATTATTGTTATTATTATTATTATGGTGCTGCAGATTACGGGACCATCCCATATTGGAAACCAAAAAGCCGTAGCCTGTTTTCAAGAAATATTATTTTATACCCCTCCCAACCACAACTCCCCAGGCAAATTTCATTGTACCCCGTCTTATAGAAGTCATCGTTATGAGATAGGGCAGTTTCTGCCCAACTGCTTTCATGCTTGAAGACTTTTTTTTTTTTATCTCCTATTGCTGGGGTATTCTAACACAATGGACATCTCATAAGTCTGAAAGTCTTATGTGTTGCGAGCTTTGTGATCTACAGTAGTTGTAGTACACAGTGCATTTTGGGAAACTGAGTCCAACAGAAGTGTGTGCGCGATGACAGGAAGTGTTATCAACAAGGTATATGAACCTCCAACTCAATTATCTATTTTTTAGTAGAGGGTATAGCAGAAAGCATGCCTCTGGTGTTTCTATGACAGTGTGGCATGTCTGTCCCCCTCAGATCGTCATAGACACGGACAGAGCCTCCTACTCCCTGCACCTTCAGACGCGCGATCACCTGGACCACGTCATGAACTACATCAGCTTCGCTCTCTCCCGCATCTTCAACAACTCTATTTTCGCGCAAGTGTCTCGTCTCTGCCTTTCCGACGCGGCGCAGAATCTGGGATCTGAGCAGAGGGACGAAATGCAGTCAGATTACATAAATCTGAGATGGAATCACTCTGTTCCAGCTTACATTTAAGTCTTTGAGGATTTTGTAAAAGGAAAACGACAGACTTCATCACCTTCAACGTTTTCTAACTTACACACTATATGCTTATCTTATTTATTATCTCATATAATTTTCATTTATATTTAAGATACAGCATATCTGTTTAAATTGTTACCTCAAACTGAATCATCGCTTATGAGAAATGAGGCGGAAATGTGAACAGAAGGACCACTTTCAGCATGTGCATCTGACAGACGTACAATGACATTTTCACTATGAGTGTGTCTTGGCACCGCGGTTTCTTAATTAACTTCTTTTTGTAGGGCCTAAATTAAATAAATTGTCGCTTTCCTTCTACAAGAGTTACTGACATGAAGATCAAATCAGATCCCCTCTCATTCTTGTAATTTGATTTAATTTCATTTAATCTCAGTTCATTTTTGTTAATTTCACTTGAGATCAATTCAGAAGTGCATCAGTGAGTAAGTGCGTGATTTTCCAGAATCGTTCATACATTCTTTTCGTTAATGTTTTGTAGCTCCTGTCTTCTCTCCCAATCTCTTACACCGCTTCTGTCTTCTGTAGTCCCTCAGTCTGTCGGTCAGAAGATGACCTGTCCAGCGGGAGCCAAAAATTCTCCCCCAGCTCAGAAACATCTGTGGAGACGCAGAGAGCCTGTGGTGAGACATTGACACACCCCGACACACACACACACACACACACACACGCACGCGTGTGTGCGTGACAGTTAGCTATATTCTGTATCTTAGTACAGTGTTCCCTTGCTTCATAACCGGACTGATTATTTGTGTTAAACTCTTTGTTTAAAGGGTATTATTACCAAAGTGGGCTTAGTTTTGTACATTTTTTTCCCTCCAAGGGGGGTTTTCGGAGACGTATGCGGCTCTGTGTGACTACAATGGAATCATCTGCAAGGAGGAGGTCCAGTGGGTGAGGAGAACAGTGTGTGTGTGTGTGTGTGTGGGTGACGATGGCTGTGCGTAGACTGACTTGTGGTTTTTTTTTTTTTTTTTTTTTTTTTTTATAATATCACTGTTACTTTAGTCATTTCTCAGGTTTGGTGTCAGCCAGCACGGCGTTAAGCACTCTGCAATGTCGTCAGTCAGTCTGGTGTTAAGTGGTCAGTCCTCATTTACCAACACTCTCCGTTAAAGTTCCTCTACGAGCCTGATGCCTCTTCCCGCCCCAGGAGTTTTCCTAATGTCGCGCTTCTTGCCCTTGAGAAGTCTTATCAGGGCAGTGGTTTGTTAGAAGCTGTTGTATGTCTCCTGCTCTAGTGCTGCTTACCTGGTCATTCAATAGAAGCTCAGCTAATCGGCTCCTTTACAGCACGTATGTTTGAAATGTGCTATTTGCCTCAGTTGAACGTCACTTTGGACATAAGCATCTGTTACATATGTGAATGCAAATGTAAAGTGCTGAGAAGCCACCTTGATGTCTCCCAGGATGTAGATACCATCTACCACTCACAAGATAACAGGGAGTTCAATCTGCTGGACTTCAGTCATCTAGAGACCAGGTGAGTAGCTAGCAAAGTGAATCAGGTACATATAAATGTACCTGTAAATAAGTGTAGAAGTGCACCTATATGTAAATTCACCTGTGTGTTTGTAAATAAATGCACCTGTGCTCCTGTATACAAATGCTCCTGTATACAAATGCACTTGTGCACCTGTAAAGAAGTTTACCTGTGCATCTGTATATAAATGTACCTGTAATTAAATGTACAAGTGCACCTGCATGTAAATTCACCTGTGTGTCTGTATATAAATGCACCTGAAAACTGAATATAGATTTGATTTAATTTTGTATGCTGTGTCCTGTTTTTCTCCCCAGGGACCTTGCAGTGATTGTAGCTTCCATGGCATACAACACGTGGTTCACCAAACTCTACTGCAAGGACATGCGCATCGTAACTATCCCATAACCCCATGGCCCGTGAATGTCTCCGTTTCCTGGTGCTGGTCCGTGTTGCCGTGGCAACCTGCCCTCTTCTCCACCCGCAGGGCTCCGAGGTTGTGGAACAGGTCCTCCATACCCTCAGCAAATCCAGCAGCCTGGAGGAGCTCACGCTGGAGAATGTGGGCCTCAAATCGTGAGTCTGCTCTCAAGTTCTCGCTCCAACTGGTTTTATCCCTTTGTTACCAGCGATTGGTTCAAACCCTGGGCTCTGCTCTCTCTCTCTCTCTCTCTTTCTTTCTTTCTTTGGACTCACCATCTCTCTATCTCCTGTTTCCTTCTCTCTGTCCCCTCACCGGTGACCCTCTCACTCAATCTGAACATCTATTTACACCTGAGAATGGATTTATCTGTTGGAGACCTGAACCTGTTAATCTTACTGTCTGCTGAATGGGCCTGTCTTTTTGACAAGGATAATTTATTTCAATATAAAATAACTCCTAATGAGGAGTCGTCATGTGGAAGGTCTTACAAGTTATATAGCGTAATATTCTGCGATAATATCATGCTATCTTCAGCTTGCTGCCTTCTTGCATTGCCTGCTGACGTCCGCCTGCCGTCTCTCGGTGTGCGATGGCTGAGATGCGGCCTGTGTGCGTGATTCTTTGCAGGGACTTCCCCCAGAAGCTGTCTCTCGCGCTCTCGGAGAACCCCTCCTCCAGCATCCACTCCCTCAACCTGGCTTTTAACACACTGGACAACCAGGGTACCGTGTCCCTCCGCTGGCATTTCCCATCAGCCCCGGCGTGGCCTGTGCCGCCCTTCTGTCGTCTTCTGTCATGTTGCCTGTGACCGGGGTTTTGACGTTCTCTGATGTCTGTCTGACCTCCTTGTTGGTCTGTCATGCCAACATCACACTTGCAGCTGCCCTGCTCTCTATATCTGCCTGTCTCTCTCATCAGAGTGGCGTTGTCCTGTCGTCTCTCTTGCATACAGATGTACCGTATTCTAGTATCATTATGCTAATTTTTTTTAGCTTAAATTTTTGATAGTATAGTTTGGTAGAGCATAGTTCATTATAGTAGTATAGTACAGTACAGCACAGTATGGTACAGGCAATTATTTAACAATGTAAGTAATCTATTTTACAAATCCTTAGGCAAGTCAGATTTTTCTGTCAGATTTGTTCCCCAAACCATTCAGGACAGAGCAAAAAACAAATAATCCAAAGATATACTACGAATACCTGTAAGATGAGAGCTGCCTGTATGTATCATTAAGCTAAATGTAACATCATTAATAGTATAGTATAGTATAGTATAATATAGTATAGTGTAGTGACAGTGCTAATAACAGTAATAGTAGTAAGATCTGCCTAGTATGTACCTTATTTGTAGTGCCTAGCTTTCTATGTACAGTATGTGTGTATTATATATATTTAAGTTTTTGTCACATGTCACAGTGTCAGCACTGTACTCCATGTGTCCACAGGAGTCTCCAACCTCATTCAGCAGGTCTGCCGCCTCAGCAAAGGCCTCCGTTTGCTAAACCTGTCCAAGACCTCGCTCTCCTCGAAGGGTGAGAGAGTCAGCCTACATTGACTTGATTCAGCTGCCTCATGGTAAAAGATTGCTGTAGGTCATTAAAAGTTACAAAGAAAAATAGAATAAACTGATAAATAAACACAGAGGGCAGTATGGAAGAGAGAAGACTACCAGAGTAATCAAAAGCGGCACTTCGCTAGCAAAATAACTGATAAAAGTTTTTTAGGGCAGTGCTTCCCAATCCGGTCCTCAAGGACCCACGGACAGCCCACGTTTTAGAGGGAGCAAAATTGTGGACTGTCTGGCAGGGAGATCGGAGGGAGCAAAAATATGGACTAAGTGTGGGTCCCCGAGGATGATGATTTCTTTCTTCTTTTTAACTGACGTTGTGCGAGTTTGCTTGCGACCATGCGCTCTGAAAGCAGTCACGGTAAAGCGCTAACGTGAGTGGTTTTATCAGCTGTTAATCTCTCCCGATCTCTGTCTCTCTCCCCCGCCCCAGGCGTCGTGTCCCTCTCTCAGGCTCTCTGCTCCACAGATGAGTACTCCAACTCTCTCCTGCACCTGGACCTCAGCAGGAACCCAGGGGTGCTGTCCGGAGAGGATGCCTCGGTGGGAACTGCGACTCCTCCCCCGTTCTTCCTCTCCGCACACTCGTGCTCCTCATAATGCTATCATCTCTGTCTCTCCTTCCCCCCCCCCCACCTTCATCCCCAGGAACATCTCACCCTCCTCGTCGTCCTTCATCTTCATCATCTCGCAGCCCCGTACCTCACTTTCCCCTCGCCGCCTCGCCATCTACTCCACTACTCCCCCTCAGTATCCCTTTCTCCTTGTCTCCTTGGTAACCAGCTCCTCCTCATTCCCAAACCTCATCTTCATCCTGTTCGTTTTCCGGTGTCTTACCTTCATGCACATATAACCCCCCCCGTAACATCTCACTAATCTTGATTTATATTAACGATTCTCTTCATCCTGAAACTTCTTGTCGTCTCCATTACCTCATTCTCATCTTCATTCCTTCAGTCTGGACAGTTGATTAAATATGCAACCATTCCCCTACCTTAGACATCTGTAGCCTGTGAGATTGTTCAGGGCCACTCCTGAGTATGGTTTTACTGTGCAAAGTGTTAACGTCCCTGTAAAGGGAGCATATTTCCATAAGTAGCATATTTCAGCTCTATCTTGTGGTTTCCCTGGAGATAAAATGTAGTGTTTCTGAGTGCTTTGGTCTTTCTCTACAGAACCTGTATCTCTTCCTGTCCCAGCCCAACTGCCTGGTCCATTTGGATCTGTCCGCTACAGACTGCGCCGTGGACTCGGTGCGTGAGTTAGCGAACGCTCTTCGTTCATGTGGGGTGCAGTGTGGAACCAATCACACTCACCAGCTCCTCTCTAACTAATCCTAAAAAAAAATTAAATGCAACATTTTCCACCCTAAATGTCTAATAAATGTTTAAAGGTTGTCTAAATGACTAATAGTTTATATGCGTATCCAAAGCCTTTAATCGTGTTCAAATTGCACAACTAATTTCTTGACAAATTTTAATAAACACCGTAATAAAAAAAATATCGTCATCAACTGACATTGCCATTGACATTTATGCAACCTTTAGAAACCATTAAGTAATCTCACTTTCACTTCACTTCTCTCTCTCTCTCTCTCTCTCTCACACACACACACACACACATACCCTCCCTTCCTCCCATCCAGCTGTTTGGCCCTCTGCTCCAGGGATGCTGTGCCGATCTCTCCTACCTGAACCTCTCCAAAAACTTCTTCTCTCACAGGTCAGTGCCAGCCTCATATTTAACAATAACCATGAAGCAGTTTGTCCTGAGGATACTGGCGGAACCACAAAGTGTCTGCCTGAAACCCAGAGAAAATAAACTTTTCAAATATAGATGAAAATGTTGATTTGACAGGAAGGGGAAATTGGCAAAGTCACACCCCCACACCGCTGATCTTAAAGCCACGTATGTCTTCTTTAAGTGACAGCAGGACTTGTGGGATGTATAGTATGAGAGATATGAGCAAAAACTTGAATTGAAAACCAAAATGAATTGCTGGGTCTCAGGAGGATTTCCATGCCCCGCCCTCTTCCTCCTCAGCCAATCACTGTTGTTTTCACTGTCAAATTCAAATGAAGCTCTATTTGAAGAAAAACGATTGGGCTGAACTGCCCATGACGGTAGTCATAGTGCTATGGTGTCGACTTCCTGTCAGGAAGGGGAAGGAGGCCCTTCCCACCTTCCGGCAGTTCTTCAGCTCAGCCTTCAGCCTCACACATATCAGCCTGGCCTCCATGAAGCTCCCGCCTGAGGCCCTGAGGTGAGTCAGCCGCCACTCGCCAAGATGGCCGCCACTGGGTCACATGGTGGACAGCGAAAGCGGGGGGGCAGCTGGGCCAGTGGGCGAGTGCTGCTTGGAGCATCATCAGGAACGCAGTGATGACAATAACGCAAAAAAAAAAAATTATCTGCAAAAAATTTCATGCAAACATAAAATTCTATTAATAAAAGCCCAAAATACATCTGTGGTTTTTTTTTTTAGTTTTAGAATGTATATTTAATGTTATGACATCAGCAGCATTAGCTAAATATCAGGATGCTTAGCGAGGCAAAAAAAAAGCATAAAATGTGAGTGGGCATTGATAATTTAGGAAAGGAAGAAGGAAAACAGAGGAAAGGAAACAGAGAAATGGGCGTGACGTTAAGCTCCTCCCCCCGTGTTCAGAGGAAAGGAAACAGAGAAATGGGCGTGACGTTAAGCTCCTCCCCCCATGTTCAGAGGAAAGGAAACAGAGAAATGGGCGTGACGTTAAGCTCCTCCCCCCGTGTTCAGAGGAAAGGAAACAGAGAAAT
>JAODLC010000085.1:19490091-19516384 GCA_026781145.1 Hippopotamyrus pictus | reverse complement strand
GTCGCGGGGGGTCCGGAGCCTATCCCGGAAGCAACGGGCACGAGGCAGGGAACAACCCTGGATGGGGGGCCAGCCCACCGCAGAATATAGATATTAAACGCACAATTTTACAAAATACTGTCCCGCTAGTAGTTGGTAGAAATCAAACGCATTAAATGTTTGTCCGCCATTTCAGATAATTTTCTTTTTGTTTTATGAAAACGTAAATTGTGGCATCAAACCAGCACGCTGAAGCGAGCCTTTGAATCTTGAGACAACATGAATGTATGATTCATGATAGGAGATTAAACGGCACTCGGCCCATGTTAGTGCACCTGTGTGCTGAATCATGGAGACCCCGTAGTCGGCTTGGGGGGGCACTGAATGGGTCACACCTGGGGCCTGTATCATGAGAATCACATGACGAGCTGCCCAACCCCCTCATGTCAATTTATTCCCAAACAGCTCGATTCAGTTCAGCTGGACCTCATTATTTGATCTGTTCTCCAAACCCTAACCCTTGTTTTTTTGCTGTTTTTTTCTCTCTCTTTTTTGCTGTTTTCCCACTATTCACATCAAATATTGATGCAAATAAATATTGATAGAACTGATTAAACACAGTCTCACCATTTCATCACTTTTTCTCCCTCATTAAATTTGACTTCAGCTCAAACTGGGCATTACCTGACTATTAACTGTTATATTCTAATAATAAATCAATAAGACTAAGAGTTAGTGTTAGATGTTAGATGTCATATTAACAAATATCATCTATAAATGCTAGAATATCATCAGATCCACTCATTTTCCATACTCACTTACAGACACCTTGGACAGGCAGGGGACACCTTAGACTGGAGACACCTTGGACAGGCAGGGGACACCTTAGACTGGAGACACCTTGGACAGGCAGGAGACACCTTAGACTGGAGACACCTTGGACAGGCAGGGGACACCTTGGACAAGGGACACCTTGGACAGGCAGGGGACACCTTTGACAGATAGGGGACACCTTTGACAGGATGCCAGTCCTTCACAATGAGTACAAACTCATGTGTAAAAAACAGGAACCACCTGCATACAAGAGTGGGAGTGAGATTCCAGCCCAATATCAGGAAATGAGAGGCTGTGTTGCTAAGGACTTGGCCACTGTGCCACCTAATGATGATGTTTCTGCCCCATACCCTCTTCTCTCTCCCAGGTCTCTGCGATGATTCCAGTTCCTCAACCCCACCCTCTGCACCGCCCCTATCATCTCCTCTATCCAGCTCTGCATCATGGGAATGCCTGGCTACTTTGCCTACACAGGGCGCACCGCTGCATCATGTGACCCGAGTCAGGCCAAGACCACCACGGAGACACCGGGGAGGACACGGCCCCTTGTACTCGGTGAGGAGGCGCAGATATTACAGTCAAATCTAAGGAAGGTGGGCAGACAGGCAGCAGTCATGGAGATCTGAAATGAGCCATTTCATCGGAAGAGTACTCTCCACATTGATGGCCTTTTAGCTTCCTGGAAGTCCTACTCCCTCTCTAATTCCAAAGATCCCTCACCGATTCTGCCCACAAACAAGATTTTTAAGCTAATTTACTAACTTGTGCATAATTCAGATGGCGAATCTGACCAGAAGTTCAGCCGCAAGCCGCATCAGCCCCCCCCCCCTCGCCCTCACTTTATAAATTGAACCTGGAGCACTTCCAGACAGGTCCTGAAGAAGCCAATTATACCAGAAAGGATGACTAATCGCTTGGATGCGTGTAAACAGCGAGTTGCGCTGATTTGAGAGGCAGGGCGTTCCCAGGGGCGTAGGCTTAGATCATGCACTGATGCACCGTACCCCGGCTGGCTCTGCACTCCAACACATCCTGTTCCATGTCGACAATGCTGGGCCCGCTGGTTCTGGTTCTGTCTCCACTTAGTCTGTCTCCCTAAATCTCTATCTCCTTGGCACATCCTCCGGGCGGAAAAAAGACGGTAAGAAAAAAAAAAAAAAACAGCCAAGCACGAAATTAATTACACAATCGCACCCCTCATTATCGCTTATCACTCTTTGAAGACTTAAAAGAAGTGAGATATGGAGATTGCGCCATTATGCCAAAGGATGACTTTGCTTCTGTTGTTACTTGGGTTCTTGTTCTCCAGCACTGTACGGAGAACGGTGTGGCCACGCCCCTCGACGACGGACTCCCGGATTTTTATACCAAAAGGGTGCTGCCAGACAGGTATGGCGTAGAGATGGGACACACACACACACACACACACATACACAGACACACATACACACACACACACACACACACAGACTCATTATGGGAACTCTCATTTAATGTTTATGGGCATAACTCTAATCCACAATACGACAACCTTGACCCTTACCCGGTCCCTCGTGTAACCAAAAGTAACCAAACAAAATACCATAGACTTTTGGCACTTTCAGTTTTTTGATTGCAGCCACAGATTTTTATACAATTGAGGTTATCTTTGTGGGGACTGAAAAAATGTCCCCCACAAGGTAAAAAGTTATGCGTTTTTATAACATTGCTGGAAAATCTGGTCCTCTAAATCTCACAATGTAAATATTGCAGAAACTCAGACTGACACACACACACACACACACACACACTGGATTGCTCAGAATCACAGCCAGGAAGGCACACGCTCCTACTCTAACTGAATGTGCTTGGCTGCATGTTACGCCTCTTGTATCACGTTGAAATGTTTTGCGGACACAGGTGTTGTTGAGCTTATTGCTTGTGTAGTAAAAGCTCCCCTCTCTCTGTCAGCACTGGGTGACAGGAGGTGTAGCCTAGCGACGGCTCTGTGTTAGCCCTGCTGTTGGCCAAGGGGGTGGGGGCACGGGAGCAGGAGCACATGGTGGGTTTAGGGAGGGGATCTGTTGCTGTGATTCACTGGCTTGGCTGGATGGTGGCTTCTTGAGCTTGTGCTGGAAAATCGATGTTGTACCAAATGCTTGTCTCTGTCTCTCAATCCTTTTCTTTAACCCCCCTCCTCCCCCATCTCTCACAGTCAACTGTCATCAATTCACAAGGCCCAATCCCTAAGGAGAAAGAAGCGGCGGAACATGCTGGCCATCTTCAACTTCCGTAGGCACCGCCACTCTGCACTGGCCAATCAGAGCACAGATTTGAGTGTATGGGGCGGAGCCTGTGGAGACGAGTGTCGGACAGTGGCCACAGCACCCACTGGGTAAGAAACTGAGATGTAATTCTATGACGTGAGAACTGTACTTGCCTAATATGCAAAATTCATCTGTTTTTATTAATATGCCGAATCTACATGTTCAGTACATGTTTTTGACCAGTAAAACATCAAACTTGACTGAAAGACAAATGTATTTGAGATAATGTAGCTATGTGGGTGGATTAGAACTACAGACTCAAGCATCTGAGGTTGCTTGGAAACGCCTTCCATGCCTTTCCTGCCAGCATTGCCACGGAAAACGTGTACACACTGCTTCAGCCTCCGAGGCAGCCCGAGCCGGTTGGCGAGGTGACTGACGGGAAACTGGGACTCCAGAGGGGGGAGGATCCGGGCGGCTCAACAGAGGGAAGCCGACCTCTCTTCCTATCGTTCAAACCGGTAGGACGTTATCCCAAGCATGTGCTAGAGCCACAATGTTTTTTTAAAAAATGGACAATTTCTCAGTTTTTATAAGTAAATATTTTGCTTTGCATCTGTTTATTCAGAGCTTTTGAGCCCCGGCGCCCTTCTGTTTATTTGCAATTGTTAAGCCAAGATGGATTTTATATCCTTAGGGCACAGACTCTGCTTGAGAAATACAAATGAAATGTTGAGAGGAAGGATACAGTTGTTAATGAACGTTGTTATGCTCCATTAAGTATGTCAATTTTTATACAGCATCTACTGTATCCATTTTTATACTCAAGTAGGGACTCGCTCTTGTGAATAAATGTGCTTTTTTTCTTTCAGCGGTCTGAATCAGCCCAGGAAAATGAGAGGCCGACACAGAGAAAGGCGGAGCCAGAATCAGTGACAGAAAGGCAGTCAGTGGCCGACAAACAGACACTTAAACACGCAGAAGTGGATCAAGCAACGGACAAGCAGAGAACAACACACAGAAGGTCGCATAAGTGGACGAGGAAAGATACAGTGTCAGACAGACATTTAGGAACAGAGAGACAGTCATTTGAACAAGCAGAGGTAGACCCGGTGAAGGATGAGCAGCTTAAGACGGACAGACGGACACCTAGAGAGGGGGCATCAGATCTAACAATGGAGAAGCAGCCGGGGGCAGAGAAGCAGCCACAGGGAGTGGAAGTGGTGGACAAAATAAGAGACACACAGACAGGTCGGGAGACACAGGCAAGGGTGGAACCATCAACAGACAAAGAAACAGGGGCTGAGAGACAGAGACAGACACAGAGACAGCCAGGCATGGGACCTACAGTGGACCGGCAGTCAGGGACAAAGACACAAAGACAAATAGAGGTCATCTTAACAATGGAGAGACGGCCAGGAATGGGGAGACAGGCACATAAGCAGGAAAGTTCAGACATTCAGACAGGAGCAGACAGACAGATACATCATGGACAATCAGGGGCTGATGGTAGAATGGAGAGACAGCTGGGAATAAATACACTGAGAGATTGGGAGGGACTGCCAGAGAAGCCGGTAGACAGGCTAGCATCCCATCGGGTGGAAAAACAGTTGGTGTCCATGACGACAGACACACTAGACAGACATAAGGACATACAGAAAGGGGTACACATGCAGACAGACAGACAAAGCATGACAGACATACAGATGTATATGCAGACAGATGCAGAAAAGCAGGCGGACAGGCAGACGGTTTCAGTGGCACAGGTGAACAGGCTGACACTTTCCCTCACTCATGCAGGCAAACCCAAAGCACCAGAGGCATTAGGGTGGACAGGGGCAGAAGGGCTGGCAGACAGGCAGATGGTTCCAGAAAGGGAGACAGTCAGGCAGATGGTGCCAGAAAAACAGACTGACAGCCATGCGGTGCCTGAAAGACAGATTGACAGGGAAGCAGTGTCAGAAAGACAAACAGACAGACAGACAATGTCAGAAAGGCAGAGAGACAAGCAGACGGTGCCAGAAAGGCAGATAGAAAGGCAGATGGTGCCAGAAAGGCAGACAGACAGGCAGACGGTGTCAGAAAGACAAACAGACAGACAGACAATGTCAGAAAGGCAGAGAGACAGGCAGACGGTGCCTGAAAGGCAGGCGGACAGGCAGACGGTACCAGAAAGGCAGAGAGACAGGCAGATGGTGCCAGGGCAGACAGACAGGCAGACAGTGTTAGAAAGGCAGATAGACAGGCAGACAATGTCAGAAAGGCAGATAGACAAGCAGACAGTGCCAGAAAGGCAGACAGACAGGCAGACAGTGCTAGAAAGGCAAATAGACAGGCAGACAATGTCAGAAAGGCAGATAGACAAGCAGACAGTGCCAGAAAGGCAAATAGACAGGCAGACAGTGTCAGAAAGACAAACAGAGAGACAGACAATGTCAGAAAGGCAAATGGACAGGCAGACAGTGCCAGATAAACAAGCAGACAGGCAGACAATGTCAGAAAGGCAGATGGACAGGCAAACAGTGCCAGATAGACAAGCAGACAGGCAGACAATGTCAGAAAGGCAGATGGACAGGCAAACAGTGTCAGATAGACAAGCAGACAGGCAGACAATGTCAGAAAGGCAGATGGATAGGCAGATGGTGTCAGAAAGACAAACAGAGAGACAGACAATGTCAGAAAGGCAGATGGACAGGCAAACTGTGACAGAAAGACAGACAGACAGACAGACAATGTCAGAAAGGCAGATGGACAGGCAGACAGTGTCAGATAAACAAGCAGATAGACAGACAATGTCAGAAAGGCAGATGGACAGACAGACAGTGCCAGATAGACAAGCAGACAGGCAGACAGTGCCAGAAAGACAAACAGACAGGCAGATGTTGCCAGAAAGGCAAATGGACCGGCAGATACACCGGCAGACAATGCCAGAAAGGCAGACTGACAGGCAAATAGTGTCAGAAAGACAGACAGACAGGCAGACAATGTCAGAAAGACAGATGGACAGACAGATGGTGCCTGAAAGACAGATGGACAGGCAGATAGTGCCTGAAAGACAGATGGACAGGCAGACAGTGCCAGAAAGACAGATGGACAGGCAGCCAGATTTGATCAGACATGCAGAGAGACACACATCGTCAAACATACATACATACAGACGGACCATGTCGGAAAGACAGACAGATGCGCAGATAGGTTTGGTTATGCAAACAGACAGACAGGTTGCATCAGACACTCATATGCACAGAAGGACCCTCTCAGAAAGATATACTGATGGGCGGATGGGGTTTGTCACACAGACAGACAGACAGGCTGCATCAGACAGACATACACACAGACAGACCTTATCAGAAAGACAGACAGACACACAAATTGTTTTGCTTAAGCAGACAGACAGACAGGCTGCATCAGACACTCATACATACAGACAGACCCTGTCAGACAAACAAACAGATGGGCAGATGGGTGTGATTACACAGACAGACATACCGGCTGCATTAGATGCACTTACTCACAGACGTACCATGGGAGGCAGACAGACAGATGGCCAGATGGGTTTGGTTATGCAGGCAGACAGACAGGCTGCCTCAGACTCTAATACACACAGACGGACCCTGTCAGACAGACAGATAGATGGGAAGATGGGTTTGATTGTGCAGACAGACAGACAGGCTGCATCAGACTCACATACACACAGACGGACACTATCAGAGAGACAGACAGATGGACAGATTGGTTTGGTTATGCAGACAGACAGACAAGCTGCGTCAGACTCATATACACACAGACGCACCCTGTCAGAAAGGCAGACAGATGGACAGATGGGTTTTGTTACACAGACAGACAGACAGGCTGCATTAGATGCACATACATACAGACAGACCCTATCAGAAAGGCAGACAGATGGGCAGATGGGTTTGGTTATGCAGACAGACAGACAGGCTGCATCAGACTCATATACACGCAGACGAACCCTGTCAGAGAGACAGGCAGATGGGCAGATGAGTTTGGTGATGCAGACAGACAGACAGGCTGCGTCAGACTCATATACTCACAGACGGACCCTATCAGAAAGGCAGACAGATGGGCAGATGGGTTTTGCCACACAGACAGATAGACAGGCTGCATTAGATACACATACATATAGACAGACCCTATCAGAAAGACAGACAGATGGGCAGATGGGTTTGGTTATGCAGACAGATAGACAGGCTGTGTCAGACTCATATGCACACAGACGGACCCTGTCAGAGAGACAGACAGATGGGCAGATGAGTTTGGTTATGCAGACAGACAGACAGGCTGCATCAGACTCATATACACACAGACGGACCCTGTCAGACAGACAGACAGATGTGCAGATGGGTTTTGTGATGCAGACAGACAGACAGGCTGCAGCAGACAGACGTACATACAGACGGACCCTGTCAGAAAGGCAGACAGATGCACAAATGGGTTTGGTTATGCAGACAGACAGACAGGCAGCATCAGATAGACATACATACCGGCAAACACTGTCAGAAAGGCAGATTGATGCACAGATGGGTTTGCTGATGCAGACAGACAGACAGGTTACATCAGACACTCATACACACAGACGGACCATGTCAGAAAGGCAAACAGATGCACAGATGGGTTTGCTGATGCAGACAGACAGACAGGTTGCATCAGACACACACACATACAGAAGAACCCTACCAGAAAGACAGACAGATGCGCAGGTAGGTTTATTTAAGCAGGTAGACAAACAGGCTGCATCAGATACATATACGTACAGACGGACCCCATCAGACAGACAGACAGATGCCCAGATGAGTGTAGTCATATGGGCAGATAGCAAGGCACCATTGGACACTCAGCTGCAAAGAAGGGTAGATAGACAGATGGTGTTGGTGACGCCAACAGACCAGCAAGCTACCCAGGACCTGCAGATGAGTAAGCAGACACCTGCATTCACCCAGATGGAAAGGCAAGCAAATTTCCATCCTTTGGGAGAAAGAAGGAAGACTGGAGAAGGTCTGGAGGGACCAGTCCCATATGGGGTAAAACCAGACCCCCCTCCTCAGAGCAGCAAGCCCAGCCTGGCAAAACTGAGACAGCGCCGTCTGCAGGAAAGCCCCGGTACTGTAATCTGTTAGTGAGAGTGCAAAGCAATACACAAATTTGTTAGGAAGTCGGGTGTTCAAGTTTTATGATGTCTTTTCACAAGATGGAAGTAGATATTTACTATTAAAAATACCACATTAGTGTGGGAGTCCTTTACATTAGGGGGTGCTTTTATAGCAGTTTAAGGTCTCGGATGGTGAGATATTTTAGGTGAGAGAATAAATGAGCAGGGCAGCCTGATGCGAGTGAGTTTATATCAAGCGGGGGCCTAAGGTCATTAGTGGAATGGCAAGGAGAGTTTAGCAGAAGAAAAGATGCTTGTTATCTCAGTTATCAAAGAAGCATAGACAGGTGCTTTACAGGGAACACAAACACCCTTGATTTCAGAACCCGGACCCTCGGAAGAGAAGGCACTAAAATATTATGGTGCTTAGAAGAGGGTCTCTTTAAGACCAAAAAAAGGAGGGAAAATGGAAAAACAGTCCTGGTATGCAAAATCTCTGAGCAGCATGTGCAACAGAGTTATCAAAGTGTGGGGGTGAAGGGGGAGGGTAGCATGGAGAGGAAGTGAAAGAAAGTCAAAATAATGGTTGGGTGGAATCAAAGCGAATGAGGAAAGATCACAGTGAGAAGCTCAGAAGAAGCAGCTGTGGGAACCTGAAGAGGACTGTGAGCGTGAATAGGATCTGTGTGAGGATCACGCGCGTCCTGAGAACAGGCAGCGTCCTGTTTGCGCTAGGATCTGAAAGCTGAGTCCACTTTGGGTTGTTGGCACATTGTGCACCTTCACATTCAAAACTAAATAAAAATGCCTGCTTAGTCAGTCAAGATTGAAGAAAATTTTATCATGTTATGAAGTCACAGACATCCCTCATAGACAGTGGTGTAGGAACCAGGGGATATATCCCCCCCCCCGCCCTATTTAATTTGTCTTCGTTCATCACTCCCCAAAAAATAGACCTTTGCATAAAATTACTATGCTGCATCCTCCACATTTTCAAACTCTCTCCTACTTTGTTGCACATATGTAACACAACCGTAACCAACACAATAAGTACTCATAAAAAACAACCAACAAAAATCTCAAATACGCAGTAATACCAATTTTGAGTCTGAAATTTGAGGAAATAAATTACTTTTTATATGTAACCTTCCTGGCTAGAGGAACTCTTTAATGGTAGCTATTGAATCATTGGTGAAGGAGATTAGATGGGTCCTGTGGTATGAGTCAATTCTTGATAGACTGACTGAGAATGAAACTGAGGCAGTGAAAGCTGAGCTGATCCTGTTATCTTACTGTTCTGATTAATAAGCTTTGATTTGAGTCTAACAGTAAGAGTTATCCGAGTTAGACTACGATGTGATATTAAAGGTGAGAACAGTTTCAAAAAGTGATCTATGGACCAAAGTCGAAACCCGCAGTATACAGTCTGAATGATTTATCCATATACCCCTCCGACTTTCAGGTGTTGAAGAGGAGGCCAACGTGAACGGTGAGAGGGAAGAGCAGCGAAAATGCAAAGACGAGGAGGCCGACAAGGGAAGGACAGGCGTCCGGCCTTCTCCTGTCCCCGAAAAGGTGCGTGTGCGTGTCCTGGTGCCCTTTGTGTGTCTTATCTATTCCTGTGCATCTGAAATGAAGGACACGAGTGTATGTTTGTCTTAGTGTGTGTTGTTAGTTCTCGTGAAACGTTGTGTCAGTATCAATGTGCTCTCCGGGTTCATTTCCTCCGCACACAGCCAGTCACGCCCACTGCAACTGAGATGGCCAATGAGAGAAAGGCCCCGCCCTCCTCTACCAAGCTTGGCCCTGACGTGTCGATCCCCCAAGGTAGCTTGTTCAGATCTACAGCCAGTGTTAAAAACACTGGTTCATTGACTGTTTAAAGAGGGTTTCTGTGGAAAAATTATTTTACAAGGGAAAATTTTTATAAGGATGAGTCCTCAGGGTTTTAAATATATCACAGTCATTAGTGAAAAGTTCGGATTTTGGCTTTCTGAACAGAAGCGGGCCTTGCATGAAGATGCTGAAGATTGAGATGTTTACAGCAGGAAATGTTATGGTCACGTCCCACGTTTTGTTGGTATGGTTGCTGAGAGGTGTTGGCTTGTGGTGTGAGTGGCGGTTGGATGAAGATCACGTTGAAGACCATATTTATCATGATGATGAAGAAGTTGGTGACAATAATTATGCTGACGATGGTGATTTTAGTAAAAAAAAGACACCGTATTGAGAATGAAGACTATGATGATAATGGTGAGTGATGGACGTGATGCATTCTGTGGTTAACAGGGGAGACATTCATTAGACCTGCAGCACCTGTAAAGCCACAGAGGAACAGGAAATTACTTTCCATTGACACAGGTATGCCCCAGAAGCATTTGCCACATATGTCCTGCATGGCAGCCCAGAACTTTCTAGAAACATACATGTGGCCCACATGCTTCGCACTTGCAGCTTTATGCATCCTTGTTTTGACCTCACTGGGTCCTCATCTGTCTGTCTCCCCCGCTGATGGTGCGTGTGCTTCTGTGCCACTGCTGACCTTTCCCTTCAGGCACTGACCGGGACAGCCCCGGTAATGCAGAGAGGCCCCCGAACCGCAAACCCCCCGTGAAAAAACCCAGGCTCCCCCAGAACAGGGCCAAATCGCAGGAGCTCCTTGGTACTGTGTCTGTGTGCCATGCGTACGCTTCTTTACATTTGTTCGTTCGCACATCCCAGAAGTCTGTGGCAGGCTTTGCCGTCCTTACGGTCCGCTATCTTGAGCACGCCTGGTTCAGGTTCCAGGAGGGGTCTCCCCACTGCCCCTTTGGGATATTAACTCTGAATTTCTCCAGGAACACATCCGACTGTGTAAATGACGATGACCGTAAAAGTCAGTTTTGGAGTAGGATCATCTGGACACCATGATCATTCTGATCCAAGACTGAACTGGCATTCCGGCATTTTCCTGGGAATACGTGGTTTCCATACCTGACCGCTGGTTTTTCTTACACAAAAAGAAATGCACCTTGCATCCGTGCGCTAAACCTATACTTTGCATGGTTTCGATGTTACAGCCCCTAGCGCAGTCTGAACACAGCTTACAGAACATGGATACTTTAGCTTGAAAGGCTGATGCGCTACGGGGCACAGGCAGTGGTACGCACGCAGCTCTCTTCAGAGCAACATCGACGATATTCTTTTTTTTTCTCGCTTTAGGCTATGAAAACACAGTGCCTGGAAGCAGTGCCCCAAAATGAACCGTGGAGCTCACCTGGTGCTGCAGGGGGAGAGTGTTTCCAAGACAACGCTGGGATGCTCTGCTCAGTGAGGACAGAGGCGTTGATAGGAGAGGAGTAGGGGAGGCGGAAGCTGTAGTGGAAACGAGAGCTGTTCAGTGTGGATGCGACGGGCACCGTTTTATGAACTGCTGGATAGTAAATCCACAAACACGTATATCCACCCGCCAACACACCACACCCCACCCTACAAAGTAACGCCGCAAATGCGTTGTTTTTAACGTTTTTCTCTATAGGGACTCACAAAACCGCAAACTGTGTATGCCGCTGTTCATTTTCTTTCGCTAGTTGCTGAGACTTCAGTCATTATTATGATTCAGATTATTATTATGATGATGATTATTATTATTACTATTTGTTGTTACTGTTGCTTTTTTTGTATGATTATGGCAAACTGACCATCATACTTTAATCTGTGTTTTACCCGTTAGCTTTATATGGTTGTGGATACTTGTTAAATGAAATCAAACACTATTTATACCCCTTTCTGCTGCCCTTCACTGAAATGTGATATATTTTATAAGAAAAATCCTCTAAGAATATATTAATTAATAAAGAAACATGCTGAGAGAACTAAATACGTCTTTTTTTCCTTTTATCAGGCTTGTTTATGAGTTTTTATCACCTTGTTTTTTACTGAATTGATTAAAAAAATGCAAAGGACCTGTAGACAGTTCATGATGTTGAACAGCAGGGGGAGCCTGTGGACAGTGAATAATGTTGAACAGCAGGGGGAGCCTGTGGACACTGAATAATGTTGAACAGCAGGGGGAGCTTGTGGACACTGAATAATGTTGAACAGCAGGGGGAGCTTGTGGACACTGAATAATATTGAACAGCAGGGGGAGCCTGTGGCCATCGCATAGGAAATCCACTAAAACCATAAAAGAGACCTCAGGAGAAACAGAATGACAAAATCCTGCATGCTTGATCCTACTGTTGAATGGTTAGATTTCATGATGCATCATTGCGACAACTGATGCTTAAAGAGTTTAAGGGTGACATTACATTTTGAGCATATGATTTTTGCGTCAGCCTAGGTAGAGTTTTAGCTACATTTCATCTACGTTCAAGAAAATAAAGTTCTACATTTTAACCATTTAGTTGCCATTTTCAGTACTGATTGACACTGGCAGTTGGTTCCATTAATGGCAGTAGAAAAGTAGGCCAACCGTAAGTCCCCCCCCCCACCCCCTCTGTACAGGTATCCCTGGGCTCACGGCTGGTGGGCGGGCGCATCACGACACCACTGCCATCCGGCGGCCCGTCTCCCGTTACTAAGCAACATCCGCTCGGATTACAAAGGTAGAGATGGAGGGGGACATGGATGGCGGGAGCAGGATATCAGTGGCTGGGGAACGAAATCCGGGATGACTGTGACCTGGAGGGCAGCATCTTCCCATGCCTGAGACTTATCTGGAAGATCATGTAGAGTAACAGCGGCTAGCAGCAAAGCACTGATGTGTCCTGAGTGTCTACGTGTAAGTCTGACCATTCCTGTGTCCTTAGGGTGTCTCAGGGACATGTAAAAGTATGACTCTAGTTAGCTGGAAATCCTATCTGACATACTCCTGTGGGAAGGCTGGCCGTCTGTATGAACTACCCAGCCAGCTGTTTGCCTGTCTGCCTTTAAGGTCCCGGGGGGAGGAGGTCTGTCGAAGGTGAAGTGTGTGTGTGTGTGTGTGTGTGTATGTGTGTGTATATGTATGTGCATATGTGTGTGCACGCGTGCGTGTGTGTGTGTGTGTGTATATGTGTGTGTGTGTATGTGTACGTGTGTGTGTGTGTATATGTGTGTATGTGTACGTGTGTGTGTGTGTACGTGTGTGTGTGTATATGTGTGTGTGTGTACGTGTGTGTGTATATGTGTGTGTGTATATGTGTGTATGTGTACGTGTGTGTGTGTGTGTATATGTGTGTGTGTGTATATGTGTGTATGTGTGTGTGTGTGTGTGTACGTGTGTGTACGTGTGTGTGTGTATATGTGTGTGTGTGTACGTGTGTGTGTGTGTGTGTATATATATATATATGTATATGTATGTGCATATGTGTGTGTGCGCGTGCGTGTGTGTGTGTGTGTGTGTCTGTGTGTGTGTGCATGTATGACAGCAAACGCTTTCATGCTTTCCACATCCCCTCAGGGGCCACTGAAGGCATCGTACTTACAGTACATAACGTCTGCGTTTGTGTGTGTGCTGATGTGTCCAGGTGTGTGCAGAAATTCATGCACATCTGCACACTCGCACAGAGGGGCACCACCTCTCAATATACAAACCACAAAATACCAGTGTAAATGATCTGTGATGGATTCAAAGGATTCAAAAGCTTTACTCTCATTAGTACAATTACAATGAAATACTGTACGTGTTTCCATATCTCACTCAGACGTAAACACATACTGTATAACAAAGAACAAGAAATAGCAAATAAAAGAACAGCAGTCAGTAACATAAATAAAATATATACAATTTATAAACAATACATGATATACAGAAAATATGCAATACCAACACGGTGCTGAGGTTAAAGTAGAAAATGCCAGATCTTTCTAATGTTGTTACATGCTTATACACGCAAAGAAAAGCGTGGGTCAGCATCAGCGCTAATGTGCATAAGCTTAGTCATATCAGGATATATTTGGGTATGTATTGGAGTATATCTGCTGTTTGTTAACCGTCCAACTTAAACGTGGTTTATGAGTACAGTGGATAATATAGATAAGAATCCTGTGCTCTATATATAGAGTAGAATATGTTTATTGTTAGTGTACAAACTCCAGCTGTGCTAGATATAGCAAAATAAATTAAATGTTTTAAATGATAATAATGTACAAAACAGGGATATACAGCATAAAGTTGAAAAGCTGAATAGACTGATTCAGGCCATCAGGATGTTTGGGAATTTTCCATATGGACCAGTATTGTATGGGCCAGTAAGCCCTCATTACCAAGGGACCAGTTCCATTCTGGTTGGCCAATGCAGGGTCATTGGGTCTGGAGCCTGTTCCAGAAACAATGGGTACAAGGTTGGGAATTACCCAAGCCGGGGTGCCAGCCCATCACAGAGCACTCGCCCATCAGAGGGCATTCACCCATCACAGGGCACTCTCACCCTTCATGCACACGCGTTCAGCCACTGCAGGGAAACAAACAGGGAAATCACGGGGGAGTCGGGCCCACATACGGGGCGACCACGTCCAGGCATGCAGCTCCGTCTCTCGAGGACCAGGAGACAAACAGAAGAGGAACTCGCTACTCCTGGATGAACGGCCCATCACCGGACACCCACCCCCCAATACGCAGTAAGTACAGAAATTGGCTTCTGCCTCCCTCCCCCCCCCACCACCCTCACTGTTATTCAGTTAGAGAGAGCGCAGTAATAATCCGCAGTAATCCCCCAAACCAGGGAAGGGGGCAGTTATGAGCCCGGGGAGTGCAAATGAGGGAATTAGCAGATTTAGTGTCATGTTTCGGTCTGGGAGTTGAGCCAAATCGCCGGGTACCTTAATCCCCGTGTGCCTTCCCTCTTCGAGCCTCCAGCAGCACCAACACACCCATCTGTGCCCATCTCTGGCTCCTTTCCTCCCTTCAAACTGAGAAACGTTTCACTGATGTGAGCAGAATTCCTCCTGCTTATTCGCAGGCCAAATATTCCGAGGAGCATTACTGAAGAACCACTGGCAGCCACCAGTATCTCAGGTTAATTCACGCAGAGCTTTTCAGGCAATCCAACTGAACCAATGGCATGAACAAAATCAGCACCAGTGGACTAATTCAAAAATAATGTTTGGTCGATATACATTCAGATAAGGAGGTAAAATAAACACAATCATCGCAGAAATATATTACTAAGAAATACTAATGTGGTATTGTTACAGTGCACGTCAATCAGCTTCACCAGAGAAGTAGCTAAGTTTGCTATTTTGGTTATTTGAGATGGTACTGTTTGACTCATTATGGCGGTAGTATCAGGGGCATGGACAGGGGTGAGCCACTGAGGCAATGGATGCAGTTGAAAGCTGATTGGACCCTGGACTGCCCTCTCTGCTGTCACTCACCAATTCAAAGAATATCATTGGTTAATGAATTATGGATCCTTTTAGGCATACCACCTTAAAAAAATCCTACAACTGCTTCTGGGTAATATTATCACAGTCAAGCAGTGTGATCAAAACAGGGACCGGTTTAGCTTTTACACTTAAGGACATTTAGTATTTTTGTCTGATGGTTGTCGGTTTTGAATTTAATTCAGAATTCTGCAAGAAACGGAAGCCCCCAGGCGAGCAGGCACAGAGGGTGCAGGTGGGAATCTAGAATTATGTCTTGGTGTCTAAGCGCCAGGCTAGATTATAGAGTACAGGATATGTTAATCTCACACCAGTTTAAAGCAGGAGAATCAGTCTCTCAAACCCATTAATAGCCTAATAATCTGTTTGCAAACTGACCCCCCCCCCCCAACCATGAAAAGAAATATCCAAGGAAAAGGATGGCCAGCGTCTTTATTAGTTAGATAAACAGCCAAAACTGGGCTTGAATATCAAGAAGCCAGTTGCATACATTAAATAATGAACAAGATGTGTATTACAAGCTAGAGCATCACAGACAGTGTATCCCAAGCTCTGAGCATCACAGACAGTGTATCCCTAGTTCAGAGCCTCATAGACAGTGTATTCCAAGCTCAGAGCATCATAGACAGTGTATCCCAGGCTCAGAGCATCACAGACAGTGTATCCAAAGCTCAGAGCATCACAGAAAGTGTATCTCAAGATCAGAGTATCATAGAGAGCATATGCCAGGCTCGGACCATCACAGACAATGTATCCCAGGCTCAAAGCATCATAGACAGCAAATCCGAAACTGTTATTTAGAAAGTTCTGTGTAAGATGGGCTTTGTTTATTCAGTTCCTAAGTGTGGCACAACTCTTAGAACTAGCAAAGTTTAATTTTCAGTCATAATCTGAAAATACCAGCTGTTGCTCAGAGCCCACAAGCCTTTCTGTTTGAGTGATCTGCTTTACGAGAAGCTGTTAAGCTTAACAGCTCCGGTTGTGAATTGGATTGATTTTTTTTCAATATCATGGAGATTAGGCATAAAGCAAATGGTGGGACAGCAAAGGATGGAGATGGGTGTAAGTCCGGCGTTTTTGAGGGACTTGGTCTGGATTAGGATATATATCTTGTGGGGGAGGGAGAGTTTGGGGTGAGGCCAAGGCCATCTGCCCCCACATGGCCTGAAAAATAGCCCTACCTTCTGTGAAGCCACCGTCCTTGACGTCCTTAGATGTCCTCACTCTCTCCATCTCCGAGGCCCTTTTGTCCTCAAATCTCCTCACTCTTTCCATGTCTGAAGCTCTCACTGCTCTAAGTGCAACAGGACCAGTCTGTGGTCAAAGTGTTGGATACATACAATATCGTGCTCTGGATAAGCAGTCATGGATGGATGGATGTGTACACGATCCCTGAGATTTATAAATAGAATAAATCCACTTTTTGCTATTTTTTTCTTATGAATTTCATTTGCTGTTTCATGCTTGAAGTTTTAGCCCACCCCCCCTTCCCTCTTTGTCTCCCTTAAATCTAGACTTTGCCCGAGGCCATGACCTAATTTTGACCTCTGCCTAACTGCCTCAGTTAAGAAGCCGATTAATTAATGCTAATAAACCGTCACCAGTCATCATGCGCAGGCCTGCGCTGGGCAATAATGAACAAAGACTTATCACTAACGAGACCTGGGGGGCGTCATTTACCAGGCAAGCTTGTTACATATGATTAACCCATCCATAAGTACAACTGTACAGCTGTTTATCGTTTAAGGAGCCAAGGGAGCAGGAGCTGAGCCCGATTAATATCCACCACGGAGTTCAGCTGATTATAAACTCTTAATTAACGTTATACAGGTGGCGATTAATAACCAGCATGGGGGGAGGGGGGGTGGAGCTTCTGGGGACCTAGATGTGACCATGAGATGGGGGTCTCCGTGTGATTTGGGAGGCGAACCAATTAAAACCTGTAAATGTTTCCTTTAACAGTGAGTGGTAGAATACTACTGCTACTACTACTACTAATAATAATAATAATAGTAATTATTATTATTATTATTATTATTATTAACAATAATAAATGCAAAATTCATTATTAATCTGTATGAATCAGTACAAGCAACACTGACGCACCATGGACAGGCTATCCACTGCCCCCCCGCACACTGCATGAGTTATACTGGCAGCACTGATGCACCGTGGACAGGCTATTCACTGCCGCCCCATACTGCATGAGTTATACAGGCAGCACTGACGCACCATGGATGGGCTATCCACTGCCCCCCCGCACACTGCATGAGTTATACAGTCAGCACTGACGCACCGTGGACGGGCTATTCACTGTCCCCCCACACACACTGCATGAGTTATGCAGGCAGCATTGACGCAGCATGGACGGGCTATTCACTGCTGCCCCCACACACACTGCATGAGTTATACAGGCAGCATTGATGCAGCATGGACGGGCTATTCACTGCCGCCCCCCCCTCTATCACCAGTGCAGGGATTGATGTGAAATGAAGCTGTTCCTGCCCTCGTTCCCCCAGAGGTCATGTTGCACTGCGGCGCTCCAATGGATTGGGGGAGCAGTGGCTCAGATGTCCGACCTGGCGCAGTGGTGGAGGGCGGGAACCTTAGTGGGAAAGGCCCCCGCTGGGTCCTGGTGTTTTGGCTTGCCCAGGTCAAGGTGCTTAACCTCTGCTTGGTCAGGGCTATACTCGGCTGTTACTCAGCTGGTGTAAAGTGGTGTACGTGACACTGGTGTGCATTCTTCTTGATGGGAGTGTGTCTGTTAAGCAAATATCTCCATCCATCCAGCGCCGGTCAACCCGCTCGGCGACTTAACAGACCACCAACTTCACTGCCAAAACCTCACCTCCCAGAGTGAGGAACATGGGAAAGGAACAAGGACAAAGCCTGATCCACATGAGCTTCCACCAACACTCCATACATCAACCACTGGTAACCATTCCTCCAATTCAAAGGCACAGAGAACAATCAGCTGCCGGCCCATCTACATGGCCATATTCATCCTTATGGGAAGAGCAGTTTGAATGACATGCCCCCATTGGATGGTATGGATGCTGTACTCCATGGGAAGAACAAGGAGGCTCAAGAATCAATAAGATTCTGCAGGGCAACCCTGCTGAACACATGAATAAATCATAACTCATAATTATAAAAAGCGATGTCCTCATTTTCTACATCACATGAAGTCCCATCCGTACGACGCGAGATGCGACATTACAAAATCTGTGAGTGGACGCGTGCTGTATGGTCATCCCCTGTAAATCAGATCAACACGGACGATATTAACACCCTGATTCCTCACTGAGACATAATTAAGGCACCCGGAGACTCAGGCTTAATGAGTTTACCCACTTAGTATCATTAAAAAGTGCTGATTGCGCATTTCTCTGCTTAGCAAAATTAAAAGAGCTAAAACGGTAATTATTCCATTCCCGGGGTTTAACTGTGAGCGACAGGGGAGGGAATGGGTCCTGGCGGTGTGGTGGGGGGGCCAGCGAATGAGATTCTCAAGACTAAAACACTTTTTGCAGCATATTAATGTTCCCTAAACATGAATATTCTCCTACAGTGGTCACCAACTACAGGACGATTGAATCCGGACCGCGCGATCGATCGCCACCCCAGCAAACTGTATCTTCAGGGGAGCCTCCTAGTTGGCAAATATTATCATATGGGGATTTTTGGACGCAGTGGACCCTGCCGTTACTGATGGAATTTGCCCCCCTGAGAAAAAAAAAGTTCAGAACCCCTGTTACCCAACATGTAGAAACTGAGATCTTCCAGACTGAGGTACACACTGATAGACAGAGGCAGCACAACAGAAGGTAGAAGGTTGACAGAAGGACAGTGGTATGACTGAGCAGTAAAGGCGAGGGGGGTTGGGACAGTGAGGGGAGACAGGCCAGTGTGTGTGTGTGTGTGTCTGTCTGTCTGTCTTTCTGTCTGTGATGGAAAGGAGTGATGCTGAGGAGAAGAGGTGGAATGAAACAGCGTCTAAGGCCTCATAGTCTGGGGAGTTTTACACAGAAGCGATATGAACCTGTCTTCTTTTCACATTGATAGTTACACTTTCTGCACCTAAACTGTGATCATTAAAAGTGGCCACCAGGTGGCAGTGTACAGTAGCTTACCCGGCCTGATAATATATTAGTTTTTTTACATCCCCTGTCAGTCTATATACGTGTTATGACAAATCCGGCAGGGCAACAATAATATTTACCATTACGTTTCATAACAGCAGCAGTAACACAGTCACCGACAGCCCCGGTCACCCACACCGCAGGCGGGAGATTGTCATAGGCTGGGACGATGCCACTTCTTGCTGAGATGATGACGAAGCTGGCAGTTTGGCAGTTATTTGAGGTGGAGCCCCTGAGCTGGTTTCGGCAGTGAATGCTGCCCACCGGTCACTCACACACACACACACACACACACACACACACACGCACACCGGCTGTCTTTTCCATTCCGCCATTGCTTCTTGTACAGGGTTGGTGTATCTCCAAATACAGTACCTCGAGGACCCTCTCTGAACTACCTTGGCCCCCAGTCACTGATGCCTGCACACCTCCCTGCTCCAGAGACTTCTGAAGGAACATCTTTACGACAGATCGCAACCTCAGTAGATTCAGTCGGAATTCCATCCAAGGCTGTACAAGTAAACCACAATCATTTCCATCACAACTCGGCGAGTCTCCGATACTACGTGTCATTTAATTAGAACACCGGAAGCTGTGACTCTCTGAGCAATCAATGGGGGAGAAGTAAAACCGATGTGGATCGAGCAGGAGATAGAAAAATATATGTGGAGCAGAGTAGAGGAGGAGAGTGGAGAGAGGGAATTAGACAGGGCAAACAGGGTGGGGGGAGTTAGGATAGCTGGGAGACAGAGAGGGAAATTTGCATGAGGGAGGGAGACAAAGTGAAGGGAGAAGAGAGAGAGAGGGAGAGAGAGAAGATAACAGGCAGACAGAGAGTCAGCCATACCCCCTCTCCTCCTCACGGCAGTCACAAACTCAGAGACAGGTCATCTGAGGCGGGACAGTCAATAGGCTGGACAGAGGTAAGGATGGGCTGCCTGCACCGTTTACAGTTTGGGAGGCTGGGGGGGGGCAGCGTGGGGGGCAGAGATGCCAGGGGAGAGAATGATTAGGAATAGTTAGGAGTTTAGTCAGGCACTATGTAAATAGTCTTGCTATACATTACATGCTTTATATAATGATCACTATTGATCATCATTGATCATAATAATGCAGATATCAAAGTGAATGCTTTTTGTTTTCATGTTCAGGTTGGTTGGTTTATGTGTTTATTTGTTAAGCCTTCACGCTTGGTGTGGTTTTGCTGCAAATGGCCAATTTATTTTGTTCATCTGCTTGGTTTTATTTAAAGTATAAATACAGGGGATTACTAAAAGTAAACTTTTTAAAGCTTCTTTCCTCTGTGCTGGGAGAATAATCAGAGCAGAAGCATTTTTTTTGGGGGGGGGGGGGGGTTCTGGGAAGCGTAGTTAAGGATGTTTAGTGTGTGGGCTTTAATTGCTGCAGAATATCGTGAAGAGAGAGAATCAGATTCGTTTAGAAGCGCGTGCCGTGCTTCCTTTAAGAGGCAGCCTCTTCTGTCAGGAATGTGTCTGTGGTTTAAACGATTCAAGGTGCAAAACAGCTAAACAAGAACACGCTAACAAAATGTACATCTTATTCGCTTTTTTGGCATGTGAATAGGTGAAGTTTTGTCACGATTTGCAATACAATATCTTTATTTTCATTGTACATGTGCAACAAAATTGTGTGGTTCCCACCAATGATATACTTGTTATAAAAGAAAATAAATAAAATTAAACAGAAAAAAATAAGAAAATGCAGTGGAAAATAATATATATAATACAGAGGTACCTTATCAAGATTGTCAGTCAGAGTGTGGTAGTCCAATCACATCTTCTTTTGGCAGCATTAAACAGAGTCATTCTTTTAAGTTTTCAGCAGTTACTGTATGTGGATAATATATTTTTATGCGATGTATGCATTGTTATCTATTTATACTTTTATATCGCATTTCGTGACCTAGATGATAAACAAGGAAATAAAATTTAAATTGCACACCTTAAAATCACTTAATTATAATTACAATTAAGCTTTCCAACCGAGGTTAGACTCAGGAGCCCCTTTATAGAATGCACAGTTGTATTTTGATGCATGTAACCATAATCTCAAATACCATAAAGATGACCTCGATATAACATACGATGAATTATGGATAGCTTAGTGTACTAATTTTAGCATATGATGAAAATATTTCTGCGTGCAAGTCTGCGTAAGATATTAAACAATTCATCGTAGTTCAGCTGCGTTTTACGTACATCATGCTAAATGAGTTTTATATACTTCCAGCTTTAAGTCTTTCCATGTGTGTTGACAGTCATCTATCCCCATCAGATGCAATTCAAACGGTACTAGAGCCTTTTGACCCTGGGAAGAATTTGAGAGATCATTCGAAACCAAGTAGATGCAGAGATGAGATCATATAAACCAAACAATTATGGACACAAGCATCTACGTTTTCTTCACTGGAGTCCGGGAGAGCAGTTACCTGAACTGGATTTTGATCGGGCCGGATAGAAATGGAGCAGCTTATAGCTAAACTCAGTTTGGTGTAACCTTATCCACACCTTAACACAATACTTGATGAATAGCTGTATCGGAATATTGGGAATTTAATTAAATGCAGGTATCCGTCTGGCATGCTGCTGGGGCAGTAGGTGTTGTGGGTCTCAACAGGAGACCAGTCCTGCGCTTAATAACCGCCGCGTTCCCAAAGCACGATGGCTTAGAGCCTGGGACCAAGATGACAGCCAAGGGGACAGGTCAAGCTCATGGCAGATGTCCAGGGTGCCCGCTCGCTTACCCTCTTCCTAAGCTTCTGTTCTGGTCCAGGACTCTCGGTTTCTTGCGTCACCAGACACCAGTAGCTACTTTTATATGCAAATTTTTCTAAATGCACACAGAGAGTCAGTAGATTAGGAAGCTGCATCTGTGATCAGAATGTTGTTGGTTCGAATCCCTGAATCTCAATTGTACATGATGTTGGATTTAAGCATTGGCTAAATATAAAAAATGTTAATATGAATTTTTATTTTAACCCAATTGATCTGTAAATTCATATTGTTTTAAACCGTATCAATACATGTTTCTCTCCCCCACCCCCTCAGTCATTAACCACCCCCCCCCCTCCATCTCAGTTCAATAAAATTCAATTGGTCTTATTGGCATTACAAGAAAAAGTCGAATGCTGCCAACGCAGATACAGGAAGTCACAAATAGAATAATTATTGTTAGCGAATTTCGCTCGGACAGGAAGGGGAGATGTAAGCTGATTTGCGCTCCCCAGCCGTCCACGCGGACCATCATGAGATTAAGCGCTGAATCATTTGGTGACTTTTGCGTAAATACCTGCGTGCTGGCCATCGTTTGGGTCTCTTTGCAGATAAAGAGAGGGGTGTGATTGATATAGCTCTGCCTGTTCGGACTTACGGTAGTTGAAATTTCTTCGCTTTATTGGTAAATGATGCTGCAAAAAAAAAACAAAAACACAGTTTACAGACATTTACAGGGAAAACACAGGACATCAAAACAGGTGTTGTTGGTCAGCAAGACGTACATTTTATAATACATTACTATTTATAATCAGGGCTGATTCTATGATTTTTTTTTTAAGGTGATGGATAGGGCACCTAGTTGACCAATAACAGGTTTTGATTTGGTGAGTGACAGGGGAAGGGGTACTTTGGGGCCCAATGAGCTTTCAGATGGGGACTGTGCTGCTGTGGCCCCGCCCCTGTACAGCCCCCTGATATCATTAGGCATGGCTCATCAGCTGACACTGCCCTACCCTGGAAAGGCCACGATGCCCCCCTCTTTCTTATATCATATCTTACAGCCCACCTTTCCTTTCAGGGACACCGAGGGACACCCCCCCGCCACTTCCTGTGAGGAACAAGCATGGCATCCTCATCTCTGCCAGTGTCCTCGCTCCCCCCCAGCCCCCTGGCCATGGAGTACCTGAACGACTTCGACCTGCTCAAGTTCGAGGTCAAAGGTGACACGCCCCCCCCCTGCCTGCACTCCAAGGCGCCCCCCCGTGCTGCCCCCCCTGGCGGCGGCAGCCCAAGCCACGCCTACCCATCAGACTCCAGCGTGAGCTCCAGCCCGTACAACTCACTGCCCCCGTCGCCGACGCTGAGTGATACCCAGCCCCCAGCCTCCTTCTCCTCCTCCTCCTCCTCCTCCTCCTCCTCATCCACCCCCTCGCTGTCCTTCCCCCACGCCCCCGCCGGAGGCCACGCCCCCGCATTGCACCCCGTCTCGAACCCCGCCTCCCTAGAGGACCTCATATGGCTGGCGGCCCTACAGCAGCAGCTGGGCGGAGCTGAGGCCCTTGGGGTCGGGGCTGACCGGGGTCCCGTGGGCTCCTACCTTGGCTGCGAGGACGCCGTGGAGGCACTGCTGAATTCGGCGGCCGCCGCGGTGAGCTCCCAGGTGAGACAGCGCACTGTCTATCTGCAGGGTTTCTCTAAGGTGGGGGGCATAAGAAATACCATAATTCCTACAGAGCGGCACAGCCTTATCATTAGCCAATGATATGTGACAGTGACTGGCCAATTAGCTTCCAGCTGGGCACTTGTGGTCCACCTTTGTGTACACTCCTCTTTATCCATGTGTGTACGTCTATCTGCCACAAACGTCTCCACCGATTAACGTTCTGCCACCAAAGGCCAGTCCCTGAGGCCGCGGCCGGCTTCCGTGTGTCTGCCCGCCAGATCGGCGGATTCCGCCCTCCCAGGAGGATATTTCACCTTCCGTTGTTTCCAATACGAAGGCCAGCAGGATTCAGAAAACAAATCTCAACGAGAACCTCCGCCGTTGATATCCAAACGGGCTGGAACCTGTGAATGAGAATAGAGTGTTTTCCACTGGAACCCTGTAACATATCACTTTCATTGTTTTATACCTTTTTGTTGGGCATTTTTCATTGATACCCTCTGTGGTGGCGACCCTTTCTTTGTATTTAGGTCACATGCTGTTCTATGTTTCAGAATCTTTCAGACGTTTTGGAATTTTTTGATGTCTTAGAATTTCTCTGAAAGTTTTTTTTTCTGTGGTGAATAAATTTATCCAGAATGATTCTGCAGTGAATTTTCCGATTGATGTCCCTCTGTTGATTCCTCCAGCCTCCATCTTTCTCAGCCTCATCTATCTCTCTCACTTTGCATCCATCATTCAGTTCCCCGGCGTGGGCCAGAGTTGCAGTAACGGCTACCATGAAACAAGCAAGGACAATGGAGAGGATGCCTCCACCCTGCCCAAGATACCTGACGGAGGCCAGCGGCAGAACTTTCTCCTGCCCCCTGGGGCTTCCTCGTTCCCCAGTGCCCCGTCCTGCTCCTTGGGTGCCTACCCCCACCCGCCTGGTCCCCAGACCCGGCATCATCATCCGCCACCCCATCACCATCTCCACCACCTCCATCACCATCCACACCAGGGACATGGCCTCCATAATCATCACCACCATCTCCAGCTTGACCAGGTATTCCCACACATGGGGGGTCAATCTTGTAAGGGCAGGAAGGAAGACCATGGAAAGGGTTTAAGGAGTGATACACAGAGGTAAAGAGGAGTGATGAGGCTAAGAAATGAAGAGGCAGAGCTTCTGAGGAGAGAAAGGGTAGGTGATGATCACACAGACTCAGCGCAGAGATTTTCGCGTAGGCAAGGCTGTTTTTGCTAGTCGTGTGACTTGGGTGAAGGTTCCTTTGGCAGGGCAGGCCTGTACATCTCATGAAACGTGTCACTCGCAACTGCCATAATGCACTGTTCTGTTTGTGCCTGTTATTACAATCCAAATTCAAGTGTCCAATGGCAGCCTAAAGTTTACGGAAAGAACTGCTAAGGATTGTGCAGAGAAGTAAAGGCAGGTTGAGGCTCCGTTCTTGACAGACTAGGGGATAAACTTGAGGCCTCTGGATGGATTTGATCTGAGGCGGCATTGAGCATGTGAGACGGCATCTTAATCTGTATGTTATGGGTGGGGCAGGAAGACCTTCCTGGATTATATCAGCTATTATTGCTGTTCCTAATCCTCTTCAGTGTCACAGCCACTTTGTCAGATTACCATGAGCGTTTATGACCGCTTGGGCCAAAGCGTGCACCTTCCCCCCCCACTTCTCCACCCTCCACCCAAACACTTACTACAGCTGTCTACCAGACAAACAGAATGAGGTCTTGGTAATGAGTGTCCAAATACCTGAATCAGAGAGTCATACTGGATGGAAAACTTGGATCTTAGAGTTATGTTGGCTCCTGAATGCCAGATATCAGCCATGTGTGTCTCGAAACCCGAATATCAGAGTCGTGTGTGTCCCCCGAAACCCGAATATCAGAGTCGTGTGTGTCCCCAAACCCGAATATCAGAGTCGTGTGTGTCCCCCGAAACCCGAATATCAGAGTTGGGTGTGTCCCAAAACCAGAATATCAGAGTCGCGTGTGTCCCAAAACCCGAATATTAGAGTCGTGTGTGTGTGTGTCCCAAAACCAGAATATCAGAGTCGTGTGTGTCCCAAAACCAGAATATCAGAGTCGTGTGTGTCCCATGAAACCCGAATATCAGAGTCGTGTGTGTCCCAAAACCCAAATATTAGAGTCGTGTGTGTGTGTCCCAAAACCAGAATATCAGAGTCGTGTGTGTCCCAAAACCAGAATATCAGAGTCGTGTGTGTCCC
>JAODLC010000085.1:19400334-19429613 GCA_026781145.1 Hippopotamyrus pictus | reverse complement strand
GGGTGTGGGTGTGTGTGTGTGTGTGTGTGTGTGGGAGTGAGAGAGAGAGAGGGAGAGAGAGAGAGAGAGAGCGAGAGAGAGAGAGAGAGAGAGAGAGAGAGAACGAGAGCGAGAGAGAGAGAGAGAAACGAGAGAGAGAGAGTGGAAGGGAAAGGAGAAGACAGACTTTCTGATCTATTACTTTGACTTCTCCTCCGTGTCACTAACCAGGACCACGCCACAGAGAAACCAAAAGACACCACAAAGTAAGACCTCAAATTATCATGTGCGATGCAATTTGTGACGAGTCACTGCATGAGCTTTTGAAAATATGCCAACAGTCGCAAGTGAACGCTGAGGTGAAAGAACTGTATGTAAAATAAATGGATCGGAGTTACATTTTATTTTGAATCACACACAGTGAATTGTTACTAATGTATTAGTCATGTAGCATCTGTTGCTTTGCTGCTTCTTTTGGACCTTTTCACTCTTTCTATTAAAAACACTATTATTCTGCTGATTCACAGCTCAAGTAAGTAATGGTGCATTTTTTGGATGCTGAAATCAGGTAACAGACAAGTATATAACTGGATTACCTTTCAGAGAAAAGCTGTGTTTGTTCTGAGAGAGGCCACAGTCTTTACAGTTGAGATAATCAGTTATTTTATATTTCAATGCCAGCTAAGATCAGCCCCTTTTGGATTGTTTGACTCAATTCAGTCATGCAGGACTTCAGCAGCAAACCCAAGGCAATCAAAAGGACTCTTAACAATCTGTTCAAGATGCAGTGGGATCATTTTGAGCCCTGTGGCCAGGGCTGGCTCTAGCTGTAGACAGAACATGCCTAGGCGGCCTAGGGCCATTGCATTACCTGTGTTGTGGAGGAAGTGAAATTAGGCATAAATTTTCTTGGTAGGGGTACTTCCCAAGTAAAGCTTTGCCTGGGTCCCCTGCCCGTCGGGCCTAGTAGAGCCAGCCCAACCTGTAGAGCCAGCCCTGCCCGTAGATCCGAAGTTGAGCATGCTAAACTGCTATTGTAGCAGACTCTTATTCTATGGGTATGGCCATCCAACTGGACCAGGCAAAGTCCCAGAAGTCATCTTCGCCCAGTTGTTATTGGACCGGACCAGCGATTAGACCTAAAAGCTCGAACTCATTAATGCTATTCACATTGAAACTCGGTTCCTTGCTACAAAGTGTTTTTCACAATGAAACCCTGGATTCATTCAGAAGAGGCAGCAGAAAGTAGCACAGTATATGTGGACCTGGAGGCTGCTGGTTGAAGTGAAGCGTTTGTTGGTAGATGCTCAGGTAAATAAACCATTTGAATGAAATAGTCAATGGAGAAAGGGATCCAGTCAATGTCAAGGGCAGGATGAGGTTAGCTAAGTGACCCTGGAAGAGCTGCATTTTAGGGCATTTCTTGTTTATTTATTCATGTGAAATTTCCTATCCAGTGAAACATAGAGGGTCATAGAGTGAAAATGCACAGAAAGACAAGTGGTCGACGGCATGGGAGAGATTATGGTCCCCTCCCTTGTTTTGTGTATCTTCTATGCTGCAGCACTCCCTGTTGTACTTGCGCAATGGCCAGCACTGCCTAGGACCACTGCAAACTGGTTTTGGGCCTCTCGCATTCCAGCCAGGGCACACCTCTCTTATTCTTGGCTTACCAGTAGGCAGCAAGTGTCATCCATCTCATCCAGCTCACGGTGTGTTCATCACATGACAAGACATCTCAAAAATAAAGAAAACACTCAATGTTTCTGGAAGAATCTGGGAGTTGCAGAAACGCTATGGCAACTTCTCTAGCTGTTACCAGCTTTTCTGTTTTTGTGTACCAGTTCCCCTTGACCAAGCCCTTACTTTCATCGATTTTCATTACCTATGCTCATTAGCCTGTGCCAAATTTACCGTAACTCCCTTTTTAACTCCCTTAATCTTTTTACTTTCATTCTTTCTTATGCCAGTTTGATCTCATTCTATCCTCTCGCTTTTTCCACAGAGACAGTGGGGCCTTGAGTGTTTTTTTATTTTATTGTAAGCTCTTTGTTGTGTAGAAACAGTCAAAGATATTTTATTGTCAATGCACATTATATGTGCAAGACATGCAGGAGAACCGAAATGCTGTTTCTCACTCACTGGTGTGCGTTACCCTCCAATTACAAAATTATAGACATACTGTACAAAAAAAAAGACAGATAAAAGACACAGGACAAACAGCAGGGGCAGATCAGCAATTTCTGAACCTAGAGCGAAACGTCTCTCAATCCCACAATAAAAGTAACTGGAGGGAGTCCTGCCCTGTAGAGTTAAACGGGCTGAGAACGTTAAGGTTTTGGAAGGTGATCGGTCGGGGGGGGGGCTAAGATATGGTAGATAGGAGAGAGACAGATTGAATGGCAGAAAAGAAGAGAAGACAAAAAAATGCATGAGGGCTCCACACATGAGGGCTCAAGGACAGGCCAGCCCATTGCACACACCCCCCTGGTTGACAACTTTTACTATTGCCTCAACCATCCAGCAAGGAATACCCCCCAAGACCTTTGACACAATTCAAATTTGTTCCAAGCTTGACACCAAACCTACAGCATCCAACGAATAGGGGACTTTCTGTCTGCCATTGTCTTATCTGCGCTCCTCTTCCTCCAAGATGCCACGAGAGATATCGATCCGGAGTCGATCAGCTGTGGGCCGGTTCCCCACCGTCACCCTGGGCCCGGTTGAAGATGCGGAGCCAGATGAGGAGGAGCTGCTCGGGATGCAGGAGGATGAGTGTGGCTGCCGAGCCTGGCTCCGCAAGTTGTGCTGCTACTGCTACCGAAAGGACAAGCCCAGCACGGGGACCGGCGGCACGGGGACTAGCGGCACGGGGACCGGCGGCACGGGGACCGGCGGCACGGGGACCGGCGGCACGGGGACCAGCGGCACGGGGACCAGCAGCACGGGGACCGACAGCAAAGGGACTGGCGGCACGGGGACCGGCACCACAGGGACCGACAGCAAAGGGACTGGCGGCACGGAGACCAGCAACACTGACATCAGGGACAAGCTGGGGCAGCCTGAGGCAGGGGGCGCAGGCACGATGCATGGTAATCACTTGGAATCACGTGAGGATCCAACAAGAAGTTAATCCGTACTTTTGATCTACAGTATGTTGGTTTGTGTCTAGCGGACAGACATGTAGAGGAAGACTTTCATTCAGCTGTTGAGCTGACTATTTACCGGGCATGTGACAGATAAACTCTTGAATCTTGAATGAGAAATCATGCTAGCCCATCCCCCAACCAAATGCTCAGATTTTAAAAGAATAGCACATGTATTCTTATTGAATGTAGATGTGTTCCATCCATCAGTGGACAGACAGCTAAATACCCCTCCATTCATTGCACACTGATTAATACATGAATAAACAATATTGTATTCATTCAGACACATATAGAGTAAAATTTGTTTGACGCTTCCCAGACAGGAAAATGTACTGAGGATGAACCCCTGCCCAGGGTGACAAAAAAGGGTTAGGGTTACGGTTAGGACTTATTGGATGGGTTGTCGGACAGAAATTTATTTATCGATACGGGCCGGTATTCCATTATCCAATATAAGAAATACATTTTCCAGCAAAATTCATTCAAAAATCATTCAAATTTTGAATGAAATGGACAGGGACTCATTGATCCACAAAGCAGATATGGTCATTTTGAGATCAACGCCATTATATAACAATGGAAGGGTTGAACACTAATCAACTGATTACTAGGGATCTGCTGTGGTCTTCCTTAGAAATGTCATTGAACTAACTTCTTGAGACCTTTCACTGTTCTTCTCACAGAACAAACTTTGACTGTGAAGTCAGTGGACCTGATGAAAAGCAGGACCGGTCAGAACCGGAATGAGCACTACACCAACTGTTACCATGGCAACAATCTCATCATCCGGCGTGGGCAGATCTTCCAAATGTGGATCAAGCTCTCGCGCCCTTTCAACGCCAGTACAGACCAGCTTCATCTGGAGCTAAAATTAGGTCAGTAAGTCATCAAAAGTCATCATTCTTCCAGTCAACGAAACCCATGGCACCAAATCAATAGGTCAAGTGACAGATTTAATTGTCACATGAATGTATGATGATAAGACATGTGTCATAAGAATGAGCAGTAGTTGATTCTAGTAACTGGTTCATAAAATGGATGGATAGATGAATGAACATGTTCAATAACCTTACATTCTGCTTATCCAGTATTTTGCATTTTATTAGAGGATTTGTTCTTTCTGTTGTGAATGTGTGCATGCATGCAGTTTTAAACTGGGTAAGTGCATGGATGTGTGTGATTAAGTTTTGAACAGCTGGACAATTGAGGAGCAATTGAGCAAAAAACTCACTCAGTCCAATTTTTGGTGTTTTTGAGATGAGATTGCAAGTGATGTATAGTCAGGCTTCCTCATCATATACATATTACAAGATCTGGAACCAGAACTCACCCAATCTCACTCTCCCTTCATTCTTCACCACTCCATTTTCTTCTTCCATCCAATCCCTTGGTATGACCGATCAGTATAAGTAATATTGACGCTGACTTACAGGTATGTTCTTGGATACCTTGTGTTGTAGGATCCCTGCCGCAGGTGTCCAAAAATACACACGTCATCATTCCTCTGGTGGAGGAGCTACAGGACAACCAGTGGGAGGCCAAAATCATGGAACAGAAAGGCCAGAAGATCAGGTTGTCTGTCAACTCACCGCCTACTGCTCTGATTGGCCAATACCAACTCACTGTCGTGACACAGAGTCAGGACGGCATGGCCAATTCAACATACGACCCCAGCAATGACATCTATATGCTTTTCAACCCCTGGTGTGAAGGTAAAAGACACAAATTAAACATATAATTTGCTAGCTTGAATGTCCAGGGTCCCATAGATCACCTGACATCTTATCTGTGAGAAGAACGTTAGTAGAATGTTTATGACAGCGTTCCTCAGCGCATTTAGGGGTTGACTCAGCTCTCAAAGACCAGCAGATGGTGACTAAAATCAGTTCTCAGAGGTTTATAGGCCTGGATTTTATGAATCAATTAAAGCAATCTTAGTTGATAGCAAGCTATAAGCACTAATCAAAATGTCAATTTGTCAATAAGTGGAAAATCAAAAGAGGTGAACTGATATTCGTCAATGGAAATAACATAATTGCAAAAATCTGGCCTAGCCAATAAGATTCCTTCATGTCTTTAGTATCTTTGTGCAGTGTTTAATAGAATGATGATCGCTTAAATGGACATCACTGTGAAGTGACCCATTTGCTTTTAATGAGATGCAGCAGATTTCACAAAGGTTGGACTTGAACCCTCACTGATAACCATATTACGCCCACTTGGAGAATGCTATAAATTTGCCGCTACATGCTTTCATCTTCTTTAAAACGGCTCCTTTTCTTTAACCCTAAGTCCTATGTGTGCTCTTCCTGTCTCAGGTGACACAGTTTACATGGAAGATGAAAATGAGAAGAAGGAATATGTCCTGAACGATGTTGGCAGACTATACTTTGGCACCGAGTCCCAGATATACTCTCAAACATGGAACTTTGGCCAGGTGCAGGATGCCGCTTTGAAAATGTTTATCTCTGGGTTACAGGGCAAAATATCTGAAAACAAACACTAATTGAGCTCTAACTAATCAATTCATTTAGTTCGATGAGGGAATTCTACAAGCCTGTCTGTTTCTGCTGGACAAGAGTAAGATGCCCATTTCTGGTCGTGGAGATGCTGTCAACGTGGTACGAGTTGTATCTGCCATGGTGAGTCTGTAGTTCCATGCATTATTGCTGTCCTTAATAATAATTTTTCGGCGGGTATCTGTATCCTTGCTTTCATTACTTATCGCCTGTTTTTAGTAATAAGTTACCTGATAAGGTGAAGTGAAATGAGTGAGGCTGGTTGCTGTCAATCACAACCACGTCCTCCCTTCCAGGTAAACTCGGTTGATGATGACGGTGTCATGGAAGGGAACTGGTCTGGAAGCTATGAGGGCGGGACTGCCCCTACATCCTGGACCGGGAGTGTGGAAATCCTGAAGAAGTATTACGCCGAGGAAGGGAAGCCGGTCCAATACGGCCAGTGCTGGGTCTTCTCTGGAGTCACCACGACAGGCAAGGATGCAGTTTCTGTTCACGAGTTTGAGCTGTGCTACTGCATCTGGGCGCCACTACGGGTGGCTGCCCTTCGCGGACAGCTTGCTCTGCAAAGAGCAAGTTGAGGGAGGCGTAAAAAGAATTTCCCCACGGGGATTAATAAAGTATCTATTATTATTATTATTATTATTATTATTATTATTATTATTATTATTATTATATTGTCTGACCCCATCCACTATGTGCACTAAAACAAACAAACATGCTTTATTTGTCATTTGTACAAGTACAGGTACATTGGAATGCTTCTTTTCACCTTGCTCTCTATAGCTTGGGGGTCACAGCACAGGATCAGCTAATGTGCAGTGCAGGGTCAGCTAACGTGCAGTGCAGGGTCAGCTAACGTGCAGTGCAGGGTCAGCTGACGTACAGTACAGGGTCAGCTAACGTGCAGTGCAGGGTCAGCTAACGTGCAGTGCAGGGTCAGCTAATGTACAGTACAGGGTCAGCAAAGTGCAGTGCAGGGTCAGCTAACGTGCAGTGCAGGGTCAGCTAATGAGCAGTGTCCCTGGAGCTGGGGGTTAAGGGCCTTGCTTTAAGGCCCACGGACATGGGATTGTTCTGCCGAGGCTGGGGCTCAAACCAGCAGTCTGATCACAGGCACTGAGACTTAGCCCATTGAGCCACTCACCAGCCCCAATAGGGCCACTATAGGGCCAAATGTCTGTGCACACCCCAATTAATTAGAGGAATTGCCTAGTTCAGCCACATTCATTAGAGGCCGAATGGACACTCTACTTGGCACCATCGTAGGGCACCATCTTTCCAGCCAGTCAGTTCACCACCTTTCTGCCCTCCTACAGCTGCCCTGGTCAACCACAAGTAAAGGGAGTGTGAAGGTCAAAATGCCAGGAACAAGTTATTGTGAAGTGGTCCGCCACACAAGCTCACAGAAAGGGACCCGATCGATCTCCCAACATCAATACCTAACTTGAATGGCAGTAACTCCCAGCCAGCAGTGTTCCAAAATCTAACATAAAGCTTTCCCAGAAGGGTATTAATAGAGTCTAATAGACTGGAACAATGCCGGGGTGTCCAACTTGAGATATTGAACAAACTGGTGTCCACATACTTTTGGCCATAAGGCTTGTCTATGAATCTATATCTCCACATAAAACCAACATTCCATTTATATGTGTACAAGAGCATAACCTTCCACCATCTTGTCTCAGTGCTAAGGTGTCTGGGCATCCCCACCCGCAGCGTGACCAACTTCAATTCAGCCCACGACACAGATGTCTCTTTGACGATAGACGTCTATTTAGATGAAAACCTGAAGCCCATCGAGGAACTCAACACCGACTCAGTGTGGTGAGAGCGCGAAGCCATGTGACATCACATAGTTCTGGTTTTAGAAGCTTTCAGAGTGATAATGTTATAATTTTCAGACAGTGTTTACATACTGCATGAAAATGCTACAAGGGCAACAGGTAGAGCAGTAGTATTTCTAGCCTATAGTTTAACAGGTCATCAGGATTGTTTTCCTCTTTTCAAACAATTTAGTAAAGCTGTACCAGATGATCAGAGTAAAGAAATACATTATGTATATTTTAAAAAACAATTATGAAACTGCCACATCCAGGTCTGATTTAAATTGGCAAACTATCACGCCATAGATGCTATACATATATGCTCCCTATCTCCCGTATCTCTCTTTTCATTCATCTTCAGGAACTTTCACGTGTGGAATGATTGCTGGATGGCACGGCCCGACCTGCCCCAGGGGATGGGGGGCTGGCAAGCTGTGGATGCCACCCCTCAGGAGACCAGCCAGGGTACCTACTGTTGTGGTCCTGCCGCCATCACTGCCGTCCGCTTGGGTGAGGTCTACATCAAGTACGACGCACCCTTTGTCTTTGCCGAGGTACGTCTGACCGCCCTTCATCCCAGGTGCACTGGCCTCAACTCCAATCTGTCTGTGGATCAGCTGCTAAGACCACTCTTCTCGGCTGCAGGTCAACAGTGACAAGGTCTACTGGCAGAGGAGCGCCGACGGCACCTTCAAGCTGGTCCGCATTGAGGAGAATGCGATTGGAAGCTGCATCCTCACGAAGGCCGTGGGCTCTGATGAGTCCAACGATATCACGCTCCTCTACAAATTCCCACGAGGTAGATGAGAGCTCAAGGGAGAACAGAGATTGCAGAATGATGCAATACTCCTGGTTTTGTACAAACGTACCCCTTAATGCCCATTTCCTCCACGCCTGTCCCCCTGCTCTCACTCCTCAGGCTCGGACGAACAGCGCATCGCCGTCGAGACTGCCTGCCACTACGGTACCAAGCCACAGGTGTACTCCGCCCCCCTCGCCAAAGATGTGACCCTGGAGGTCAAGGTGAATGGAGAAGGCCCACATATGGGCTCCGATGCCCAGCTGACCATCGTGCTGGGCAACAAGAGTGCCGAGCCGAGAAGTACCACCCTCCACGTCCAGGCAATGGTCATGTACTACACCGGGGTGATTAAGGGCACGGTGAAGAAGGACAGAATTCCTGTACAGCTGAAGGCCAATGAAGGTGAGGAGCTTCATCTGCAACATGAGTCCCTAAACTGCGCAGATGCTCAATGGCAGGATTTCAACTTCTCAATATCTCGATCATTAAACAGCCATAAAATTATGTCCACGTCTTATTGAAATGTCCCATGCTCCTCTGTCTGGCCTCTCAGAGAAAACCCTGAATTGGGTACTGAAGTACCAGGACTACCAGGGCCAGCTGGTGGACCATGCTGCACTGATGCTGATGCTCTCAGGCCGGGTTGTTGAGACCAAACAAATTTTGGCAACACAGTACAACTTCAGGTTCCAGACACCGGACCTCAGCATAATAGTGAGCTGCAGCTCGTCCCGCATCTCTGAAGCTTTGTTTTCTGGCCACTATCTATTGTAGTCGTGTTAAATGTAATCATGTTCGCTAAACACCCACATTTTGGCCTCCCAGCCTGTAGGTGATGCTGTGGTGGGCAAAGAGACGGCCGCCAAGATCGTCTTCACCAACCCGCTACAACAGGCACTGAAGAATGTGACGGTACACGTGGAGGGCCTGGGACTCATGAGTATGCGGCAAAGAGCTATAGGGTGAGGCAGCCTCTCCTGTCCTTCTGGAACCACTCCTGTCCTGAGTGCTGCAATAGTGCCCAGCAGCAATACTGCCCCCGTCAGTCTATGGTGTAAATAATCATTAATTCTATCTATCTCACCATTACCTCAGCAAGGCACTCCATTGGATCATCTTAAAGGGTACAGTAAATTTATAGCGGCGTAATTACAGCGTTGAAAATCTGTATTTCACCGAAAAGTCCAGCTGGAGCAGGACAAAGGCTCAGCTTGAGAATGTCACACCTCAGATCAGCTTGGCGGCAAAATTTCTTGTCCCAGCCCTGTAAAAAGTGTGCTTGCTCTCTCTGCAGTGACATAGGCAGCCATGCCACACTCACCCTGACGGAGCGCTTCGTGCCCAGAGAGCACGGACCCAAGAAACTGCTGGCTTCCCTTGACTGCAAACAGCTCACTCAGGTCCACGGGGAGGCAGATATCGACGTGAAGGAGCCCCCTGCTGTCACAGCACAGTAAAACTGCACTAACTGTTCCCGTCATTATAACGTTACTTCTGTTTATAGGACACAGTAACACTCCTTGTGACATAGCATTATTGAGGCAGCCAGGTTCAGAGACAGTGATCTCAGTGGTTCAGATTGTAATATTAGCTACTGCACACCAGCTGTGTGTATACAAGCATCAGATACCGGACAGCTACCGGATACCTGAGTCACAGGAAAGTCTTTGGCAGACAACTGGCAGCGAAAATAGCTATATCAAATAACTATTGCTGTATTTATTTGCCAGTTAATTGACCATTTGTATAACTAACTGTATTTCTTTGTTGGTATGCAAGACAGTGTTAGTATGCAAATCAATTTGGGTATGAGTTTTGGATATCTAGTTTGGGTTGATTGTTTTTATGCTTGGTCATCGACAGAGACTGTAATGATGTATTATTGTTTCTTGTTATGTATGTATTTGCTTTTAAATCCAGTCTGTCTAGGACAGTGCACTGCATAAATGTTGTCTTTAAATATCTATACTGCATTTTTTAGGTAACTTCAGTCAAAACTCAAATGCAGTCTCACTTTTTAGCTATTTGACTGAGTCAGTTATTTGGACAGGATCCTGCCGAACCTGGAGCTCCGGGTGTCCATTAATAGATATGAAAAATACCCAAAGAGTTTCCCCATGTCTGGTCATGCCTATTAAGGGTGTAGATCTGGGTAGGGTTGGTAGGGACATGTCAACAACTTGCTGGCAAAACTTGACTGATGATGCATAGAATGAAACATGACCTAAGGCCATGATCACAGACCCGCCTGTTGGTATGTGATGCCTTTATGAGCTGTGTGTACCTTTCAGTCAAGGTGTACATGCCACACCAGATCTATCCAGTTAGATATTTCATATATCCAAACCAACATACACGTTTCACAATTTGTTTTATGAATTTACATATGCTATTTCAGGTCAATAGCTTTGCCTCAATAATACCACATGACCCCTGTATACAAGCTCCGCTATCTTCTAGCGTGAGACATGCCAGATAGTAAGAGGAAGCCCTTAATGCAGAGCAGACTTTCCCGACCATGATTCCTGAAAGCACCAACTGTGTTTATGTAATAGAAGGGAGCTTCTGGTCAGTAACAACAATGGAGGAATTCTGTTTGATTTACACGTGTAGTTTTATTTAATTAATAGTGTAGCGCCAGGTTATGCCCACCATGCCTCGCGAGCGCATATATATAACCCTGTGTATGTCATAATGAATTGCCATTGTATTGTTGTTGTAGTTACTACAATGTAGTAGTTATGATTAAGACTTGTTTCCCGATTGTGGCGTGTATGTTTACCCGTGTCTCGTCTGTACCCTGTCTGATCCTCATGTGTATTTAGCTTGTGTAAATCTCCCACCGCGTTTGTACCTTACAGTTTGTCGTCTGACCATCTTGTGTTTCCGCTGTTGTACTTGGGTTCGGTGCTCGCTGGGTGCCTGTTGTAGTCCTGTTAAGGACAATAATAATGAATGTTCTTCCTGGCAAAAAAAATCTCCTCGACATTCACTGCTCTCACAATGCCTCGGTCTGCCCGGCGCTACAATATGATAATTAATGTGTACTTCAGCAACCATACACGGTCATAGGTCTGGGAAGACATATTGAGGTGCTAAAAGTTGGAACAACTGATAAACTTTACTGAAGTTCTTTTGCAGCATCGGTAGCTATCAACAGCTAATATGACTAGCGTGAAAACATAGGCTGTTTTTTTTTTTTTAAGCTATAGGATTGGACATGCTGCCCTGCAGTATTCTCACACTGCATTATCACCAACATCCAGAGGGGGCGCTGAAGCACCATCAGCACTCCAACTTCCAGGGCTATTGTACATAGTGAGAAGAGGACAGACTTGTAACGGGGAGTCAGGTGACCAAGCTTGGCGTACCCGTTGCTGTCCCTCATTCCCAATGTAGTGAATAAAGCGGTAGGTGCCATTTCATTTCAGCCACGTGAGCCCATCCCACATTCCACAGCAAGTCTAAGCTCTGCCCATTCATCTGGCTGTTCCATTCAGCGCTTGCCAAATGTGCGGTCTTCATTTTACGTTCACTCAGCACACGGGGTCATTACCCAATCTCATATGCTCACAAGGGGGCGCCATTTCCTCAGACGAAAACCTTCTTCCCTGCCCAGGGCTATATCTGCGGCATTACGCTAGACACATTGTGTGTTGTACAGGATTCCGCATCTACATAGAGTACAATGGAAAGTAATGCAGTATTAATTCGGTTAATTCAGTAGAGATTGCTCTGACACTTGCAGATACTATGAAAACATAACATATATGCATACAAGAAATATATATCTATTTTCTTTTTTGCTGTCATAACAAGAGAATAACTGACAGGCCTGACCAGTTTCCTGAACAGAACGGGGCGACGAAAGGGGTGTATCGCATCAATGACATCACAAAAACAAATGGGGAAAAATCCTGTTAAATTTCTAAACAGGCCCCTACTGGTCTTTATCAAGGGGTAAGGAAACGCGTTCGGTAAGATGAGTAAAAATGAAGGCAATCATAATCAATGAGCACATGTTAATTAAATTAAAAACACACACATTATAAAGTATGGTAGGGCTTATAAAATCTGGGCTAATCCATTAATCCATACTGCCCTCTACTGGATGAAAGCACTACAGGCTGCAATTTTTTAAAATCTGCCAATTATTTATACATTAATGCTGACTTTATTAAACAAGCAAGAATCAAAGAACCAAAATACACAAAATTTTAAAAAAAGAAAATCAATCAATCAAACAAAGATTAAAGGCACCCAATGCATAATTAATTTCATTTTAAATGAGGATACGAAATGGAGGCCATAATAGTAATACAGAGATTATAGTCAAAAAAACATGACAGGCTTCCAGCAGAAGACTGAAAAATCCATCTGGCAGGCAGGGATCCAGGTCCCCACTTAGACTAAGGCACTTTAGTGAAGTCCAACTGTGTCCAGCTCTCCTGCACCATCCCGTCTCTTCAAGGCTTCCCTTCAGTCCACGCTGTCGCAGATGTTCCTCACCACTCTGTTGAACTCGTCTGGCTGGTCAGCGTAGATGTGGTGAGATGCTCCTTCTATCACCTGAGAGGGACATCAATCAGCATGGGACCATGGTCTCCCACACATGTGCCTCACACAAACAGCCCTGAGCACTTCCAGTCAAGACCTGGATGCGTCAGTGCTAGAGATGTGCAGACACTGTATTTGTATCTTTTGTATCTGTATTTGCTGAGACACTGTATTTGTATCTGTATTTGCTGAGACACTGTATTTGTGTCTGTATTTGCTGAGACACTGTATTTGTGTCTGTATTTGCTGAGACGCTGTATTTACAGCTTCCCCCAACCACAGTCAATGTTCACCCTTCCCCCAGTCTTCCGTCATTAACCTTCCCCACTCACGCTCCGACTCCCAGCACGAGTTCTTACACAACCATGCCAAAAACTTAAGCCCCATCTTGATGGCCCCAAAACCCTTCAACCAGGGGCCACCATGGATAAGGTCACTTTTTTAAAAGGTGCTGGACATAAGAGGGGCCAAACTTCATACAGAGGGGCCAACTTTATCATTAGCCAATGATGTGCTTTGAATAAGTGTGTGACACAGGAAGGGGGGCACACAGAGCGCCAATCAACATTCAACTGGTGCCCCAAAAGGACCCGCCCCTGTAAGTGGAAGCTTCCTTACATCCATGCCACCATTTAAACCCCCCACCCGCTTACCACGGTGTAAGTGTGGCTCCGGGGCCTCGACTGAGCCACCCTGCTCCCCGTGCCACTGTCCATCCAGGAGCGTGCCCCGTACAGCAGCGTGACCGGGAGCTCTGGGGGGAGAAGGTGGACCCTCTGCAGCATGGGCCTCCTGGCCCAGCCCAGGGACTCCGACATGGCCCTGAAGCCCACCTCCCCACTGGAGGAAAGACCAAAGATGGCATCCTGCATTCAAATGCAACGTCAGGCGAGCGCTGGTGAAGAGCTAACACGTGCAGGAAGGTAGACAGAGAAGGTCACATCCCGCTTTCAAAAGACGTTTTACTACAGTTTTGAAACTAGTTTGACAATGACACCAAGCTTTAGAACAATGCTAAAAATCACCACTCTTTGTTTGATCAAAGGTGGACGCATTATCCTTGGGTGTGGCGACCCCTACAGGTGGACCGTTAGTGTGTCTGCAGGAATTGGGCAAATATGAGATTACTTAAGACGCTAGACAGGATGCAAGCCACAGTTTCCCGGGAGAACCGTGAGCGCAGAGGGCGTCTTGACGGAGTGCATGCGAAAGGCTTCAGAATGGACACACAGCACATCGGCCTCTGCGCATTGCAGTGGTAGATGTACGGGCACACAGCACATCGACCTCTGCGCATTGCAGTGGTAGATGTACGGGCACACAGCACATCGACCTCTGCGCATCGCAGTGGTAGATGTACGGGCACACAGCACCTTGGCCTCTGCGCATTGCAGTGGTAGATGTACTGCGTCATGGTGTCGTCATCAAACAGGTCCTCGAACTTTCTCTTGAAGTCCGGCCGGAATTTCTGCACCAGCCCAGGACCTGAGCAAATTACAGCAGGGCAGATAAATGGTCATATCAAATCACTTGACACTTAGCAATTGCAGACGAGTGAAAAATCCACGAGACCACTTGCTTAACTATTTACATAAATGAAATAATACCACAATATACAGCCATAGAAAAAATTAAGAGACTACAGCACAATATTTTGTTTCACTCATTTCTCAATTTATGGATGTGCAGCTATGAATAATATATACTTTTTCAAACTGCAGCCTGGTTCTTCTCTGTTTCTCCTTGATGAAGAGCTTCTTCCTTGTTTTATGGGACTTCAGTCCTGCTTCTAGGATCCTGATATGATCTGTCCTAGCAGTGCACTTCACACCTGCACTTAATGTTTCCCATTCCTTCTGAAGGTCATTTGATCAATCAATCAATCAAAATACTTTATTGATGTCATCCTCCGACTCATGAGAAACTGTCAGATAAGTTAACAGTCATCTATGGCATTAGGAAGTTGGGTCCGCCCTCTACCTGGCTGGTTTCTGCTCATTCCCAGTGTCTCCTGCTTCACCTTAATCTTGTGTCCTGCTGTCTTAGAAATGTTGAACCTGGAAGCAGCCTGCTGCTCAGTGTAGTCGTCTGCCAGCAGAACCGCCATTAAGCCAGGTTTTAAAAATGCAGATTTGTTTAAAAATATAGAGTGGCCTCAATTTCTTCTGTGACTGTGTGTGTGTGTGTGTGCGCACAAACGTTTCCATGTCCCAAAAGGTTTTTTTGAGATGCAGAGATCATAAGACTGCATGGCTCTATCCTCCACTGACTACTTAACTACATTGTTAATGACCTCTTCTCTCACAATGCTGACGCTCTTAAAGTCACATAACATTAAACTTAAAGCAATATGCAACTTACCAAACCATCACAAGTATATTTAGGCTCCTACACATTCCTTATTCAGGAGATGCTGATGCAGCATGTTCTGCTAGCAGGCTAATTAGCTACAATCTTCTGAATGCACTTGCTATTAACCCGCCCTTGCTTGCGCTCACCCCACGGTCCTGCTGCACGTATGACGGCTAGAGGGTTGAACAGAGTGACAACAGACAACACGGCCTTCACCCAGCGAGGGAGCTTCGGCTTCTTGTCGTCTGCACCATCCACCACGGGCTGTGGTTGCTCTGGGAAACCCCAAGGGTCAACCAGGATCAAGTGGCTGACCCTGAAGGCGAGGGGACCAAGAAGCAAAAAGGAATCTGAGAAAGGGTGATTTTTTTTTTATACTCATTGCTTGTGCGCATTATTTGGGTTGTTTAACTGATTTATTACAATTCTACATATTGCTTTAGCATTTCTTAACTTTTCTGCCATAAAACACATTTTTGCTACAGGAAAGAGGGAGAGATGTAATACAGGCAGTAATGCAGGCATCGTAACACTGCCTTAAACATCTTTTCTACTGCTCAGTAACGCCTGAAATGAAGAAGAGCAAGAGAAGGCCTTCAGGCTCACCTCTCAGGGTACTGAATAGCATAGGAGGTTGCCAGGTAACCGCCAAGGCTGTGACCCAATAATATCATACGTTCTAGGCCCAGGGCCCGCCTCCAGTGCTCGATGGAGCCAACGGACTTCTCTTCCGCCTGAGCTGCATCCAATGGGAAGGGAGGCCGGGAGCTGCGGCCGAAGCCCAGGAGGTCAAAGGCCATGACTGGCCGGGAGCGACACAGGGGGTCTAGGTTGCGAATCCAAAGCCCCACCCCTCCCCCAAAGCCATGGACCATCACCAGGGGTGTCTTAGACACTGGAAGAAAGGCAGCGCTCAGCTTCAACTGGTTTAAGTCCCTTACTGTCTGGATCATAGCAGGATCTTCATAGAAACAGTCACACTACCTCATTTGATTATGATGGTTTTTACTTTGATTCTTTGTCATATATGCCAGAAAGAACAAACTCAGTCTCTACACGACAAAAAACAGAAAGACAGGATACCCTACCTGCAGGTTTCGGAGAGTTCCTACTGGTTACTGTAAGAGTCCAGATCCTATCTTGAGTAGGAAGAGTGACAAAACGAGCCCAGAGATCATTCTGAATACCTGGACAATGAGAAAGGGGCGTGTAGCATTAGCTTGACTGCTTAAGACACAGGCAAGGAGAAACACAAGACATGACTTATGTAGTCACAATGACTGGCTACATAAATCTTTCCATATTTACAGTGCTTGTAAGTGATGAAGTGGAAAAAGTCCGTCATGGGCAAACAGCATTGTGCGTCACATAACAGAATACTCTTACATACACATAAAAAGCACAACCACTCTTTTAGGGCTAACGGCAATGAAGACACTGACATGGCATGCAGTGTCACAGAGCACATGGAAACGTAGCTGAGACTCACGGGCAAGGATTTTCGCCTCAGTGCTCTTTAACAGTGACATGGAGGTCGGTCTCCAGGAGGGCCACCAGCCCCACCCTGACTCTGACCTGGGCATGTTCATCAAATGAAGCATTAGCGCCCACACCGCAGCATGAGACACTGAAATTCGCAGAGTTTCATTACTGTGCGTTTGCCATTCAACAAGGCATAGTCATTACTGTGGTTGCAGGAACATGACAAACCTACGAATATGGTTACATGCAATAAGAGCTCATAAATGGATGGTAATGTGGCACTTCGGAAATAAAACAATCACAATTTTCCAGGACTAACACGGGTAAACTGCTAAACAGCGCCGCCTTGGGGCTCATAAAATAAAGATAAATAAAAACACAAGCGATTTCCTAAACACGTGTTTGCAGTACAGGAGAAAAATTCGCAACATGTATTAAACGTACCTAAAATTGCCTCAAATGAAACTAAATTCTTTATTGGAGATTAAAACAGTTGCGATACATGTCCATAGCTTTCCATGTTCGACTCGGACACTTACTCCTTATCAGCACCCTCATGCATCGCAATGCACCAAAGACAGCTCGTCAAAAGCTGTCACTCCTGCGAGACAGGCCTAAAAAGACATAAATGCAGGATCTGTTTCATCTTATCAGTTGCTTAGTCAGTTGCGGTGTAAAATGAAAGCTACGGGCGTCCATGCCAGTGTTCTGTCGAGTTGAGGTACTTGGTCGAGTTAGGCTACCGTACGTAGTCCCTTAAACTAAAACCTAACCCTAATCCCACAACGGTGGAACTGCACATGCGCAGAAAGGCTCGATAATATGTCTCGATAGGTAGCTCAACTCGTCAGAACACCAGGATTAACCTAATGACCCAGACCGCTGGCTTCGTAACGCGAGCAGTTCACGGGCAACCCGGATAGAAAATGGGACACATGAAAAAGCGATGTGAAATGTTGCGTATATCACTACGTAACCGCTAATAAACGACCACCACGGGAGGGGATCGGGATGCCCTTAGAGTAATATTCTGCAAAATTACATATACGCCTTTCGGGCTCCAGCATTCGTCTAATGTTCTCTTTTGAATACTGACATTATGTTTGTTATTGTTATTATTAAATCACATCTATCTACGGTCGTGCATATTTACCACCATGATGCATTATGCACTCGCTTTATGCCAGTTCTCAATGATACGGCGTTATACTTTAATAAAAAACGGATATTTTTCCGGATCAGCCGTGACGGGAGGTTCACGTTAGGGCACATTTCCGGGTTATTTGCGGAGCACGGCACCGGCTTCATACCCCCGAAATCCGCACACCGGAGCCATGTCCAGCTCTGTGCTCTCTGTGATATCTCGCTTTTTGGAGGAATATGCCAGCAGCACGCCGAAGAGGCTGAAGATCGTGGATGCATACTTGCTTTACATTTTGCTAACGGGGGCGCTGCAGTTTCTCTACTGCCTGCTTGTGGGCACCTTCCCCTTCAACAGCTTCCTGTCTGGCTTTATATCGTGCGTAGGCGCCTTTATTCTTGGAGGTAAAACCCTAGTTATTTATTAATAAGTAGGTATTTATCAGTCTAAATTGCGTTATTACGTTATATGTAATTGCGTTCGAGTTTAATCGCCATTTCACCCTTGCATGTTTTTTTATACGATCTCTCCGTTATTCTGATATGCAACCCGAACGTGAAATGAGAACAAATTTTCCCTGTCATATGGTCTCGGCGTGGATCATTTAACATCACCGCTGCCATGGTGTAAAGGCACGCATCCATTTCTTTCTGTAAATGTATTAAACTGTGTTTCTTCCGGATTGCATCGCGGATGCTCCGCCTGGATACACTGCTATACTGCATGGTTAGCGCTACGGGTATCTCTCCCTGCTTTTATCCCAAAAAGTGTGGGCCTTAATGTCTGTTCTGTTTTATTATACACGTTTAAGAATATTTATTGAAGTCTGAATCGGTGTTCTGACGAGTTGAACTACCTATCGAGACGTGCTATCTAGCCTTTCTGCGCATGTGCAGTTCCGCCGTTTTGTGATTGGAGTTAGCTTTTAGGGGTTAGGGTTAAGGTAAGGGTTTTTTGGGGGTGGGGTTATGGTTAGGGCTATCGATTAGCACTACGGTAGCCTAACTCGACAAAGTAGCTCAACTCGACAGAACACCGGATCAGTGTCTGAGTAAGCTGTCTCAGAATATTTCCATGGTGCACGTCATGAATGCATAGTAGATGACAGGTAATAGATAATAATAATAATAATAATAATAATAATAATATTAATCAATCCCATGTCTCCCAGTCTGCCTGCGCATTCAGATTAACCCCCAGAATAAGGGGGAGTTCCTGTCCATCTCCCCGGAGAGGGCTTTCGCCGACTTCCTCTTCGCCCACACCGTGCTCCATCTGGTCGTTATCAACTTCATTGGCTAGCGGCCACGGTCTTACCCCGCCGATCCACAGTTTTCCATAAGGTGAGTCTATCCCAAAGGACGCAGAGTGCAAATATATTATATACCGGAGGTGCTGTCGATCCTGCCATAAGCAAAAGCTCGGTCGGGCACTACCCCGTTTTACCAGTGCTGCTGCTACGGCTGCGACCTTCAATGGAGAAATAAGGGACGCCCACCCCCCCCAGGGTGATACTGTAACTTTCGGGGAAATCAGTACATACAGTCTGAAATGTTTTACTGTACAGCAAAATAACAAAAGCACAGACAACAGTTTCATATAAATAGAAACAAACACACACAAAAAAACTCAACCCTAAATGTAACACCGTGTCTGTCACAGACACATAGAAAAATCTGTGACTGTAAACACTCCCTAGAAAATACATCTTATAGAAAAAAATTTGTCTTTTTGTTTCTGTAGCAGCTGTTCAGTCATTGATTGCACTGGTTACTGCCTACTTTTATTGGTTACAGTTCTTATATAATATAAGCTAACGTAGGCTTTAATGTAGTCCACGTACAATAATTAAACAACAGCAATATACCATGTCTGCCTCACGGGAAGTCGGAGGTATCAGGACTCGAGCGATTCCACTCTGTGCCGCCTGCTCTTTAGCCGCTCGGACGTGGGCAGCACCTGCAGTGTGCCGTCTCAGGTCAGACCTCCCTCCATGGGATGGCACACTGCATGGTTTGCCTTGTATTCGTCACCAGGGACGGGGCTGACCCGCTGATATGTTGTCGCACATTCAGACCTAAACCTCGACAGCCTCTGACGTTTCACGGCCAGGCTTGGGTTAGCCCTAGCAGACATCAATATATAGAAGAAACAATGACTGTGGTCCAGCTTTCAGCTGTGAAGGACAACCAGCGGTTTAGGGCTAATGGCAGTGTAGACACTGACTTGACATTACAATCTCACAGGGCACGCGAAGCTTGTCTAACATTAGCTCACCACAGAAATTAAACTTCTCTCCGCTTGTATAACTGATTTGATTTCACTTTTTCTTATGCTTTGCTCTTTGAAGAGTTTGTGCAGGGCCTCGATTCCAAATCCAGGCCTTGTTTTCAGTTCTCCCAGGTAGTTAGTTTAATAATTACTGATTCTGATTGGTCAAAGACTTCACACCTGGCTCACTGGTAAAGGAAGGCTAGAAAACCAGCAGTGCTCGGACCTCAAGGACCGTAATTTGAATAACCCTGAGCTAGTGTATACTGTATATGAAATGATGTGTAAGCAAATACGGGACAAAATCACATCCTTTATTGATTCAATACAGTATTTTATGTTCCAATATGGGATGATTTATAAGATTTATTATGTCTTTAGCATCTCAAAGCACCTAATCTTTTTGTCTCATTGTTTTATTTCCTAACATTTGAGCAAACGTGGAGATTTCAGGTCCAGAGAGTACAAATCCAGACTGGGATTTTGTTTCAACCAAACACTTGAATACTTTGTGACTGTGAGTCTTTATGCTCAACTGGTTGGTTGAAACAAAATCTTGGCCTGGATTTGTACTCTCTGGACCTGAAATCTCCATCTCTGCATATGAGCTTACAGACCATGGAGCATCATAAGATGCCAGTTGCTGTGCTCTTGTAGCATGTCACCTGGCTGGCAGGTGTGGCTGTTGATAATTGCACGCACCTGTCCAAAGCTGTTAATGGGTATGAGGCTTTTATTTTTGTGTGTCTTAAAAAAAATAATAAATCACTGACACTAAGATTACTGCCTCCCTGTACAGGAAAGGTGGCCGTATTCTTCAAACGATGCTTGGCCAAAACGAAATTGAACATGTCTGCAAGAACAATCTAGGATAGAAAAAATGATAAACATCGCATATTTAAAACAACACAGTTGCCATGTTCATTCTGTGTCACGCCGCAACACTAGAGGGCGCTGAATGCTTTCGATGCAGCAGATCCACATACAGAGTGCAAATACACATAATATATGGTGTGTGAGAGTCATTTCAGTAAAGGGGATAACAGCTCCCACAACCACTATAGGTTTAATACTAGCAGCGACACAGACAACAATTTACACAACACTCATGGTTACATGCTGTCAATGAATGCATTCCATGGCAATCATTGCACGGTCATGACATTTACTATCAGCGTAAATTAAAGGAAATACATATTATTTTACGCTATTTAAAGACATTCACGGTGCAGAGCAAAGCATGCCGGTAACTGCATAATCAGTCCTGCTGACCAGCCCTGTGGCGTCACATCTATGTCAACCAATCATGGATCATGGGGGGAGCAGAACGCAATGAAAATGTTGTCCTCGGGAACCCTGCCCCGCCCGTCCAGCAAAACCGTCAATGCCGTGGTAATTATGGCTCAAACGACATTGTGTTAAAACAAGGTTGATTCCTTCGATTTTGTCTGAAGCATACAACCACCATTAGATTGCTTAAACCAATGCTTCTCAACCTAGTCCCCGGACATCCCCAGCAGTCCACATTTTCGCTCCCTCCCATTTCTCAACCAATCAAGATCACCAAATACCTGCTACATTTGTGTTGGTAGCTGGCAGGGACCAAAATGAAGACTGTCTGGGCTTGGCAGAGGATTGGGTTGAGAAACTCCGGCTTAAACAATTAGTTGATGATATTTTAAAACGCCATTTTTCTGCATGTGTTTCCCTCTCCAGATGGTCTAATTGAATTATTGGGACCCTTTGACAGTTTCTCCTTCGGGCGACATGAAGACTTAACCTTTTTTTCACTGAACATTACATGCTGTATGACCTCCCAGTGTTTGCTTTTGTAGAGATGGAGGAATGACACTGCAGTCAGTTGTTTTAAAGAACTTTCCCATTCCTCTGTTCACGCTTCTGTGAAATTCTGAAAAGCCTCCTCTGTGTTATTTATCTTGTTTGAAATAAAATCAAAATGTGACAGTGAAATGTTCTTTGTCGTTCATTTACTAACAGTATTTGAAGATTACTTATATATTATTATTATTATTATTATTTTGCATCATTCATGGCTATCAACAGCTAACAGGATAACACGCCTGAAAACGTAGACCAGGGGTGACCAAACTTATCCGCAAAGGGCCGGTGTGTATGCAGGCTTTTGCTGCAACTCCCTAATTAGGTCACTAATTAGAGGACTGATTGGCTGAAGAGTCCTCACACCTGGGTTTGAACAGCTGACCTACGGGTTATCCCAAAAACCTGCATGCGCACCGGCCCTTTGCGCATAAGATTGGCCACCGCTGACGTAGACGGAGAGGAGGTGCAACTCCACACACACACACAGCAGAGGAAGCAGTGGATACTGTGCTGGACCCCCATGACAATTTATGACACTTTGTAATGGTCAATGTGGCGGCCAAGCGACTTACGACGACTCGCACATACCCCGAAATGTTGTTTTTTTAATTTACTTAAATGTACGTGAAAAATGTGTGCAAAAATAAATTTTGGGTGGCCGTATGCTGAGCGGTGATGTGCCACCTAGCGTGCACTGCACGCCATAAGCTGCCACGGTGATGTGCCACCTAGCGTACACTGCACGGCATAAGCTGCCACGGGGATGTGCCACCTAGCGTGCACTGCACGCCATAAGCTGCCACGGTGATGTGCCACCTAGCGTACACTGCACGCCATAAGCTGCCACGGGGATGTGCCACCTAGCGTACACTGCACGCCATAAGCTGCCACGGTACTATTCCTTATGGCAATGTGACCACCCCAGCCTCACATGCATCTCAGTCTCATTCTCACATATAAAAGTCAGTGTGATTATCCTGTTCTGACATACGTCCATCTAGATGTACAGCTTGTCTGTTGGAATGGAACCCTGCCCTACGATATTCTGATACTGCATTACCACCAATAGCCAGGGGAGGTGCTGAAGCACCCTTAGTGCCCCTACTTCCAGTGCTACTGATTTAAGACTAATGTGGTTCCTTGGCGAGAATCAGGGTACTGACCAATCCTAGTCATACAAGATCACTTAATTTAAATGATGTAAGACAGATATCAGCTGGTAGGTCGACTCATTAAACATGTGCATATTTACCAGTGTGATCTTAAATCCTGCACCGGATGAAGAGAGCACAGCTTTCCTCTCCCATCCTCACCACTTTCTACCGAGGCACCATAGAGAGCGTGCTGAACAGCTGTATCCCCATCTGGTTTGGCAGCTCTAAAGCCTCAGACAGAAAATCGCTGCAGAGGTGAGGACTGCAGAGAGGACTTCTCTTCTGTCCATCCAGGACATTGCACTCAACCCCTGTCTCAGGAGAGCCCGTGACATCATCAGGGACTCCGCCCACCACCACCACAGTCTGTTCTCCCTGCTACCTTCGGGGAAGAGGCTTTGCAGCATCAGGACCAGGACAGCCAGATTCTGTAACAGTTTAATTCCTCAAGCCGTTAGACTCCTGAACTCATAATAACTTATGGCAACCCCTCCCCAACCCCCCTCCCCACACTCACGTCACTTTTTCAAGAACTTTTTCATTTTTAAAATGTCTTACACTATAATCGAAACGGTGATGTATGCTGGTTTTTGCTGCTATACTGTGGTTAATATATTCTTTATGTTAATTCCACCTATATACTATTTTCTATTTACATTTATATATAAGTTTAAGTTTTCTAGTATTAACACACTGCTAGGCCGATGGTGAGTTGATGCAACGTAATTTCGTTCTGATGCACACTAACCTTTGTATGTTCTGAATGACAATAAATGTGGCTGTTCTATTCTAGTGTAAAGTGAATGATCAGATTCTATTACTAGTAAAATATGGTCTGAGAGGACGGCCATGGAATCTCACCCAGACAGGTGTCAGTTATACCCCACCTTCTCTCAGGATATGCTTGCTTTTCTTCACTACTTACCCCCACTAAGATTTACTTCTACATCTACAGTTTCTTGAGCTCGTGTCTCTTCAGGTCAGACGGTCTGGAATGTTCCGGTCTCTGTCCTAAAGGCCCGTGTCAGTGGGAGGTTAATTCCGGTGTGTTACTCAACACACTATCTAAGAAGTCAAGGACTCTAAATAGAGAGGAAGTGCCAAATGGAGCGGGCAGCGGTCATTTTGCGGACAGCTTTTGCCAAGGACATACACGCCCACACATGGTCTTCCTCACCTCCCTACACGCCCACACATGCTGCCTGTGGTCTTCCTCCTGTTCTTGGACTGTCCAGGGAAATCTATTGCCCACCTCTGCTCTAGGTGAAGGGGGGGTGCTTTTAATAGTTCAGGCAGAAGGGGGAGAGGCATCCTCCGCCCAAACCTATTTTTGTTCCACTCAGTAGTTTTTGCCAACCCGGGGGGTTTCAGACAAATTTTGGGGGAGGAGGGGGTTCAGACCTGGAATTTTATTAGCTGTATATGTGCCTGGATTCCTATTGCCATATGACCCCCCCCCCCCCCACAGCCCAATATGTGTGGTGAGCTGCTCTCTACTTAACCGTGTGTGTCAGCTTAAACTGCACCTTGACTGAATGTGTCTGGAAAGGATTAACAATCGATAATTATGAAAGGGAACTGCACAAGCCTTACAAAAGATTGTAGCAAAATGGATTTTCTTCATATGACAGAATAACAAACCGTTGGGAGATTTTGTTTTGGTTCCTTAAATCTTGGTGATTACTCAATGCTATGGCTTTCTTTTTCAACTCTCATTCTTCTACAAAAAAAGAAGAAAACCAGAAAGGAAGAGTATTTGAGGATGCTTGAAAGTTTCCCCTTTGGGCCCTGCAGTGTACAAAATTAGAGGAAATAGAGATGATGTGGAAAATTCTAATATAAATGAGTCAGACTCTTATCTGCTTGTTAACTGTAAGAGAATCATTTCCTAGTATTTTTTCAAATTTGAATTAATTTGCCTAAAAGTTGCAGTAAACTGAAACGCCTAACCCATGATCCATGACCAAATCTAACTGCTATTACTTAAAAAGAAAGTGAAATTGGGTCTTTGCAATTGCCGGTACACGAGTCTTGTAAATGTTGTATCAGTTTCACACCGAATGAAGAGCTTGTGCCCTTTCCGAAGTTCAGATGATTATAACAGAAGATATGACATCAAAGAAAATAATTAAAATATACATACAATTCAATGGCAAAAAACACACACAAAAAAAAACAGCCTTTAACTCACCGCAACAGTTTTCGTGATATTTTTTTGTGTTTAGAGTGAAACTGTGGTTTACACTATAGGTTGGTGGTTTAGTTTCACCACCCGGCTCTGCACCTGTTTTCCCTGGGGTCTGGGGCATCCCCTTGCAGTCTGTAAACTTAAGACACGATTGGTGTCCCTTGTGTGTCATTGTTTGTGTAAACGTGTCACCTGCTATAGACTGGCTGGGATGTTACGTGTCACTGTTTGTGTAAACATGTCACCCGGAATAGACTGGCTGGGATGTTACGTGTCACTGTTTGTGTAAGCATGTCACCCGGAATAGACTGGCTGGGATGTTACGTGTCACTGTTTGTGTAAGCATGTCACCCGGAATAGACTGGCTGGGATGTTACGTGTCACTGTTTGTGTAAGCATGTCACCTGGAATAGGCTGGCTGGGATGTTACGTGTCACTGTTTGTGTAAACATGTCACCTGGAATAGACTGGCTGGGATGTTACGTGTCATTGTTTGTGTAAACATGTCACCTGGAATAGACTGGCTGGGATGTTACGTGTCCTGTGTTCCCTGGGATGTGACCAGGGTTGCTTTAATGCACGGGCTAAAGAGGGGCCTCATCTAACCTTGTTTAATAACATATTAATTCACACCCCCCCGGTCATTGACTATGCTCATCACCACACCCTCCATGACCATGTTAATGTGCATTTGCACGCATGGGAAAAGTGGTGAAACTGTGGGCCGTTTGCCACTTGGCTGGTCTGCTGGGCGCGTGGACAGAGACCAGGATCACCTCTGTGAGGTGAGTGCAGATAGGGGCCTCGGTGATGGAACCGTACCACTGAGACTGAAAGTACAGGGACACCCTCAAGTATTGGTGCAGAGGGTATCTGTGGTACAGCATGTACAGCCTCGGCAAAGGGCAGAGAGAGGGTGACAGTCACAGATAACCCCGACCTAAATTTTCTTTTTATTTATCATAAACTTTTCCTTTTTAGACATAAGCTATGTGTACTGTGGTATGCTGTTGTCTAATTATATATATTGCAGCTGTAATATATATTGTCAGGATCAATAAATTGTGTGTATGTGTGTGTGTGTGTACCTTGTTTTGCTATACCAAAAAGCCTCACCTGTATAGCAAATACTGATAAAACTTGATTAGTTAGGTCATTTTTTTGTACGTCACTATTTTTCATAAAAATCTGTGAATGCAATTCATCCATCCATTTTCTGAAACCACTTATCCTGTTCAGGGTCATGGGGGGTCCTGAACTTATCCCAGAGGCTACGCATCATGGCACAGGCGAGGAAAAGAAGGTGATGATCCACTTATAGCTCCAAGAGACAAGGGTTTATTGGTAAACTAAATATACAAAAAGAAACCAGGCAGAGTAGCACAGAGCAGCATGACAAAACCTAATACAATGACTGACTGGAGGACAGAGCAGGGCAGGCACTTATATACACAGAAAACTGGGGCAAATAAGGAACAGGTGTAAGACAATCAATTAGCCAATCAACAAACACTGGCACAAGGAAACGGGCAACAGGTGGAACCAATCACAAGCAACAGGCACAGACACTAAGAAACCTACAAGAGCTAAAACTGAAACACTGAAGACATACTAGACTAGAAAGAGAAACAAGAAAACAAAGTACAACCAAAGCACATGGAAGACAAACAAAGAACAGGAAAACTCAAAAAGGAAAGCAGAAAACACTAGGGAACTATCAATAAATACAAACTAACAGATGAGATTGACCTCAGCCAGTCTCAAACCCAGGACCACAGGTCCCATGAATTCTAAACTGGATGCTCAACCCCCTAAGCCAGGGGGCTCAAACTCCAGTCCTGGGGGGCCGGAGCCCTGTGTAGCTTAGTTCTTTCCCCCTTCCGGCATTAATGATTCAGCTCAAGAGCTGTGTGGTAATTAGCACAAGGAGTGGAATCATGTGTGTTAAATGAGGGTGAACCAAAAACTGTGTAGGGCTCCAGCCCCCCAGGACTGGAGTTTGACCCCTGCTCTAAGCTATGCGGCAGCCCAGGAAGCAAGGAAAACATGTGGGTGAAAGGCAGGAGGGATCAGAGGGCACCAACCCTGACACTACAGTGCAAGGCAGGGAGCAATCCAGGATGGGACACCAACCTATCACAGGGCACAGAGCAATCCAAGATGGGCCACCAACCTATCACAGGGCACAGAGCAATCCAGGATGGGGCACCAACCTATCACAGGGCACAGAGCAATCCAGGATGGGCCACCAACCTATCACAGGGCACAGAGCAATCCAGGATGGGGCACCAACCTATCACAGGGCAATCTAGGATGGGGCACCAACCTATCACAGGGCACAGAGCAATCCAGGATGGGGCACCAACCTATCACAGGGCACAGAGTAATCCAGGATGGGGCACCAACCTGTCACAGGGCACACTTCAGCATGTTTTTGGATTGTAGGGTGGGGGGAGAGTCAAATTACCCAGAGAAAATCCCAGAACAACATGGGGAGAAGCTGCAAATGCCACACTGCTGGAACCCAGGTGGAGACTTGAACCCAGATCCCAGAGGTATGAGGCAATAGCGCTAACCACTGCACCGTCTTGTATTTACAACCGTCTTGTATTTTGTTTGGCTATATATGATTAGGCTTAGAGCTGGGGGTAGGGGTTAAGGTTCCTGCCACAGGAAGGAGAAATGTTGGTTTTTGATCCTGGTAGATCATCCCATTCCCCTCTCTAACATCTTGACCTCTGTGTGTCAGATATTCATTTTCCGTCTGTCCCCGACGCCATGGTGGCCAGTGTTGCTGGGGGTAACGTGACAGTCGGCGTGTCACTACATGAAAAGCTTGCACCAGTGGTGCCAGGTGGGGGACTGGACTTCCTGTACAACAGCGGGTTTGACCACACACACCCTCAACAGCGACAATGGGAGGGGGGTCTTTGCCGTGATGCTGATAGAGCTGGAAGGGAAGGACCAAGGCTGGTACTGGTGTACTGCTGGGGATGTGCAGATCCCTGTACATCACTGTCCAGGCCCAAAGCACTGGTGAGATAGCAGCCTGTGGAACCCATAACCAGACACTGGCCATTATGGTAGTCATAGATACTGGGCTTTTGTAATTTAGATATAAAAACAGCCCTTCTGACCATGAAAGTGGATACCATATGTGAGATAAACTCATTGGGTGTCATTCATGAAACATCAGGAAATTAACAAATTCATATGCATGTAAAAGGCGATTTTACTAAAACCTTTCGCCACATTCACAAACAATGAGTAAAACCTCCATTTTTTTCCTGCATAGGTTTAAATATACTAAAGTATTGGCTGGAAGAGAGATGGATGAAATGACTGCAAACCTCAAAATAAGTTCCTGGGATCCAACATGAGATGGAGTTTGGAAAGCTAAGCCGTGATGACTGGAATCAGTCGGCTAGTTCATGAAGCAAACGATCACATGACTGGCCATAATCAGGCAGCCTTTGGGGCCAATGTGTCATGTCTGCTGTGAGTCTGTAATAGTGTCCCACGGTGTTCAGGGACTGTCATTTCTCCAGCTTTCGGTCAGGAGCTGGGAACACTGAGGTCATCTCAATCCCAACAGAGAGGTGATTAGAAGGGATATCAATGCACCCTGTGTCCATAAAGGATCAGGGCTCACTGGCCCACCTTTATATTCAGATGGACGTCCTTTCCTTCCAGATTGGTGCAGAGGGCAGAGGGACAGACCCTGCTGTCATTTCCCCCCATGCGTCATGTGGCTGAGAGAAGCCCCAGGTGTCAAACCACATCATCAAAATCAATAAAGCTTCATGTTCTGGTGGTTCTGTGACACCATCCAGGAGCCTCTTTGCCTGATGCCCTGTGCATCATGGGATAGGCTCCCCACAACCATCAAAAGAGCTTATGGAAGACGGATGGATAAAAGTATACAGTGATATCCAGCACCGCTGTTTGATTCCAGTCCTGACACTGTATGTGTGGAGTTTGCATGTTCTCCCTGGTTTCATGTGGACCTCATCCAGG